>JASANG010003801.1:0-219237 GCA_030248215.1 Enoplolaimus lenunculus
GGTGTAACTCTAACGGGGTTAGAGTACACGGTTTAACGGGGTGTAATTCTAACGGGGTTAGAATTGCACGGATTCTGGAAAAACGGCAAAAGTATTTGGTACGGTAAAGCCAGTGGCTGGATTAAATCAGATTCAGACGTCGGCTTTAAGGATTCCGGCTCGGGTTACCAGTTAAATTGCATAACCTGTGATTTGCTGGCCTTAATTTTGGTTATTTTGTGTCCCACAGGTCGCGGGTACCAGTTAAATTACATAACCTGTGATTTGCTGGCCTTAAATTTGGGTATTTTGTGTGTCATACGGGTTGCGGGTTGGGATTTATAATAAACATTTACCGGCCGCGTTTTACTAAATCAGAGCGAATAGCATACATCGAGAAAAGAACTATACAGGATACAGGCTTAAGTCTAAATCACGAACTTCTCACACTGTCGATCGTGTACCATTTCTGCAGCAAGTCTAGTATGCTTGTCGAAAAACTCGGCCCATGTAAAAAGATCAGGGGCGGAAAGTTTTTTCTGTGGGACTAGAAAACAGTAAGCTTAAGCTTTAGACTAATTTTTTTGCTTGGCTTAGGCTTTGGAATATACTCATTCTTCGCTTAGGCTTAGCGATATGCTTACTGTTCCGCCGGTGTTCTTTACATTGGCGGAATAGCTATTTTGCACTACGGACAGTGATATTCGATCTGTACTGCTGATCGCGAACCATTTCTGCAGCAAGTCTAGTATGGTTATCGAAAAACTCAAACAAAAAATTGTGTTCATAATGATAAATATATCCAATTTTTCGTAACTGGGCACATTTCGCAGCGTGTTCGCTTTGAAAACAGTATAACGTTTCGTGACGTTGAATAGCGCTGGACACATGCGGCGAGTTGGGATCGTCTGAATTAAACCGGGCCGGATGTAATTTTGCAGCGCGCATGGATTTGCAGTATATAAACGATGCAATTGCAATCAGATGACCGCTTGCTAAAATATAAAACGCATCTGATAGTTGACGCAGATTCAATGCGCTTGGATGCCGCATGTGTTTTGCATACTGCAGGTCTTCGGTGTATGTTGGTGCGCCACTTTTGACGTTGGTTGATTTTGATGCAAGCAGATTGTAGAACATACGATTAGTGCTTCCACTGCTTATTGCGAGTGCAATATTTTGTCGAGTTGTGTACGCAAGTTTTGATGAAACCAGAAGACCGTACGCTGAATCGATCGGAGTGGTCGTTCGTTGATATACCATTTGAAGTCCGCGTGTATGAATGCTGGTATACAGAAGGTTACGAGACTCGAAGTCGAGAAATATTATAAATTGATGATTTTTGTTGTACTGCAGTCGAGTCTGAGCCGATGCTAAAAATTCAGGTATCGCACGATCAAACGCATTGCTGGGCATTATTGTTGCGTTTTTTAAAATGTTTTTAGTCTCAGCGTTAAACCAGTGTCGGCTCGCAGTCGCAACAACAACTTCGTTATACGTTACTACATGGCAAATGTCACGTTGAATGCATTTGATGAACTGTGACAGTTCGTGTACTGGATTGATGATGCGTTGAGAATTTTCTGATAACGATACTGTGAGAGCATTGCCAAGTGTTCCAAGAACGATGGCGTGCCAGCTACATTGAGCAATTGTGACCAGAACGTATGATCCATAGTTTAATACGGTATGGCCGTTTGTGGACTGCAAACGATCGCTGACAGTGCGATTAATTTTTTGTTTGGCAAAATAAAGAAATGTTGCCGTTATCACAAGTAAACCCAGTGTCCAATGGTCAATAAGCGATAGCATTGCAAAATTTGCAATTGGATCGTAAAATTTCAACCACGTATACAAAACTGCAGCGTCGTTAAAAGTTGTGTACCATTCGAGTTGCGCTCCGACGTCTATAAATTCGTCAGCGAGGACACTGTTGAGCATGATGTCTATTTGACCAGCGGCGACCATCTCGACGATACATCGACGGCTACAGTTGTATTCGACAAAACGTAGACGGCCTCTGGTGAACCAAGGCACCAGTAGCATCGCGATCATTTGTCCTTCAATACCACATGGCGGTTCGCTACTTTCATTGACACGAGTTGTTGCTGCCAGTTGCGTTGAGCAATGTTCAACATACTCTGGCTGAAGCCTATACCCGATTGTTATCACTTGATTTTTGGTCATTAGAAATGTATTAAACCAAAATGTTTTATTATCTGGTATTATAAATAGACTGAAAGCCAATTGCTTCAATGTTTAAGACCTGTTACATATGTGGACAAATAAAAAGCTTGACCAGGCAGGCATATATTTCAGACATTTTCGGTTTGATGTACCTGAGCTACACGAGCCGGGTACATAGGTAGTAACGAATTTGAAGGTGTGGTTAAAAATATGCTAATCTTTACCCGCCTAATATTTCGTCCAGACAACAATGTTTTGATTCACTAATCACCCATTACCGGTAATAGGTGTAATGTGCAATCTTATCCGGTGTTGCATTTTTTACTTTGAATGGTTTGTTTTGAAAGTTACTAGCAAAGAGTTTTTTGTATTACGTAAATCAAGCGACTAACATCAATGCACTGTATGAGCGTCACGTAGTTACCAGTGAGCAGGAGACCAAGGCGGCGAGGACATGTCTGTCCGCAGCGGAATGGCTGTCGCGGAACTCTGTCTATCCTAGTAATCGACGAGGTTCGAACTCATTGTTCCATGGTCGATCCAAACTCGGGGCCAAGCTCGTCGTGCACTTGAGTTTGCAGCTACTCGTGCAGCAACCCAGTTGTTGACGACAACGAAAACAACAATGACCCCAACAATATTGACACAGGGGCAGGCGATTGCAAATACGATAGCGGAAGTAACAACGAGCGCAATGCAACCAGTCGTGTCGGACTCATTTGCTTGCTCGTCCGCGAGTCCAGATTCCGGACATAAGTGTCGCACACACACAGTGTGGGTTAGAGTCTGAAGCTACGCTTAGCACTATAGCTTCACGTACTAACTATAACGCTGTTAATGGACTAAACACGCATACTAATGAAAATCCAATAGTATTAGAGGTGCGCGATATAGCTAGTGAAGCACGGCGGGTGGCACAAAATCCGGCCCTAGTCCTAAAGGAGCGTCGCGAAGGGATAGAAGGTGTTATTCGACAAATAAGAGAAACAGCTGGTGCGGGAGGATTCTCGACACCTAATATACCGTCATCAGTAATCAGAGGAATAAACCAACTGAATTTGGGAAACACTAACAAGTATGATAATAATTTTGCACCTATTATTTATCCGGTAACTCAACCATTATTTCAGGAATATAATCAACTAGTATGCAAAATAGCGGGCACCTAAGAAATAGCACTTGATCGTATTCTTACAACAGCTGTCGGAGCGAGGAGCAATTACGCTATTAGCACTTCTTGCTGAGGTCGAAGATATCTCGTCAAACAGGTACAAATTCTGTCGAGCACGATTCAATTTTGACGGAGCGCAAGAACAATATATCATTCTCGTTCGTCGCTTGGCGCACGTGCTTCATTTGGCGAATAAAAACGAAATTGCAACAACAGCTAGTGTGCTGTACAAGGCGTCAGCGGAAGTGATCATCTTGGTCGGAACTGATCGAATGCGCCGCATTATGGAACGGACACAAGAATCAAAAATCTACCATAGAAATGGACTCTGAAACGTATGAGCAATCTGTCACGTCAACAACAATACGAAATACGCCAAATGTTGCGTTATTTGAACTAACATATGGATCCGCACGTGTACGTGATAGCGCACGTGCTTACAAAAGACTCGTAGTGGTGAGGTGGATATGCACGATGGCAATCGTACGCAACAGATTTGTAAACATGGCCCGTCATCAGTTGGAACAACTTGAGCCGCGGGTATAATCGGTCACTGAGACAATGGTGTTCGTCAATCGCCTCTGTATGCAACTCTGTCGCAGTTTGGCGAACCGCGTAACAACGGAAATCTGATCTCAAATCCCGCGGATGCGGATGTGGTGATGCCGGAACAAGCGATCGCAGCTCCGTTGGTGGTGTGGTGGCAACTCTACGGTGGCGAGAATGACGAAATGTGGCCACAGTTGATGGAACAGATGTTCGGCGGCGAAGGTCATCCGTACGCGCGTGACATGGATTGGATAGTTCCTAAGAAGCAATCAGTACCGCGCCGATACCTATATCCACTGCGAGATCTGCAGTTGGAAAATCTTTTCCAACATCTTGAATAATTGACAATATTATTTTTGTTAACCATAATATGGTGCCTTGTCAAACATGACATTTGTAAAAGATTTGCTTCATCATGATCGACATTTTATAATATTTTGAAATTTAAAATACGTTAGTTTCTAATTAACAACTATATTCCGATTACGACATTTCTTTTTGTTGATATCACGTCAATTTTCGTGCTCAATTTCGATTCATATCAAGTATTGTGACTCGAAAGCGATATCAAATTTACAGTAGCCTTATTTTTGGTGACGTTTTGATTATTGGGATTTTTAATTTCAACGTTATGATGGCGCCACAGAATCTTCAGGGAACTTATGAACGACGACTGCCAAATTCGATGTGACTACATCACCTGTACGATTCGAATATTTACTTGATTCTGATCAATTTGCTTTGTTCCTACGTATTATTTGTTGTGTCAATTATGGTTTTGTTATTAGTTGATATAATGTTTGGATGAAATTTCTAAAGGATTTGTTAAATGTAATTTCGCGTCGAAGCTCACCATCTAAGCGGCCAGCTCCCATGACCTATTACGAGTCAATCGAAAATAAAACTCGGCTTCGAACAACTTGTGTGACGTACTAACTAAAATTTAAGCATAAAAACGATTTCCTAATATACAAAAGCGATGCATAAAATTGGTGCCGCTAAAGCAAACTCAAGATCAAGCATACTGACCGAAACGTTTGCAATGTTAAAAGACCCCTGTTCAGAAATTTCGGACAAACTATGTAAATTCTAACAAAAGAAAATACACCACAAAATATACAAAACTGAAAACTCATCACTATTCTCCAAGTTGCTACCAGCCATGTTAACTATCAGAATAATTCTAGCCAATCGCAAACGACTATTGCGTGGCAAAATTGCTCAAACAGCCAATCAGAAACTGCCATCGTAACCTTTGCTAATTAGTTAGATTTTTCAGGGTTTTAGGTAAGTCTACAAAACAGCGTTGCTCCTCGCACCGCGCATAGATTCTGCAGTAGTACGTGCCCTGTGCTACTTAAACAAGCATTACCAACTCCACCCAAAACCTTCTGTGCGTACAAACACAGTCTCCACAGTGTTTGACGTCCAAGAACCGCTTTATACAGACTTCGAACTCACTGGACAACACAGCCACAATCCAGTGACGATGTGCACAGGGTACTGCCGCAAATAAGATCTAAAACAACAGGTTCCTGCGGCTCGCAGTGCCTTTTCATTTTCGAATCAAAATGTGTACATCCCAGGCTCGGAGACTATTTTTCCAACTTCACGAGCCGTGGTCGCATTGGTATCTTTACAGGTTTCCGTTATAGAAATACGTAAAATTCTGTTATTTTTTGTTGAAAATTAGCTATAAATCACGTGTATATTTAGCAATTTCTAATTACAGATACGCAGCGCATTTGCTCGATATGAAGTAAAACTAATAAATTTCATCCAAGATTTTAAAAATTTCAGTACATCGGCTACATTTTCTTAAAAATTTTATTTTACAGAGCCCGGTAAATAACTGCATGTCTCAATTGTGGTCGTCGAAAAATAAAACATCTTTGAAACGTTTATACTTCAATATTCATTTTCTTTTTTGCTTCCGTTATTTATAATATCCGTTTACACTCTAGATATTGGTATTCTAAATGGTGTGTTCATACGATTTATAGCGATAAAATTTATAGCGTTAAATTGATTTTTTCGGTAACAAGTATTTTTTCCGGTTCCGGTCTTTTTAACTTTCCAGTTCCGATATTTTAAAGTTTCGGTTGCATCCGGGCTGCGGCATATTTCATAGGACCCATGTTACTTTAAGGGGCGTCCAGGTTTTTGGTGGGTTTATAAAAATTAAACTATTCTTTGTATCGGATAGCAACGAAAACCAATTAATATTAAGTGCCATTTCAAAGGTGAACACCGTATTCGACAGCTGTCGGCGCTCAATTTTCGGCTTATAAGCTCATATTTCTACACGGAAATCAACCGAATTCATTCGCGTACAGTGATTTTAACAGCCTGATATTTGATCACAATTATACACGTAAAACATTTTTAGCCGTAGTAACGGGCTGATGTATAGAACAGGAGCGGAACAGTAGTAAAAGCATATTGCTAAGCCTAAGCCTAAGCGTAAAAGTGAGCTTATGCCTAAACCTAAGCAAAAAATAGTCTAAAACTTAACCTTACTCTATAGCAGTCGCGCAGAAAAACGTACGGCCCCTCCTGATCAGTACGTGGTCCAGGGTCCAGTAAACGTATTGTTACTTTAGCTAAAATTTTAAAAAACACCAACATACCGGCTTCTGTAAAGATCAGGGGCGGAACGTTTTTCTGTGGGAATAGAAAAGAGTAAGCTTAAGCTTTAGACTAATTTTTTGTTTGGCTTAGGCTTAGCCTAAATTCTTCATTGGCCAACATACCAATATTTTTATGCCGCAACAATTACTGATGTTTGATGTAATTTGATATCAAAAACATTATTTTGGCCATCTATGGATTATTATTTATATATTAAATCTCAGATAAAATGATATAAATGTAAAAAAAGCCGAATTTTAGTTTTTTTTGTATCGGTATTTGGTTTCAAATTTGTTTAATTGAAAAGTTTAATTTAAGTAAACCTTAAAAATAAAATGTGGGCATCCTAACGAAAGTATAGAGGTAGGTATGTGCTTGCACAATTTATATATTAATGTCGAATAATCTGGGTTAGAATAATCTACAAAGAAATTTGTTTACCCATGAGCCAATTGCAAAAACGCCTTTGAATCTTATACTTCAATATTCGTTTAACGTTTCCGCTATTTTTACTGTATCTGTTAAACTGTGATGCAATAATACCAGGTTATACTTAGGAATGTACTTTCAAAATTTAAGTACGCTTTAAAGTTTCGAACTCAAATTATTTGGTCCTTGAGTCATTTATGCGCTACAATTAGGGTTAATTGACATTTATGGAGTCTAATTAGGGGTTAGGGACTCTATCCGCTTACGGACTCTTATTAGGGATACGGACTCCAATAGATTCGGACTCAAAATGGGGACCCCTCTTATTACCCCTTCCCCTCTTATTCCGGTATATGTATATATATTTATATATATATACATATATATATGTGTGTATATATATGTATATTTGCTGATATATACATGTGTTATCAGCTGTGTATTTAAATTTTCTATATTTTGCTTGTATTGTTTTTTGTTTAACCTATATATATTTAATTTTTAACAATACATATGCTACGAATAAAAGCCAGCTTAGGCTTCGGTTCAACTAGATTCAAGTTATCATATAAAGACTGTAAGTTGAGCTTTAATTCTTGAGAAATAGTCAACTGCAATCTATAGGCGTATTCAACGCAGTATAAAATAAACACCTCTTTAAGGTTTGTGATGATTAAGACAAAATAGACAGAAACATTGGCCCATGTATAGAACAGGGCCGGAACAGTAGTACAAGCATATTTCTAAGCGTTAGCCTAAGCCTAATAACTTAAGCGTATGGATGTTCCTATTCCTATTCCTAAGCCTAAGCCTGAGCAAAAAAATTATTCTAAAGCTTAAACTGACTCTACTATAGTCCCTGCGGAAAACGATCCGGCCCTGTTCTATAGCGCATGGGCCGAAACTTTATGGGCTTTTGAGTTAACATAAAAACCTTATATAAACTGGTTAAAATTTTATTCACAAAAATGTTTAAACCATTGACTTCAGGAACTAAAATCTTATCTTTGCCTCGTGTTTTTAATTTTGCATGCAATTGGTTAATTTTACGGAATCTCGCAGTATAATTTTCCTATGCCTTGAAAAAAGAACAATTTCAACTGTTTGGGTTGCGCTATACACACAAATTAAATTGTCTTAAATTTTCAAGACTCCTACTTTCTTAAATTTTCAAGACATAAATGTCTTGTATTTCCGACATTAATAGCTACAAACAGCTCAGAAATTTATGTCTGAAATGGTTAAGACAAAAACGTCTTATATTTAAGAAATTACTGCTGTTAAATTTAGTCCTTTCAGAAATAGTTTTCTTATATTCAAGACTAATTTTCTGATTACATTGTATATATGTAAAACAGTTGCTCCGTTTGTATTCTTAGGAGTGCATATAAATAATCAAACTTAAACGATATTTCGGGTTGAGCTCAGGCTCCCGTCAACCTAAGTTTACGTCTTGAACGTATCTTATATTGTAAAATCAGCGTAGTTTGTTGAGCTTTAGCCCGAATTTTAGAGCTGAAAATTTTAAGAAATAAAAGTCTAGAATTCAAGACATATATGTCTGGAGTGTGTATTAAGACAGAACTGTTTTCGGTAAATTTGTGTGGGAAATCGGATGATTTTACTGTAAAAATCACTTTACTGCACTATATTCGTAGCTTTTGTTACAACGTTAAATATGCAAATAAATATATATAGCTAAATGGAATTAAGCTGAAGCTGTATTTAGCTGTATCGTTAGTTCCATCGGATGCGGATATCCGTAATATCGTAACGATTTGCGTGCATAATTTCCGTTTTCGCGAAACCATTTGTTTGCAACTGTAAATAGCAGCTTATTCGAGGTGCAATGGAAGGTGTAAAAAAAGTACGCCACCTTCGCTCGAATGGGCCAATCACAGAGGCGGAACAGTATTATAAGCATATTCCTAAGCCGAAGCCTAAGCTTAAGCCTAAGCCAAGCAAAACAATTAATAGTCCAAAGCTGAAGCTTATTCTATTCTAGTCCCACACAAAAACGTTCCGCCCCTGATCTTTATATGGGTCGCCGAATGTAAATAAAATCTGCGAAACCGGATGTGAAACTGTAGTGGATAACAAAAATTATGTTAAATTTGCTAATTTCACACAATACATACGAAAGAGGCTGTTAAAGAATTGTTTTTAGGCTTATTTTTTTGTCAAATCTCCGTAATCACAAACTTCTCAAAACGCCGCTACACAATCGAACTCTACTGAAAGGCACAAATTATACGCAAAGGTACGATCAATTTTCACTACCAGAATTGCAGGAACCTCTGGCAAAATTTCTACTCGAGATATAGCAGTAGCGTACGATCCATTTTCGGCCGGTGTCAGACCTTTAGTTGTACTCTGGGCGTTAATTCTTGTAAGAACCTACATTAAAGCGTTTCCCTACAGCTCCTGGTTTTATTGTCTCAATGGATCACGCCTATTGTGGCGGGCCCGCAGCCAAGAGGGTGACGCACGACAGGCTCAGCCCTTGTAAGAAATATTTGGGCCCCTTAGAAAATATTTAACCTTGCTTGCAAGTCAACGAAAACCCTTGTATGTCCCAGCTGAAAAGTTATTAGCCCCTCCTCTAGCACGGTGAACTGACTACCGGTGTGCCATGTGGTGAGCTAAAGATATTGCGCCGTTCACAATATAATTTTGTGTCCACGGTGCCACAAAATATGCTATAACCCAGGGCTATGACGAGGTCAATTTCAAAACGAGCACGCAATCGCCCTGCGCTATAAGAGATCCCAGGGCTATCACGTGCTCGTTTTGAAATTGACCTCGTGATAGCGCTGGGCTATTGCATATTTTGTGGCACCGTTAACAAAATCATTGTGAACGGCGCATAAACACAACACATGTCCATATTGAAACGTTTTGGATATTTTTTGCATTTTCAAGCCCATTTTCCTATATTTAAAAATTATTTGCAGAAATTTAAGATTTTTATCCGTGCTGGCTATTGGTGTAAAGTTTAATTTTGATAAGTAGGGCCATAAAACGGACGAAAGCAAAAATAAATGATACCGTAAGTAAATGCACACTGTAAAAAATGGTTGCGTTAAATTGACTCTCCGCGAAATAGTCTTTTCCTTACTACACCAACTGAGTCAAATTCGACTCCGCCAGAGTCAAACTTGACTCATTGAATGAATCAGTGAATCGAATTTGACTCTGGCAGAGTCGAATTTTGACTCAATTTGTGTAGTCAGGAAAAGCCTATTTCTGAGAAAGTCAATTTGACTCACCATTTTTTGCAGTGCACGAAACTTACTCCATTTATGTCCAGTTATTACCGCACATTCTCCGTGCACAGTATTCATATCGATAAGTCCATCTGGTAATATATTGTACCACAACAAAGCGTCACCCTGATAATCATAAACATATCGCATACAATTATAGGCCCATTTAAAGATCAGGGGCGGAACGTTTTTCTGTGGGACTGGAATAGAATAAGCTTCAGCTTTGGACTATTTTTTGCTTGGCTTAGGCTTACGCTTAGGCTTAGGCTAACAAATAATCTCATTGTTACGCTTTACGCTTAGACTTCGGCTTAGGCTTAGGAATAAGCTTATAATACTGTTCCGTCCCTGTTTTTTACATTTGCCGAATTATAGTACTTCGGATAAGCTAAATTGCTTAAAGGGTTCATTTTCTGATTCGCTTACATTGTCAGTAATCTATGTCGTGGCCTTTTTTGACTGGTCGAAAATTTTTTAAGATTAACAATTTTTTTACTTTTTGAATAATCTCTGAAAAGCCTGAAATCATTTTAATTAATTTAATTTTACATAGAAAATATTCAGGTTCAAGATCAAAGGACGTGCAATTTGTCAAATTTGACGAATATGAAGTTTGCATAATTCTAAAATTAGAAACACCTTTACAAAAAGTTGCAGTTTTTCGTTTTTAGCACATGCTGAATTCAATTCTAAACATTTAAGTTGTTTTTTCTATCAGATTTCGAGTCACATCCGGGACAAAAAACAAACAAATAAACAAACAAACAAACATACAAACAAACAAAGGCCCATGTAAAGATCAGGGGCGGAACGTTTTTCTGTGGGACTAGTTTGAGTAAGCTTAAGCTTTTTAGACTAATTTTTTTGCTTGGCTTAGGCTTAGGCTTAGGGATCTGCTTCTCATACTGTTCCGTCCCTCTTCTTTACATTGGCTCAAATAAATAAACAAACAAACAAACATTTAAACATACAAACAAACAAACAAACAAAAATGATCCAATCAAATAACAATGAGCTTACCGGTTCCGGATTATATGCTAAGCCGATCATCGGAAACACTGTTGCTCCACCGAGTTCAGGCACCTCAATCTGTAACTTTTGCCAAATATTCCATTTATGAACCATAATTTTAATACGGATTGGTCTTTGAGTTATCCCTCTGCCAACCGGCGTTTTTGCATATTTGAGATTTTCACGACGTCTCTTCATTATTCGATATTGGGATTCGAAATTTCAAAAATATTCGGTTTTTCGGTCACTAAGTTCCTCTACGTATCGAAAAAAATTATTTGGTCAAAAAGTTAACCGATCGTTCGTCGTTCGACGCAGCTTGCAGAGCGGAGTAGAAAAGGGCATCATATTACTTTTAGGTAAGCTTCAACTACTTATTTTGGAGTCGTTTTTCTGGGCTAATCTTTGTTTAAAATTGCCTAAAATTCAGATATTATATGTGTCTTACAATACCAAACAATGGCTGGGTTTCCAAACTCTTACTTAAGTATTTACTTAAGTTATACTTAAGTAATTACTTAAGTTACCGACTTAAGTGAATACTTAACTTTTTCTGCAAATACAAATAAACGCCAGATGTGAGAAACGATCATAACAAAACAGCTATTGTTTTGCTTACAGAAGTACCATGAGTTAACAATTTTAATTAGACCACGGCTAATATCACCAAACGGTTACTCTGTAGCATGTCAAATTTAGTCAGTGACTTAAGTATTTACTTAACTTAAGTACGCTTTTAAAAACGACGACAAAACGGCTAACTAAATTGCTTAGCACATACTTAACGACTAAGTCATAAGTAGGGTTTCAGAAACCCAGCCAATGTGTTTTGTGTGTTCGTTAATGGAAAAATTCTCAGTTAGTATCTTTAACCCACTGCACTTACGTAATATTGCAGCGTTGCGTACCGAGGCCCCCATCCATCAGTATAGATATTTTTCGTCAATCGCTAAAATAGTCTGCTAACAATCATACAAATGTGCTTCCATTTCGGGGTGTATAAGAAACCTGGCCCATGCATAGAACAGGGCCGGATCGTTTTCCGGAGAGGCTATAATTAGAGTCAGTTTGAGCTTTGTACTATTTTTGTTGCTTAGGCTTAGGCTTAGGAATTGGCTCATCCATAACGCTTAGGCTTAGGAATTGGCTCATCCATAACGCTTAGGCTTAGGCTTAGGCTTATCTTTTAGGCTTAGATATACGCTTATACTACTGTTCCGGCCCGGTTTTATACATGGTCCAGAAACCTTATTGGTATGGCTTATGAGTTATAGCCAAAAAGCCGAAACCTACATTATAGGCACTGAGTTATCATTAATCCCGGATCACTAAAATGTATACAATCCCCTTCCTTATTACTTCCACCCTCTTATTCCGGTCACTACAGTATATATTTGTTGTCGCACAAGATACACTTTATCTTTGATTTCTTCTGTTGGATTTCATTAATAAATATCCTCAAAACAATTTAAACTGATCCATATTTAAGGATTAGCAAACGTACCAAAGGAACATCCACATGAGGATCAATATAACCAGCGAACCCAAAATTTTGAACCTGTAAAGTTATAAGATGAATTCAACTGAATAAATATTGTGTGTTAAAAGCAATTTCAACCCGAAATATTCAATCGTTTGATGCTGACTTGTATCTTTTCCAGTTATGAGTTTCTCCTGCGTGGCTGGAAATGTTGTATTTTCGTCGTTGCTGTCGTGAAATGTTTTGGACTTTTGTTTTCAAAAATGATGTTCAAATTTGTTATTAATTTTTATTTTTAATTTGAAAATACTCTTCTTTAGTTCTGTAAACAGTGACTCGACTAAAATAGAAATGTCGACCTGCGTTAATACATATTTATACTTTGAGTGGCTTGCAGCCCATGTATCGCACAGGGCCGGATCATTTTTCTACGAGGTTGCAATAGTGACAGTTTAAGCTTTAGACAGACTCTTTTGCATAGGCTTAGGCTTACGTTTAGGCTTCGGCTCAGGAATATAGCTCATCCTTACGCTTAGACTTAGGCTTCCGCTTAGGTATAAGCTTACGCTTAAATATGCTTATACCACAATGGCCTTGTTCCATACATTAGCCATAATTTTTTAAACTTTTAGAGCGCCATCCTGTACTCAACAAAATTTTCAGCCGCACAATGATTGATAATCCTGGTACGAGGACCGTCAACCCGTGGCTGCCTTATCAAAGGTTAAAATGTTCTTTTTGAAAAATTTATAAAAAAGCGCCCATGTTTAGTTTAAGGGGCGTCCAGGTTTCTGGTGGGTCTATAAAAGAGTAGGTTTAGTTTGTAGATTACATTTTTTGTTTAGACTTACGTTCAGGCGTAGGCTTAGGCTTAGGCTCAGGCTTAAAAATACGCTTAATCTACTGTTACGCCCCTCAAAGTAACATTGGTCAAAAAAGTATTACGTTAAGTCTTTCTCCAGTTCGCAGCGATAAATCGGAAATTAAACCTGCATTGAAGTTCAAACGTTTAACGATGTCGTCTGCTTCATTATTTATATATGTGCTAAAATTAGTAAATTAATACCAAAAAATAAACGTAGGTATTGTACAACTCTCATGTAAAAATTTGAGGACTTGTTTACGTTTAGAAAACTAAGGATTATTTAAATTGAAACAATGTCTAAAATAGAATTCTTAACCGTTAGAATTGTCAAAATATTAAAATTGTCTAAAATTAAAATCGTTGACTAAATTAATAGAAAAACTAAATTTAGAAAAAATTTTTTAAAGTTTTATAAAATTGTCTAAAAATAGAAAATTTAAAATAGACTTCTTAAGCTTTAGCATTGTCAAAATATTAAAATTATCTAAAATTAAAATTGTTGCCTAAATTAGAAAAACTAAATTTAGAGAAAATTGTTAAAGTTTTATAAAATTGTCTAAAATTAGAAAAATTTTAAAAATAATTTAAAAATACGTCTAAAATTATATTAACGCTAGTTTCTAAAATTAGACAAATTGGTACCTTATAGGAGTTTAAAATTAGACAAACGTGTGAAAAGTTGAAATTAGTTAAAATTAGACAATCATCCTATATTTAAAAATAAATCATAAGATTCCGGGAACGAAAAAAAATGTTTAATAAGTAAATGCTATCTTTTCTAAAATTATCTATAATATATTTTTAAAATTCTAAAACGGGCCCATGTATAGAATAGGACCGGATCGTTCTCCGGAGGGGCGATAATAGAGTCAGTTTAAGCTTTTAGGCTTAGGCTTAGGAATAGGCGCATCCATACGCTTAGGCTTAGGCTTAGGTTAGGAATATGCTGATACTACTGTTCCGACTCTGTTCTGTACATGGGCCCTAAACTGTACAGTAAAAACTCATTAAACTAAAAATTGTCTACAATTTTCTATACTCGCTACGGCCCATGTAAAAATCAAGGGATGAACGCTGTTTCTGTGGTACTAGAATAGAGTAAGCTTAAGCTTTAGACATATTTTTCCTTTGCTTAGGCTTAGGCTTAGGTATATTAAGCTCATTCTTACGTTAGGCTTTAGGCTTACGCTTCGGAATATGCTTATACTACTGTTCTGTCCCTGTTCTTTATATTGGTCATTGCCACCGTAGTTCACATTCCAGCTGCCTTTTGAAACAGCTCAGGTTATTTATAATCCCTATTTCATGGATGATCCATTTTAGACAAAAGTAGCACAAAATAAAGTTTAGTTTATTACAACATCATGTTATCGCTATTACAGATTAAAAAAATGTTACATTAATAACCGTAATCGTAGATTATGCATATTCCTAAGCCTATGCCTAAGCAAAAAAATGCCGACTAAAATCGAACCAAACTGTTTTGCCAATCCCATCCAGAACTCTGAACGGTCGCCGTAAGAAGTAACATGGACCACCGCAGACGCTTACTCTTTGTAGTTTGCGACCGGATCAATTTCGCCTTCGTACGTTGTTTCATATAAAAACCCAATACACGGACCAATATCTTCAAGCTGAAATATCCGCAAGAATTAATTTTAATAATAAAATAGCTGACCACAGTAAATTAATTTTATAATTCTTAAATCCGTTATGTCGAGCAAATGTTGAAAAGTTTTCACGATTTCAGACCGGTAACCAGAGTTATATGACTTACAAGCAAGATTGAAACGTTTCTGTGAGGAAATTTTCTTGTGGTGAAACTGAGTGCCCCCCGCCTTATGGGATTTCGTTGGTTACGGTTCCGATATAAAAATGCCCTATCGTCACGAACACCACTTTAATACAGCTGTTTAGTTTGCTGCAATTTTCTGTGGGCGTCTACCAAGCGTTCTGTACGTTCCTAGAAAATCGCGCAAGATGCCACGTGCCGTCTACAGTAGCAAATAAACAAATAGCCAAAACTAAATTTTAAGACGTTAGGTACTTATCCTCCTGATCTATCATTAGTACATCATGGTTCTGTATAGCAAATATGACCCAACTCAGGATCGTAACCGTAGTAGTATACACTGCAAAAATGGTTAGTCAAATTGACTCTCTCCGAAATAGGCTTTTCCTGACTACACAAACTGAGTCAAAATTACGACTCCGCCAGAGTCAAACTGTGTCGAACTTGACTCAGGCGGAGTCAAATTTTGACTTAGTTTGTGCAGTCAGGAAAAGCTTATTTTGGTGAGAATTAATCTGACTCACCATTTTTTTGCAGTAAAAGCATATTCCTAAGCGTCAGAGTAAGTCTAAGCCTAGGTGTAAAGATAGGCCTACATGTAAATCTAAGCACAAAAATTAGTCTAAAGCTTAAGCTTACATTATTGCAGTCTTGCAGAAAAAAAAGTCCGCCCTCATAGGGACGGCAATATTTTATTCGAGTTCAACTCGACCAGTGCTCATTTCAAATATTTATAAGCTTACATTAGCTTTGGTAACTGTTTTCAAATGATTAGCATCGTTGCTCGAAACAGCGTTATGAAATACGATAATTCGCGGTGAAGTTACGTGTAAGATTTCAGCTTTCAACGGCGCAACAGTCAAAAACCATCCAAACGTCGGATGAGTCGTTTTGTAGTAGCAACGAAGATTAGAATTGATAAATTTCTAAAATTAAATAATTAGAACCAAACGCGTTGTCCAGGGCAGATTTAGAAGGCACAAATTGCATTATGGCATTTTGGTAAGTCGAGTTTAGATACTTTTTTAATTTGCAACATAATCATCACCTGTTTGACCATTTTCTGTATAGAATGTATGAAACCGCACTTTCTATAATTCGGGTTACGCCCATGAAGGCTTAAGGTAGTTGCGTGAAATTATTGTGTACTTTTAGCAAAATCTTAAATATACTGTAAACCGAAATAGTTGCCAAGTTGAATTATAGCGTCGGGATTTGAATTTTTATGCAACTTTGCGTATATTGACTTTCAAAAGAATGTGTTCTAATTTGCATATAAATGTCTCTTTTGGCCAGTGTTTACTTTAACGGGCGTCCAGGTTTCTGGTGGGTCTATAAAATCGTAGGTTTAGATTATAGATTACATTGTTTTTGCTTAGGCTTAATCTTAGGAATTCATTTTTGCAACGTTTAGGCTTAAGCTTTGGAATATGCTTAATCTACTGTTACGCCCCTTAAAACAACATTGGCCTCTCGTTTTATACATATAGAACATTCACAAAACAGTTGGAATATTGCACAAAATACATATGTGGGGTGCTCCAGTGTTCAGTAATATTTCTTCAAACAATTCTACCTTATATATCCAGCCCACACATGGTGACATTTCTAGAGATTTTAGATTAGCTTTTTTTGCTTAGGCTTAGGTTTAGGCTTAGGAATTCATTTTTGCAACGCTTAGGCTTAGGTTTAGGCTTTGGAATACGCTTAATCTACTGTTACGCCCCTTAAAAGAACATTGGCCTCTCTTTTTATGCATATAAAAGGTTCATAAAACAGCTGAAACACTGCACAAAATACATATGTGGGGTGCTCCAGTTTTCAGTAATATTTCCTCAAACAATTCTACCTTATATATCCAGCCATGGCGAGCGAGAAAAGATTTGAGTTGACATTTTCTTCTAATAAAACTGTTTGATTAACTCATTAACAATCTTCAGCTTTACATACAGTAAATACCACATAGCACCATACGAATCGACCTTAGTACCGCGGCCTTTCAGGCTCGTTTTGGTGCGTGCCAAGGGCTGCCGTCAATCTGTCGTTCGGAAAGCGCAATGAATTCAAGTATTACAACCCCGCTGCCTCCAAAGCATTCAAGCTTACGTTTGATCCAGGTCGATTACGAATTGATTGGGCACAGAGTCGTTCAAAATCTTGAGTGACGTTGTTTTCTTTTGGCAATCGTGCGGCTCCATCGAACATTGGAAAAATCTCGGTATATGGCGCTTCCTCGAGCAGGTCGCCGCCTTTTTGACCAGGGTACGTAAGGACCAACCGATCTGTACGCTCGTATTCGTCTTTTTCGTCTGGTAAATCTGAAAATAATAAACAAATTGGGTAAAATGTGTTAAAATATTAAGACATTTGGTCAAATAGGATAAAATAATAATATGGTACAAAAATTTTAAAATACTAATAAAGAAATTAGGTAAATATCTTAAAATATTAAGATATTTGGTAACATAGGATAAAATAATAGTGAAAACAATTGGTACAACATTTTAAAATATTAATATTAATGAAGAAATTAGGTAATATATATCACAAAATATTAAGACATTTGCTAAAATATGATAAAATACTAATGAAGACATATGGTACAAAAATTTTAAAATATTAATAAACAAATTAGGTAAATATTTTAAAATATTAAGACATTTGGTAAAATATCTTGAAATAATATTTTCAAAACTTTATGAAATATTAATATAAAGAAATTTTGTAAAATGTCTTAAAATAAGAAACTTGATAAAATATTTTTCGCTATATGCGTTTTACTTCTGCGGAAGCCAAGCATATTAATATAACGGTTAGTGACAGCACCAGCTTCGTCTTACAATATTTTGCGTGCATTTTTGAAACTTTTTCCTATCCATCCAAATCGCTATTTTTAGTATAAAAACAAACGCTTTTTTTTGTTCAAAACGCGAAAAATATTTTGTATTTTTAGCCAATTTTCCCACGGTTTTTTGACGAATTTCCATGCGGTGGTGTGACTCGTTTCGAACTACTCGTTCAGCAATTATACCATCTTCATCGTCATCTTCATCTTCATCTTCATCATCGATCATTAGTCGTGGATTACTCAAAGGCGGAAGCGGATCTGGAAGTTCAAATTTGTCAATTGTATATTCTTCGAGTTCTTCGTCGGTCACGTCGTCGTCAAGTAAATCCAGCGTTGCCATGTCGAACGCTCCAGCAATAAACGGATCTTCCGGATCTGAAACTCATCAATATTAATGTTTAGGAAGTAATTCAAAAAGTTTTTGTAAAAACTTTTGGCGAGGCTGAAAGATTTTTAATTGGATATAGATTAGTCGTAATGCCTAATAACTGTATGTCGGATTTTTTTGCATTAAAAATATTGGAACAAATCTAGCTGAAACGCAATTCATTTTACGCCTTTGAATCTTCGGCCAGAGTAAGAACAGGGGAGGAACAGTGTTGTAAGCATACTCTTAAGCCTAAACGTAAGCATAAGCCTAAGCGTAAGAATGAGCATATTCCTAACCTAAGCCGAAGTGTAAGCCTAAGCCTAACCGTAGAATGAGCATATTCCTAAGCCTAAGTCTAAGCCTAAGCCAAGCAAAAAAATAGTCTAAAGTTAAAGCTTACTCTTTTCTAGTCCTATAGAAAAACGTTCCGTCCCTGATCTTTACATGCTGCGAATCTTGTAACGTATAGAATTGTTGAAGCGGAATCCTTAGGGATGCGCTGAACTCGTCGCGCACCACCAAACGCCGCCAGACGCCGCTGCGAGCGGGCGCACGGCAGGGTAAAATTTTTCATTAAAAATTTTACCAAATTGATTTTGCAAGTGTTGTCACCAAACTTTCCAAATCAGGCCTTTCAAATTTTAGTCAACTTTACCATATTTGTACCATCGTTTTAACGCTTCTACGCCGTGATATATGTTTCCTTGATCAACATACGCTTCAGCTAAAGTTTCGTACAGGTCAGCGTGTGAAACATCGGGTAGTGGCTTTTGAGTGACGTCTGTTTGATTTTCGACAAGATCCAGCTGATAAATGCATTCTTCGGCCCAATATATTGTATGATAATTATCGCCATGATAATATGCAGAATGCATGACGTCATAGCATTCTTCAGCTGAAAGAATGACGTCATATACTTGCAAATTCAAACGCAACCAATTAATTTGCAGTTGCAAAACTTGTGAGTATCTTTTGACGATCGACTGTGGCGACAAACTGAATAGAATCATCTGATCGAGTCAACTATTTGAAAAAGGTTAATTTGGTTCAACTACAGCGAAAATTAATTGTAAAAAATTTTGTCCAGTACGGCACAGGTTGAGAAATTGGTGCCTCAAACACAAGTTTTTACGATAATGTTTACCCAGATCAGGCTGGGTAACAAATAAACATTAAAATCGCAGCAAGCCTATGTCTTGTTCTAAAGGAACACCTAAGGCTTACGTTTTTTCCGGACATGGGCTGGGATGTATCCACGTGCTATTACCAGGGCCGGAGCAGCCACCCCCATACCCCCCATTTGCGTGGCCCCACCCCATAAAGGGCCCCCACCCTAACCGGTTGAAACAAAAACCGCTCAAGTTTTAAAATGCGTTTGGATTCTCGCTCGCGAGTTTGGGGGGGCCCACACCCTGGCTGCCTGCTCCGGCACTTGGTATTACCAAGGTGCATGATACCCGTTAACAAGAGTATGCAACTGGGTACATTCTATGTAGAAAAAATGTACCCAGCGCGCGTTGCATTTTTGGCTTACCCCCCTTATTTTGAGGGGGTGTGAAAATTTTCATAGATGCTGAAATTCATGTGCTGTTTTCATATACTGAAAAGTGGTTCGATTATATTTTCGGTGTTGGCTGGCGGATACACGTGTAATGAACGTAAAATTGACCCCCCCCAAATGAAGGGGGGTAGGCCAAAAACGCAACGCGTGCCGTTTATATTCTTTAATACACAGAATGTACCCAGTTGCACACTCTTCTTAGTGATCATCCACTCTTGGTATTACTAACTTACGTGATAATTTTTTCATCGCTCGCCGGCTGTCGTCAAATTTGCCTTCAATAATTTGTCGAACGCTCAAATTGTAATGATCTTGAAATTTTATCAACGATAACTCAACGTCTTGCATATCCTGTTCAGTCGGCAACTGAACGTAGTTCAACTCGGAATATCGTCGGATTTGACTTAAACGTCCTGAAACTTGACAAATACAGCCATATTCTCAAATGTGTATAGCACCTACCACCAATTGGCAAAATAGCTAATGTAACCATTGAATTATTATCTAAATACGAGGTTTGCAATTTAGCCGTGTTTTATTGCACTCAGACGATGATCCTATCGCAATGTGAAATTTTAATAAAAACGTAGCTATCGCAGTTTGCCTGTTTTGTAACTTATTAATAATACACATTGGTGCATCACGCATTTGAAAATGTGACCGCTTGGGGTGGCGTATACTGGACCGGACACTACCGCACGCCGCCGTAAGCCGCTATGCGTAGCTAACAAAGATATAGGCGAAACCTATTTGGTGCCGTGCGGATTTTTTAATATAAATCCTTACCGTGCCGCTCGCCGGCGTGTGGCACAGCGTGCGGCGGCGTGTGGCACGGCATCCGGCGGCGTGTGGCACGGCATCCGGCGGCGTGTGGCACGGCGTCCGGCGGCGTGTGGCACGGCGTCCGGTGGCGTGTGGCACGGCGTCCGGTGGCGTGTGGCACGGCGTCCGGCGGCGTGTGGCACGGAGTCCGGCGGCGTGTGGCACGGCGTCCGGCGGCGTGTGGCACGGCGTCCGGCGGCGTGTGGCACGGCGTCCGGCGGCGTGTGGCACGGCGTCCGGCGGCGTGTGGCACGGCGTCCGGCGGCGTGTGGCACGGCGTCCTGCGGCGTGTGGCACGGCGTCCGGCGGCGTGTGGCACGGCGTCCGGTGGCGTGTGGCACGGCGTCCGGTGGCGTGTGGCACGGCGTCCGGCGGCGTGTGGCACGGAGTCCGGCGGCGTGTGGCAACAATAGTGCAACTTATAAAGTCAAGATACGCAAAAAATATATATAAATTGACAATCGGTTTCTGCAAAGCGGTTCCATATTCAAACAAGTGGTATTTTTAGTAGTATGGTTTTAAGTACTCCATAGAGCCACCAACGTTTCATTTGCTGGTAACGCAGGGTTCCAACCGGAACTTAATTTTATTGGGATCGCAATCGGAAACGGAATTGAATTTACTCGTTGGAACCGGAATCGGAATTTTAAGATTTAAGTGTGTTATGATTTTGTTAATTTGTAGTCGTAAGACCAAATAGATTTTATTTCACAGTTTACAACACAGTATTTTCTCAGTGTATTAAAGTTTCAGTGGCAAAGTATAATTTTCTCGAAATCAGGTGGTTTCGCAATTCATTTTCTGTTTTGTGAAATGCGGTAAATCAACGTGGAACATAAGTTTAAATATGAAATAATTTCGATGGAAAAACACACGTCACCGAAAATACCGGAATTCCGGCATCGGAATCACACACACCGTCGGAATCGGAACGCAAATTTTGTCGGAATTTCAGTCGGAATCGGAATTCCGTTGGAACCCTGCCGGTAGGTGTTTTAAAACGTTGTTAGCGGTAAAATTGCCCACCTTTTATGGTTCCGCTACAGATGCTGAAACTTGGTTTGGGTGGCAACCTACTCTATAGGTACTGCTCAGGTTATCGGATTGAAACAGATACCTATTAAGCCATTAGTTTAGCGTTGAATTAACAATCGTTCAAATGACCAGGTCGGGTCAATCTTTAGGTGAAGGTAACAAGATAAAAGTGAAGACAAAAAAGTTTTCAAACTGTTAGCAAAAATTTTTAACGGGGGTTGGGATTTGGTGACTCGTATCGTCCCCTGGATCCGAACTTGGACGCGTACTTTGAGCAGTATTATTGTTGAGCGTTTTTTGTATTTCGTCCCAGTTTTGTTGAACTCGACGCGCAACACGATACGTATCGATTGGATTAATATTGTCGCGTTGGACAGCTTGTATACTTTCGGACGCTGTTTCTTTATCATACTCGTCTTTCAGGCTTTAAAAACAGGTATATATGTCGTAGCCTGAGTTGTAATTCAGCCGAATTCCGAATTGGGCTACTGCAGGGCTGAATTACGACGTAGACTACGACATATACGTATAATCATTGCAAAATGTTGTAAACTAGTCGTTGCAACATTCTGCAAACCTCAACATCTTACATACTATTTGTATACCATGCATGTATATAAAAATCAGCTGGAACAGTGGCGAAAATACGTATATGAGGCAATTTCAGGTTTAATAATCTATATATTAAAGTTGGAATGCCCCGTATACGTATTCTGGGCAGCGTTCCAACAAATTTTTATTTACGTTACGTATGCAAATTAAGACAGTATGCATTGAGAATACCAATAGTTTCTGATGTGTTTTATATCGGCAAAGCACTACAGTTTTGCAAAAAGCAGTTTTTTTAATTTCGTTCACTTAACTATGATGGGCCCAGGTAAGAGTTTGGTCTAGTGCCGGAGAAGCTTTAGTCCAGTTGCACACATGTGCAACTACAGATAGATTTGGATAAACTGCAACGCCCCTAGTACGCCGTTTACAATAACTTCGTCAAGGGTGCCACAAAATCTTATAGCCCAGGGCTATCACGAGCTCGTTTTGAAAATGACCTCGTGATATGCCTTGGGCTACGGCAGATTTTGTGGCACCGTTGACAAAATTATTATGAACGGCGCATAGTTGAAAAACCTTACAAGGGGGTTCCCATCACGCTGCCGGCAGAACTCGCTTTTGATACCCATTCCTAGGCGCAGAGAGTATATCTATAGAACAATTGTAAGACCGATTTGCATAAAATGGTTTGAAATCTTAAATTCAACGTATTCCGCTGTTTATTTTCAATCACTAGGTCTCCAACAAGAACTAAACATTACCGTAACAGCAATCGAATTTATGCAAGAATTGCGACAGGAACAGGAATTCCGCTGGAACCTTGGTGTTCAACTGCTCTCAGGGACTCAGTGTAGAAGATAAAGGCCAATGCTGACCGCAGTAATGTTGAAGGGCTCGTGTTTTGGGTACCCGATAATTAGATATGTTATTTTTTGTTACTGGAGGCTAAATAGAGAGTATACACATTCTTGAAGAAAAATATTTTTAAGCTTTAAGACAGCTTAAGATTGCTTTCTGTTTGACTGTGTTAACTAACTTTTTTAGTTGATGTAGTTGTTCCTCAGCTTCCGCAATGTATCGTTGTAGAGTTGTCACAAGAAACGATTCTATAATTTGCATCAGGGTTGCGTTATACTTTTTTTGACGTGCGGGCGCCGGTCCGTCGCCCGCACGGTACTGTCCGGCTCCGAACGTCACCCGTACGGCGTCGTCCGTCACTGTGCGGCGCCGTCCGTCACCGCGCAGCGCTGTCAGACACCGCGTGGCACCGACCGTCAACGTGCGGTATCGTACGCAAATAACTCACGTACGATAACGTGTGGTGATGGACGGTGACGGACGACGGCGTACGGGTTACGGACAGTGGCGGACGGTGACGGACGTCGCCGTCCGCATGACGCACGGTGACGGACAGCGCCGTACGGGTGACGCACGGTGACGGACAGCGCCGTACGGGTGACGCACGGTGACGGACAGCGCCGTACGGGTGACGCACGGTGACGGACGGCGCCGGACGTCCAGTATAGCGCAACCCTAAATCAGTTTTAAAAGCTTTAATAAAATTCTTGGTCAAAACTCGCATATATCAGTCACTTGGAAATGAATTTAAGTAACGAATCGGGTCAAAAATGCGAAACTTATTTCGTATTTTAAAAAGGTTTATGTTATTGAGAAAAAATAGTTTTGACAAAACCTAAAAAACGTTTTGAATTACCTTGTCTGAAACGCGATGAGCGTTTACAATTGCGTTTTATTTTTGACACAATAAAAATTTCAACCATTTTGTATTGTTTTTGATGTCTTTTCCACTCAAACAAATGAAACGAATACTATTTGAGGAGTTGCACAATAAAATATTTAGTTGGAAAAAAATCTTGTTTATATATAACTCAAAAATAACCAGAAATAACTAATTCTCTCTCTGATTTGATTATATAATCAACTTGACAGAAAATATCTGTATAATTGTCTTGAATTTTACAATATTTTGATTTTTGAATTGATGTTTATTTTATTACCAAAAACACTGCGTAATTTTGACCAATGTAAAGGAACAAGGGCGGAACAGTATTATAAGCATATTTCTAAGCCTAAGCCTAAGCGTAAAGAATGAGTTTATTCCTAAGCCTAAGGCTAAGCCAAGCAAAAATATAGTCTAAAGCTGAAGCTTTACTCTAATCTGGTCCCACAGAAAAACGTTCCAACCCTGATCTTCACATAGGCCGTAACTTTTAACAAATTTGCAATTAAAATCTACTAACCCGCTTTGATTAGTTTTTGCAAATGGACTGAAGATCTATGAATCGACGCTTCAGTACATTGAGGTATGAATAAGGTTATTAGAACTAAACAGTTGAATAATACGTGCATTGCTGAACTATTTTGGTAATATTAAATTAAACTATAATTTATTGCGCTAAAATGAACGAAAGCTACCCTCATAGCCTTGTCAACCGTATTTTCAACTGTGTAAAACACCTATCGCCAGTTAGTAATACTGTATTGGCCCGAATAAGAGGGGGATGGGTAATAAGAGGGGTCCCCATTTTGAGTCCGAAACAATTGGAGTCCGTATCCCTAATAAGAGTCCGTAAGCGGACAGAGTCTCTAAACCCTGATTAGGGCCCGTAAATGTCAAATAACCCTAATTGTAGCGCATAAATGACTCCAGGACCAAATATTTTAGTTTGAAACTTTAAAGCGTACTTAAATTTTGGAAGTACATTCCTAAGTATAACCTTGTATTATCACTCAAGCTATTGACACAAGACAAATAAACGTTTAATTCAACGGATAATTGCAGTACCGGATAAATCTCAGTAACGAAGGGCGGCGGAGTGTGGGTTAAAAATAAATAACAGTCCGTAACCGAATAACAAGGGGGGTGTACGCTCTGGAAAGGCCAAATAAATATCAGTCCCCCCCTTTTATTCGGGTCACTACAGTATGTTATCAAAATATACAAGTAAACTACAACCGCCGCGGATATCAAACTTGGTTTGTAGAAAAAAATAAATGTAAAAGATACGTTAATTTATTAAACATCACCATTTGTACACTGCAAAAAATAGTGAGTAAAATGGCACTCTCTCCGAAATAGGCTTTTCGGGACTTATACCATCTGAGTGAAATTCGACTCAACCAGGGTCAAATTCGACTCACTGAGCGATTTGGGTGAATGAGAATTTGACTCTGGCGGTGTCGAATTTGACTCAGCTTGTGTAGACCGGAAATGCCTATTACAGAGAGAGTGAATTTGACTCACTATTTTGTGTAGTGTATGTAACAGGATACATTTGGCTGTTGATATTTTTGTTTGCTTTGCAAAGTTGAATCGTTCAAAGAGTTTAGAGAGTGAATTTGACTCACCATTTTGTGCAGTGTAGGTTTTAAATTTAAGCGACATATTGCAGTAACTGGTAAAGGTAATAAAAGATTGTAGACACGTTTGGGCATATGAAAACAATTCAAGTGCTGCGGTTGAAACTACATGAAATGAATAGAAAGTTGAAATTTAATGTAATAATTTTCAGATGCCTGCGATAAATATTATTTACCAATGAGCGCACCTTGTAATATTGATCTGATCATGCATGTACCTTATAATACACTGTAAATTCCAGTGAGTTCGTTTATCAACTCAGAGAATGCAATAATCCATTTTGAATATCTTGCACCTGCAAGTAGTTGCAAGGAAACAATGTTTTGATTCTGCATTTTTAGCGCGAATTTATTTGAATAATTTGCATTCGACTGCAATAAATATCAATCGTAAGCTATTAATTATCAGTTCAGCCAATGGTGATGAATTATAATTCAACGTGCAAGACTTTTCATACTTTTGAACTATAATTCGGGGTGTTAAAATGCAGTTGCAAGTTCTCCGAATAAATTTTTGAAAAAACTTGCAGTTGCAATTTTCAGCTGCAACAAACATTCATGCGCAATGAAGGCTTTACTCAAAATATCTTGAGTTGGGCGTAAAATAAAATTTTTTAAAAATTCCGCTCTTAAAGGTGCTGCAAACGTTGGCCCATGTAAAGATCAGGGGCGGAACGTTTTCTGTGGGACTGCAATAGAGTAAGCTTAAGCTTTTTAGACTAATTTTTTTGCTTGGCTCAGGGCTTAGGCTTTGGCTTAGGGTCCATGTAAAGATCAGGGTCGGAACGTTTTTCTATGGGACTGCAATTGAGTAAGCTTAAGCTTGAGACTAATATTTTTGCTTGGCCTAAGCTTGGGAATAAACTCATTCTTAGGCTTAGGCTTAGGAATATGCATATAAAATACTGTTCCGCTCCTGTTTTTTACATTGGCCCAAACGTTTGAGATATACCGAACAAATATGCGCCGGCCTTTTTTCAATGCCCTTTACCTTTACGGCATATACCACCAAAACTCGGTGTTTAACCAGTATTCAAAGTATTTATACTTTATGAAAATTCTGACAAAAAAAGCTGAACTCAAACTCACAATGTACACGTCAGCGTAAAGTGGGATTTAGCATAACATTGAAACGTTATTTGCTCTCTGTCCGAGACAGAAAAACACATGTTTCACATACAGTATATCATAAACGTGTCAAGGGACGTTGTCAGGGCGGACGAGTTTCGGCATCAAGTACTCTTCGTTCGAATTTTTGCCGGGGGTGGTTGTGAATTTTTTTTCAGACGGTAACACAGAAGAAACCAATTCAAAATATTTTTCTAGCGTAACCCCTGGTATCAAATTCCTGGCTCAACCCCTGACAAAATGTATACTAAAAGCGGAGTCGGACGATAACGTTTTGAAATATAGAATTTTAAAATGTTAAATCGAACGCGTTCAAATTGAAACTTTGGTAATTTTTAGTTCAACTCAACTTTGCTACTGCGTGGGTTTGAGGCCAATTTTAACTCTAGTAACTCTTATGGGACAGGTCCATAATTTTCTATGATAGTCTGCGGCAGGAACGTAGCGAGGATTCGGAACTCGAGGTTACGGTCTATAAACAGCTCAAAGAGTGGGTTTCCAATGTGATCAACTGGAAACACTCTTAAGACCACCTGGATAACATTACAAAGGATGGGCTTAAAATCCGTTACCCCGAATACAGCATCGGATCTCAGCAGGCGACACGTTTCTTAATGTTCTTCTGTAACTCATTTTTACTTCTTGCAACTGGCCGTGATCGCTACGACTAACTCGTAGGATATTAAATGAGAGATATTTCATCCGGTTTTAGAATTAACCAAATTGCCTAACAGTCGAAACGTTTTTTTTCATCTTGGCCAACCGTCGCTTACAAAAAAGTTGCCCCATTGGCACAATCAGCGCCGTAACAGTAGTGAAAGCATATTGTCAAGCCTATAAGCCTAAGCGTAAATCTAAGCGTGAACTTATACCTAAGTCTAAGCCTAATCCTAAGCCTAAGAGTAAATTTAAGTGTCAGAATGAGCTTATACCTAAGCCTAATCCTAACCCTAAGCCTAAGAGTAAATTTAAGCGTCAGAATGAGCTTATACCTAGCCTAAGCCTAAGCCTAAGCCTAAGTGTAAATCTAAGCGTCTCAGAATCAACTTATACCTAAGCCTAAGCCTAATCCTAACGCTAAGCCTAAGAGTAAATTTAAGCGTCAGAATGAGCTTATACCTAAGCCTAAGCCTAAGCCCAAACAATAAACGTTAATGTAAAGCTTAACCATATTCGATTGTAGTCCGCAGAAAAACGTTTCGCTAATGATCTCTTCACATGCGCAGAGTTTGTTGACATTGCACCGCATGAATATTTTATAGTTTCATCTGAGATCCAATTTCAAGCTGACATAGCAACCCAGGCCTATTGGATGGATGGCAGTTTACGGATTACGAGTGCTCGACTTTGATATCTTCCGGTTGATTCTGAGGTTGTTCTACGCAAGCATGCAGGAACCGCTGTGACGTACTGGGTGTTGTGTTTTATCTTGTGTTAGATATGGTTAGCGAAGTTATATTGTACTGACAGTATACTCTATGTGGAAAGGCTTGCAATAGTCAACGGATGATTTATGCTAATTTTGTGGCAACTAAGTCTGGTTCGCTGATTGCATACTGGCGTTGTTGTTGTTGTTGTTGTCGTTGTTGTTGTTGGTGGTGGTGTTGTTGTTGTTGTTGGTATTGTTGTTGTTGTTGTTGTTGGTGTTGTTGTTGTTGTTGGTGTTGTTGTTGTTGTTGTTGGTGGTGTTGTTGTTGTTGTTGGTATTGTTGTTGTTGTTGTTGTTGGTGTTGTTGTTGTTGTTGTCGTTGTTGTTGTTGGTGGTGGTGTTGTTGTTGTTGTTGGTGTTGTTGTTGTTGTTGGTGTTGTTGTTGTTGGTGTTGTTGTTGTTGTTGTTGTTGTTGTTCTGGTGTAAATTGCCTTGACGCAAGTGTTTCGCTGACTTTTTCCATTGATATCCCATAAGATTCGGCCATTTCGCGTAATGTCAATTTTTGCCTTCGCCGGCGTGTCTCACTATTGTCCTTGTGCCAGTTGTAGTGATCAGGTCCCCCGTCGTCGGAGCTTTCATCGTCATAATACCTGCAATGATATTTGATAAATAACATAGCTAGTAAAATGCGTCATCTACAGTAATTTGCGCCTCGGCTTGACGAAATCAAAAACGCCTTTTTCGAACTTGAGTTTGAAAAAAGGGCAGGACAGGGAAATTAAAAACACGGATTTTGATCAATAGATAAAATTGAAATGTCACTGCTACCCGTGTTTTAAAGTCATGTTGAAAAAGGCAATTTTGATTTTCACAAACTGGGCGCAAATTAAAGTGGATGTCGGATAATGGTTTGAAATGAGACCACTTAATCCCTTAAAATTAAGATGAATTGTCTATTTTAAATTAAAGGCAATTTTGATTTTCACAATCCGGGCGCAAATTAAAGTGGATGTCGGATAATAGTTTGAAATGAGACAACTTAATCCCTTAAAATTAATATGAATTGTCTATTTTAAATTTTAAACTCATAGGGTATATAGTGCCATTGATTTGGTGTTGTTACTATAGATTTAACCTTTTGCCGTTTAGTTGCAGTTAAAATGCGATATTACATATATTTTTTTAATTTCAAAACTCTTGGACCCGGCGCTCAGCCTCAACATTATTTTAAATTGTATCAAAAAATTCAAAAGACAACTATCAAAGTCGCAGAAAACCACAAAAATCACCAATGCATACTACGATTTACAAAAGCCTACACAATTTTGTCAGTGGATAAATTGAGAAAAACTAAAAACTTGGGCTCGTATGCTCAAATGTGTATGGCACCAAACGCCATATTGTGATTGGTCTGGTAACCGTTTGAATCGGTGAATACAAAGGCTCAAAATTGAACACATTTTTCGTATATGATTTGTTCTACTACTGTACCAATTTTGAGTTCAACAACTGCAATAGTTAGCGAGTTTGAAAACCTATTGCCACTAACTGATGATAGTTGCTATATACACATTTGAGAATATGGGCAATTAGTTTAATTTGAAGTTACGCAATTTTACCTGCAACATTTTGGTTTATCGTAACAATTCCATTTATACAGCGATCGCACGCCTCCGGGTATCGCGTCTGGCTCCCAATCGACGTGTTCCAGGTCAATTACTTCCAGCAAAAGCGCTCGACAATAATTCGACCCGTTGTGTTCGATGAGGCGTTTGCGAATGTTTGTCATTAGTCGACTTTTTTGATGGGCACTGAATAGTTTTTCTGTAAAAATAAAAAAATTATTCAAATTCCTTTAATTGTTTTAATTTAAAAATGGATCCTTTTAGTTTTATTTTGCCTCGATAAACTAACAAATAAAATACGTAACAAATTTCAGTAAAAATTAAGTATACAACTAAAAAATTATATTTAAAATTTAATTAATTTAAGGAATGGTAAATTTTTAAAAATCTAAACTGCCAAGTCTTATCCGTTTACATGGCCCATATATAGAACCGGGCCGGAACAGTAGTATAAGCATACTCCTAAGCCTAAGCCTAAGCCTAAGCAAAAAAATTTGTCTAAAGCTTAAACTGTCTCTATTATAGCTCCTCCGGAAAACGATCCGACCCTGTTCTATACATGGGCCGTTTACATGATAGAATGAAATTTGTTAGCGCATAGAAATTCTGTTAGTTTCCAAGTGACTAAAATTTAAATCGAAACGTTGAGACCAAAATTCGAGGATAGGCTCAGATCAGCCGCTGTTACAGCGTTCATTACGGAACCATTTTAAGTCCACAATAATCAAAAATTCCAATAACAACCCCTCGTATTATAGCCTCAATATAAGGTTCTGTACAAAACTTTGGCTCGAAGTAAGTATATTTACCCCAAAAAATTTTTGAATTTTTCATATTTGGCCAAAATTTACGCATATCTTACGCTATAAGCTTAGGCGTAAGCTTGTCGCCGAAACTGTGTAGGTCGTAAAAACTGTAAAAATGTTTTAGCTCAACTTTAATGACACTTCGTTATACCAGAGAGTTTAGGGCATTTTCGCCCGTCAAAAATTTCAGCCTATCACTGTAATTTCCAGTGAGTTGATTTTAACTCAAAATGAGTTGAATCCACTCAGGTACCTGAGCTCTGAATTAGGTCATTCAGAGCTCAGAATTCTGAATTGGATTGACTCATTTTGAGTTAATTAATCAACTCACGCGGAATTAAATAACCTCAGAGTTAGTTAATATTTAGTACTATGAACTCAGAAATGACCAAAAATTACCAATTCTTTCTGAGTTGATTAATCAACTCACTGGAATTCACAGGGTAACTTTAAGCGAAAAACTTCAGTTTACTATCTATAACCCCTTCTCACATTGAGTTGCCTGTAGGCAACTCAGCGCAGTGTATATACGTTAAATAGTATATATCGCACCGTGTTTAACAATTGCAACACGTATACATAGTACTAAATCGCCACAAGACGTGAGAACCCCTCGGGCTCGAGCGTCAAGCTCCTATAGCTGAGTGGTGATGGTATCCGCCTCCCACTCCAGTCGCTGGAGTTCGAATCCTAGCATAAAAGTAGGTCTCAGGAAAAATAGAAAATATTCATGTGAGAAAGGGTTAATATGAGCTTACCAACTTTAGCACCAAACTTTGTCATAATCCTATGAACAGCAATTAGTTCTTCTTCAACGGAAGTATCGTCAATCAACTCAGCGCAATACGTATACAGACACGGGATCATCGGGCCAAAAAGACAATTATCGTTCCACGTATAGAATAAATCCCAAAATTCGAACGCGAACAAAGCACCATTGGCGAAAACTGTTCGTGATGTTTCGCGTAAGTTGTGACGATCCTCAAAATAAGAGTCTATCGTGGGTGTATTAACCAGAGAGAAAAAAATTCGTTTCAAAATTGCCGTAAAAGTGCAAATCCACTTTGGGGTACAACGTTTAGACAGATACGAAAATGTTTCACGACCGAAGATGCCGGAACGGGCCGGTAGCCGAGGGGTGGCCAGGAGGATCAGCCCCACCCTGGAAAAATTGTACGCCCTCTAGACAATTGTCGACCTTGCTTGTAAGTCATTGAAAACCCTTGAATGCTCCTCCTGAAAAATTTTTGGCCGCCCCTCCTAGAAAGGTGAGCTGGCTACGGACGTGTACCGGAAGCTCGTCCAAAACTTTGCCGGAGCCGGAGCTAAATTTCCAATGGTGCCAACAGTTACAGATAGCCAACATTGTAAACAGTGTCCTCCATTCATAGATCGGGCTCTAGTTCCAATCCAAAAAGTTATGTCAGAAAATATCTTTGGGGACGCTGGTACCAAGAACCGTTGTTAATAAGCCTTGTGGATCCTAGAGATAAAAAAACCTGTTTCACTCATTAAATCTTGTCGGCAAATACTCTTCCGGACTGAAGTCCTGGTTACGCTCCTGTTTATTCGCATTTAACCAACAACACTAACCAAAAAATGTTCACTAACTTGGCCCATATTACTTTTAAGGCCATCCCGGTTTCTGGTGGGTCTATAAAAAAGCCGGCTTACTTTCTAGAATACATTTTTTGCTTAGGCTTAGGCTTAAGCTTAGGAATACGGTTTTGCAACGTTTAGGCGTATAGGCTTAGGAATACGCTTTATCTAATGCTACGGCCATAAAAGTACCATTGGCCACTAACTTTATAATCATTCCATATGATTCCGTAAACAATGCTCAACAACGAGCATCCGCTACAACTATCGGCGACAGGTGGTACGATTTGAGTGTTGCGTCTCTTGTTGCGTCTTCCTCGGTCAGCGACGCCATCTGTCGCCATAGTTGTCGCGGCGACGTCTGGAGTAAGCTCTCGGAGGCGTGCGACAATTTTTGCCGCGATCGACGCAAAGCCCCATTCAGTGACCCATTTACGATGAAGCGCTTCGGCCATCAGGCGTAGATGGCCGGCGCATGACGACGATCTGAGGACTACGGCGAACGCTTGGTCGATTAAGTCAATTTCAGCTTCTGGATCAAAGCTGTTCTGAAAGTTTTGGACGAGCAGTAGATTGGCGTAAACAAATATTCAGTTGAAAATTTTCAACTTTTACTTAAGTTAAAGATTGAAAAACTGTTTGGCCAATGAAAATAGTGCGGAATTTTAAGTAAAATAAATTTTTAAGCGTTAAGTAATAAAGTACTTAAAATATTAACCACTAATTTTTTTAACTAATATTATAACTAGTAATAGAAGCTAGTGGAAGCTAGACTTCAAAATTGCTAGTCTTCAATTCAAGACATGTATGTTTGAAGTCCGTATTAAAACATAATTGTCTAAAAGATATCAGACAAAAATTCTTGAATATAAGACCATTTGCTTTGTGTGTACACTCATTAGCCCACCCTAACTGTAGTTTCTAAGTAAAGACCGCCCTAACGCATGGCACGAAAGTTTATTTGACACTCGTTAGGGTGGAATTAACGCAAAGTATATTTTTGTTTATTTAATATCAACAAAACGTAAAATTTATTTGTGTGACAAAAGTTTACTTGTTTGGTGTATTTTGTTTTAATTTTTGGTACATTTTTGATTAAAATAATTGTCGAAGTTTCGTAAAAATTATCCTGAACCTAAACAATTTAAAACAAGTCACAGATATTTGCATAAAAATTAGTAAATTAAATGTTATTTTAACAAGTAATTTCGCCTCACCTCGAGCTTCAGTTTGCCTGGCTCTGGCAAATTTTGTTGACGTCCGGCTCCGGTATTTTTTACATCCGGTTGTATCCTCAATATGTATATATACAATGAAGCGTGTATTACATTTGCTTTCTTTGTCGTTTCTCTATTAACTTCAGTAAGACATATCCCCCTTGTATACAACTCTAAATAAATACCTCATCTTCATTGGCTGGTGCCGGTGGTGCGTTAATCATTGCAACTAGTGCGACCAATGAACGATCGAGATCCGCAAACGCTGTATCTATACGACGCAATTGCTCTTGGCTCAATTCTGCAGTTGACCAATCACGATGCGAGACGTTAGATACTTGATTTTCAATTGGCTGGGGTGATAGCGAGCCAGAGCTGTCCACTGAATCGTGCAACGAAGACAGTTGTGCTGTTGACATACTGGCTTTTAAGCTTTTAATGAACTAAATTTTGTAGAAGCTGTTTATGACAAAAATTTTAGTTAAGCCCACTTCAAGCGAAAACCCTGTCAAATCCTATACTTTCCATTTTGTGCTCTTGTAGACGTGAAACTGGTATAGTCACCGTCATCATAGACTGCGAAATATCGGACATGTTTGATATACCAATTAATTGAAGGTAATTGACCCATAATCCAAAAAAGTTTTGAATGCAAGAAGCACTCAGCAACACAGTTTCCGATTGACCAATCAAAAAGGAGATTGCAAAAAATTCAAGCGTCCTTTACAACAACTGCGTTCGCACGTGCGAATTAAATTTTATAGCATAAAATAGTGAATATTGTTTAGTGATTCAAGTATTTGCTGCAAAACTTGTACGTGTGAACATGGCTTTAATACTTACCGTCTGTATAATGCGCAAGGTAAAAACTGTACCGAATAACAATGCGTTTGGATTTCTCATAACTTACTTTGATAGTTTCAATTAAATTTTAATTTTTTAAGACTTCAAATGAATATGTACTTTCATATTTTGTGATCTTATATGGGCTACTTCGGAACCAAAAATGTATTTCCAACTGTTTAGAAATGTATAGTTTTTCATGTGTATAAAATGCTGTATAAAAGTGAAACGCTAATAGATGAATTGCATCATTTTTGCGTTGAATGATTTTTAGCGTACCTATTATTAAACTTTTTTAGCAGCAGTCACCAGATAGAAAAAGGTCCTTAAATTAGCGACCCTATATAGTTGGCTAGACTGCAAAGACGTTAACCTTAGGGCCATTTTGACTCTTAATTCGATATTTAAGTTAAGCTTTGTAGCCTTGCCTTGGTCTGAGATATTCAGCATAGACGAAGGCTTGCAAAATTACCTGGCGTTGTCAAAAATGTACTAAATTCTATGCTTTAGTCCTTGCCTACACTGAAAGCCAGCAAAGCCCAATTATTTAGGAGCTTTTTCTCTACAAGACTGGAGATTGGAACACTTGGAGACTGGGACACTGGGAGAGTGGGCCTCTGGGAGGCTTCGGAACTCTGACAGACTAGAGCACTGCTGCAAGGTTGGGAGCATTCTGTGACATGCAAAACTGTTAAACAAGCTTTACGAATTGAATTTACGTTTAGGTTTAGGCTGAGTCTTTTAAGCTTAGAGTTAGCTTACGCTCTAGCTTTCCTGATACGGTATATTTAAAAAAGCTACGCTTACTCTGCAGACCAGCCAGTATTCATGAACAATAATCAACGCGTGCTATAGACCATTATTCCGACACCATTTAATGATTCAGCAATAGAACCAATCTTGAAATTTGAGGTGTGGGAAGCACGACGTTTTGTATTTACTCAACAATCAACTGTGCGCTTTTGCTCTCATTTAGACAGCAGCAGCACTGCAGCAACCGAAACAGTCGTTATCTGCAGCTGTTCGAAACGAAACAACATATGGACTGCCCCAAAGCAGTGTGAAATTTTACAGTCAGCAATAAAACATTAAATAACTCCGGTTTAAATGCAAGTGCAGAAAGTGATGGTCAATAAACGTATAATAACAGCTTGAGCAGTTAAAATTTATTTCGAAAATTTGGTCTTCATCTGCTGCTAGGGCAAAGCAATTTGGTCACAATTGTACGCCATACCAAACCCTTTTCGCTCGGCACTCAAATACGAACAGTGTGAAAGGCTCTCGAAAAGTGCGCGAACACAGGAAAACACCCAGGTAAAATTGTAGTTCCGCATGTTTTTGCCATTCGACTTCAGCTACCTTCTGTATTATGGTTGTGCTGCTTTGATGTCAGGTATTTGTCAGATAAATGTCAGCGTCACTTTTTAGATTTGTTCTGTATAACAAAGATTCGGTTAATTCTTGCCGATCATTGGTTTTGCAAAAATTTTGGTTGTATAAAATAGTCATAAAATTTATGCAATTTTAATGCTTAAAAAATTTACATCATACCATCAGGGTGCAACTATGGACGTTAAAAATAGCACCGCCAGATCCGAAGTTAAGCAAAATTTGCCGGCGCCAGAGGTGATGTTAGAGGTGACGCATAGGTATTAAAATAATGTTCAATTTGCCAAATTTAGCAATTTACTTATCTGTAAAGTGTAGTCAAAAAATTTGGTTTAGGCTTTAGTTTTAAAAACATACCGACAATTTATTTCTTGAAAATTGCACCAAAACTTTATAATCAAACTCACACTGAACGATTCAATTTTTGCAAACCAAACAAAAATATCAACAGCAAAATGTGCCCTGTTGCACTTCACAAAATGGTGAGTCAAATTGACTCTCTTCGAATTATGCTTTTTCGGACTACTCAAACTGAGTCAAATTCGACTCTGCTAGACTCAAATTCGACTCACTGAGTTGCTAAATTAGTCGAATTTGACTCTGATGGAGTCGAATTTGACTCAGTTTGTGTATAGTCGCGAAAAGCCTATTTCGTTGAGTCAATTTGACTCACCAATTTTTGCAGTATATGCCTGACCATTCTTCGACGTTATTGAATTTTTTCCGAGTAGAAATATATTCGTTTGTATTTATAAATTTGGCCTTATTTAATCTGGCGCAGTCCCACAGACAACGGGCAGCCTCTGATCTGTGCATGCGGCGAGTTTTATAAAATACCTACGAACAAATGTATATTCTACTGCGTGAAATGGTGAGTCAAATTGATTCTCTCCAAAATAGGTTTCCCTGACTACACAAACTTAGTTAAAATTCAACTCCGCTAGAGTCAATGACGCTGGCGGAGTCGAATTTTGACTCAGTTTGTGTAGTCTGGAAAAGCCTATTTCGGAGAGAGTGAATTGATTCACCATTCTTTGCAGTGTATAATCTGTGAATAAGAACAAACGAATATAAGATAAAAGATATGCACGCCTGTATGAAAACTTATAACAAATCATCTGCCTGCTACCTGTCTGATACGAATGTCTGAGAACATTTTGATCTTAACATTTTACAACTTTTCGCACGAACTAAGCCAATTCCCAGCCATTTTGTTTGAAAATAGCTAACAGTATTATAACACATGTCTTCGATATTTAAATTGTGAAATCCACAGTATCCGTTTTCCGTTTGCGTTATTTTTTACTATATCCGATTAAACCCTGACAGAATTTTACAAAAAGTTTAACTTTGAAGTTCAACTCTATCGTTTCGAACCGTCCGCAATACTTCGTTGCGTCTTTCTCAGTGAAATACAACATTTCAATATTAAAAACGCTTTTATGCCAACGCAATTCAATATATTTTATTCAATATTTTGCTTAGATGGGGCCATGTTACTTCAAGGGGCGTCCAGGTTTCTGGTGGGTCTATAAAAGTGTCGGATTAGATTCTAGATTATATGTTTTGCTTTGGCTTAGGCTTAGGCTTAGGCTTAGGATTAGGAATACGTTTTTGCAACGCTTAGGCTTAGACTTAGGAATACGCTTAATCTACTGTTACGCGCCTTAAGTAACCTTGGCTAAAATTTTAGTAGAAATCATTAAAACTTCTGAAGATTGGAAGTAGGTTTTGTTGAATTTGTTTCTGTTTATTGAGCAAACACTTAATATATATAATGGAGCGACATGTTTTGGTATTGTAAAATTGGTTTAACGGTAGTCAAATAGAATTTTCAATCAGAGGACGAAGATGCCTGCATAGGATGGGCTCCGCTCACAGTTGTGGCCTTGTCAGGTGATACGGCAGTTGGTACGAACTCTTGTAAAAAAACTCCCACGCAGTGTTAATGTTTTATTGCCAGAATTTGAATGTTATGGTCAATTAACAACTGTTCTGTTATCAGTAGGAGGGTAAAACGTCAAAAATCAAGATTTCAATGATATATTGGCCCCGAGAATTTCAGGTCTTTTTTGGGGCTGCTCCAAATTTATTTTTTGCTTGTTATCTTCCGGCATACACTTTTGATGTTGTTCTGCTCTTTGGGTACCATAACTGGAGATGGGGTCTGTTCCTTAGGGGCCATAACTGGCAGATTGAGTCTGCTTTGAGGGCCGTAACTGGTAGAGGGGGAGCGACTTTGAGTTTATGACATTTTAAAAAAACTGGCAACACAGTGATAGGTTTGAAACAGCTGTGCGTATAAAAGGAAAGCATAAAAACAATTTAAGAGTGGCGCGGACGGACCTTGTGGCAAAATGTTATGGTAAAAGTTCAATAATTTAAAAATCACCGTGTAAAAAAACGCAAGTTACTACCTGACGTGTGCTGTTTTGATGTTTTGTACGTCTTAAAACTGCCCCCAAAAGCAGTATAAATTAGAAATAATCGATAGCTTTTCGCTCGCTACCTGGGCAGACCCGTAACTAGGTTGCCTTGATACGGGAGCTAAACATTTTTCAGGAGGAGTGTACCAGGGTTTTCGATTTAATATTTACAAGCAAGATTGAAAAGTTTCTTGATGGGCCAAAATTTGTTCAAGGGAATGATTCCACCAGGTCCACGTCTGGCTACATGCACGTATCTGGTAGCCCGACGAGGCTACGAAGCCAGCAACCTCGAAATATATGCTGCCATTCTAGAAAGGCTATAGTTACGCCGCCTGTGACTCTTGCAAAGTCACATGCACCACGATTTTTCTGCTGTTGTTTAAAACCTTTTTGCAATAATTTATATAGTACACCATTAAAGAAGCTGAAGCTGACGACCACAAATTCTGTATTCAAACCTAGGTCAGAATATTGAAATAATTCTTGACGATTTTTGTGAATAGATTTTGTTATTTCGGTGTATATATTGTTTGTAAAATTCAAAGCTGTTTGACTTTGGTCTTTTTCCCATCATAGTTACAATCAGAAAAGTGTTTTTATTTCAGTACCTATGATATTGAAAATATTTCTTTTCTTACCTCTTGCCGGATGCTGTCATAAGCTTGGTCTTAAAAGTTTCATTCATTTGATGGAAAAAGAGGCTCTTAATAGTCCCAGTTTTTGTTTCTAATCAAACGTAACTGAAAACTTAATAGTAAATTAAATACAATCCTTGCTGTAGCAGTTTCGCCGAATACTTAATTGTGGAATCAAATTGACTTAGCTACTACATTTTCAGTGAATCATTAAGTTTATTTTCATTTCAAGTCGTGACTGCTTCAGTTTGGATCGAAAATTTTGTTTTTGAGTTATTAATAGAAGCCGTTAAATATGGTAAGTTTTAAAATTTAATGATGTTTTTTGAACTTAAACAGTACCGTAATTAGCGAAATGTTTTACCGGATTTAACTTAATTTACAATCAAAAGTAATACGTAATCCAATGTATACGTATATGTAACAGCGACGCAGTATACACAACGCCACGTAGTACGCTGATAAAACATCGCATACAATAGCGAACACAACAAGTTGAGTTGGAGCATTGCGATAATAGCTCAGTTGGTAGTAGCCTTGGTCCGCATGGCCAAAAGTCGCATGTTCGAATCCAATCGTGACCATTTTTTTCAAACACTTTGCACTGCAGTTACACTTTATATACTACCCACAAAACCGCACTGTACGTATATGTGCACAGGAAGTGTATGTAAACCATAGATTGCCATACATGGGAACATACACCGGAATATGAAGTTTTTGCAATCGACCGCGTGATGTAGTAGTGTAGTAGTAGCATGCTTGACTCCAGTGCAACAAGGTTGAGGTTCGGTTTCTTTCATGGTCCTTAATTTTGAGCAGAACTTTGAACAGGGTTCGCGTGAACTGTGTAGTTTCAACATGGTGGTCCGAATGAGATGGGCACTGCAAACAGAAAGCTCATGAATTCGGGTACTTAGTTGGATTCGCAGCCTAGGACGACCGCCTGCAAAAAGGAGGGATGATACTCTCACTATATGGGCACGGTGTTTGTATAGCATAGATTGCCATACATTTGCACATATACCAGAATATGAAGTTGATGCATTCGACCGCGTGGTATAGTGGTAGCATGTATGCCTCTAGAACAAGACTGCCGAACCTAATTAGTGATCATACATCGTAGTCTGTAAAATTTTTTGCAGCGTGAAGTGATCTCCGTTCACGTGGGCCAGGCGGGTGTGCAAATGGGCAACGCTTGTTGGGAGTTGTACTGTTTGGAACATGGGATACAACCTGATGGACAAATGCCTTCTGATAAGGTATGTATAGTTATGCATGTTTGTCATTTTTTGTCTGTAATCAAATGTTTATGGGCGAAGAATTTTCGGTCCTTTTTCGGTAGACGGAAATTAGCTAAAGCTTACACCACCATTTCAATAGTGCCCCTAGTTATTGGACTCCCGATTCTTTTACCCATAACCCCGAAAGTGTTACTTGACAAATTAAACATGGTAGTTACATATATCGCTTGCGAGTTTTCACGAAGCAACAACGAGTCGAAATTTAGGGTTTGATTTTAATTCTGTGTGAAATTTTATCAGAAGTGTGGGATTTTGTCAATTCTAATTGTATATATATATTGCAGACACTAGGAGGTGGTGATGACTCGTTCAATACATTCTTTCAAGAAACTGGATCTGGCAAACATGTTCCACGAGCGTGCTTTGTTGATCTCGAGCCAACCGTCATTGGTATTATACTATACGCATTATTTTTTGTAAATTTTTTATATATCGCTGCAACCGTGTACCAACCTCTTATGGCCTTCACTTTGAATTTGTAATCAAAACCAATTTTCCAGTGTCATACTTTGAACACAAACATTTCGCATTGAATATCGTAACCGCATAGTGAGCTATACCGAATATCCACACATATTTCACTTTAAGTATCAAACCAGTTAATCTAAACAATGTTTCGAACGCATTTTCGATGTTTTAAGACGAAGTGCGAACGGGCACATATCACTCGTTGTTTCATCCCGAGCAATTAATCACTGGCAAAGAAGACGCAGCGAATAATTATGCACGCGGTCACTATACAATTGGCAAAGAAATCATTGATTTAACCTTAGATCGCATTCGACGGCTTAGCGATAATTGTGGCGGGTTACAGGTATGACATAGGCATGTATACGCATAGAATTTTAATTCTGTTAAACACTATGTTGTCTTCATTGTGCTGTGGTTAACGTTCAAATAGTTATGGCGCGTGTCTTCGACTGAGAATACGGCAAGTTGATTAGTGAGTTTTTGCAAATTTTAAAAACTCCGATTTCGTAACTTTTGGATTTAAGATTCCTAACAACGAAACAAGGCTAGAGCTAAACCAGTAGTGATAGCTATAAAACTGCCAATTGATACACAGTTCAGTTGACTGTCACTTTTCATATTTCAGGGCTTCCTTATTTTTCACAGTTTTGGCGGTGGTTCTGGATCTGGCTTTACATCGCTATTAATGGAACGACTGTCTGTAGACTATGGCAAAAAGTCGAAGCTGGAATTTGCGATTTATCCTGCGCCACAGGTATCAATGAGTTACCCTGCTAAGTTCATATACTGTTAGATTAACGAAGAATTTTTCTGTTTAAATTTTTTCGATCTCTTGTCGTAGCTGGCTTATCCTCGTCGGTAGGCTTAGAAATTCCAAATTGCGGCTTACTTTTCGTTTTACTTTGCAATTGCGAATTATTTTATAGCCACTGTACATTTACGCTATATTCAAGGTGTCCACAGCGGTTGTCGAACCGTACAATTCCATATTGACAACGCATACAACACTAGAACATTCCGATTGTGCATTTATGGTTGATAATGAAGTAGGTTGGAGCTATGTTTACGGAAGTAAAAGTAAAGTCTTCTCGTGCAGCTTTGCTACTTAGTGAACCGCCGGAGACACGCTATGTTTAGATCTATCTCGTAGTGCTTGAACATCTTAAAATAAATTGCCAAACTGAGTTTGTATAAATGGTTCCCGTTCTCGGTTTTTCAAATGGACACTCACAATACTAGTCATACTCATATATATTATTTCCGCGGACAAATATATACACTCGGACAATTACTTAAACATATTTGGGGGAGAGATGAAACATAACCTCCGTTATTCACTTCGCGCTGCAAGTAGAAAATGTTCTGTTGAAGGTTTAAAATGGCGATATTTAGAGTTGTATCCGGGCCAGGGTATTTCTGTTATATAGGGTATTAGGTCGAAAATGTTTGGCTCCGAGGTTTTGCTTTGAGAAATTGAGGATACGGGTTTGTTGTTCTTTGTGAAAAATCCTGGTTGGTTCAGATATTTATTTTTAATTCTTGCAGTTGTAGTATATAATGCTTTGCAATCTCCCATACAGGCAATTTACGATATTTGTCGTCGTAATTTGAACATCGAACGCCCGACGTATACAAATTTGAATCGGCTCATCGGACAAATTGTTTCGTCAATAACGGCATCACTACGTTTTGATGGTGCGTTGAATGTTGACTTGACTGAATTTCAAACTAATTTGGTGCCGTATCCGAGGATTCATTTTCCGTTGGCGACATACGCGCCCGTGATATCGGCAGAAAAAGGTGAGTGACGGCATCATAGCCGTATGTAGCAGGGCCATCTTGAGCTCCGTTGGGAAGTCTGGCCTTCATGAAAATGTGTCGCCGAGTAGAAATTTTTTAGTTAATTTTAATCAGTCCTTAAAGGTTTCACGAAATTCTCGTCTTTACATATATAGGACGCTTACAATTTAACACTCCGCTGAATGCCGTTTATTTTTATTTATTATGGTATGTGAAAAAATTTATTTACAAATTGGTTTGTTGTGTCGTAGGGCGGTTTGCGGTTCGACACTTCGCGTTCATATTGTCAAAAACTCTGGTCATACTTGCGCTTCTTGCTGGAAGTGAACGTAATTTTAAGCCTCGCTAAAATCGGCAAGATCCTGCGTGGCGTGTGTCACAAATTTCGACGGCGCTCACCAGTGTTTATTTTCAGCGTATCACGAACAACTGTCGGTTGCTGAAATAACAAATATGTGTTTTGAGCCGGCGAATCAAATGGTCAAATGCGACCCGCGACACGGAAAATACATGGCAGTGTGTCTGTTGTATCGTGGTGATGTTGTGCCCAAAGACGTCAACGCAGCAATTGCGACAATTAAAACGAAACGAGCGATACAGTTCGTCGACTGGTGCCCAACTGGATTTAAAGTGAGTTTGAATTTCAATTTTTAAGTTGAAAAATTTAACAGATAGCTTGGAGGTATAGATACGGTGTTCAGAACAGTTTTATCAGCAATGGTGTTAAAACATTTTTTATTCCTATGTAAGCGATTTGTTTTACAAACGATCTCGTATTAGAGTAGGGTTCGTGGGGGCCGGAATTAGATCGTTAAAGAGCATTTGCGGAAGTACGCTTTATGAGCAACAAATTTTTTACGTGTGAAGTAGCTTAGTGTAAAATTTTGACTTGACATGATAGGTGCTGCAATCCCCTTGATTCCTACTACATCTCCTGCCGAGCAATTGGAACTTTCTTTAATTTATGAAAAGGATAATTGTATCATGCATAATCGGAAATTTTCGGCAGGGCACTTTCTTTCTATTGGTTAAATGTTGTCGACGGAAACTTGGTGGCTGGTATTGCAATTTTAATTAACGGATGGAATACGGACCCTTTGAAACAATATATCCGGCTGTCGAATAGAGTAGGGAGACGATTTACTTCTGCGCTGCCTTTCGCCATTTCGTTTACAATGCTGTATTGCAATAAAGTTGTCAAAACGTATCGTACCACCCGCAGTTTTTCAGGTTGGAATTAATTATCAGCCGCCGACCGTTGTCCCTGGTGCCGATACAGCGAAAGTTCCACGTGCGGTTTGCATGCTGTCAAATACAACTGCAATTGCGGAAGCGTGGGCGCGTCTCGATCATAAGTTTGATTTGATGTACTCAAAGCGTGCGTTTGTTCATTGGTATGTTGGAGAAGGTATGGAAGAAGGTGAATTTAGCGAGGCGCGAGAAGATCTGGCAGCATTGGAAAAGGATTACGAAGAGGTGAGAACTCTAGCTGTCATGTAGCGAGCGCCGGCATTTTTTCATCTTCCAGTTCCGGTAAATTTTACCGGATTTAAAAATTCCGGTGTTATAAGTTGGCCGTTTTCTTTAACTTTGCTAATTTTTAAGAATCTCTTTTGAAAGCCACTTGTACTCCGAATATAAGCCATTGATGGTGGATTTCACTTCAGTCGACTATGAAAATCGAAAATACAACAAATAAAATAAATACCTGTGTTCGACTAAGGTTGTTTCACAAATGATAGAGCAAATAATACGATTCAAATGAAATTTTTGGTGAAATGCATTTTTCACTTTCCGGTTCCGGTTCCGGTAAAATTTTCAAATTCCGGTTCCGGTAAATTGTAATTCCGGTTGCACCCTGCATGACACGGATAAGTAATATCAGGAAACCCAGCGTTAGGCGCATAACTTATCTCAAATTATAGCCAGTAATGCTAAATTGGCGTGGTTAGCTTTTATTTTTCGTCGAAATAGGCGCTTAAGTATTCGGCTCAGTTTTCTGCCGGAGCCGGATATTGAGCTATTCGTTTTCGGCTCCGATATGTTTGTATCCGGTTGCACCCTAATAGCTACTGATAGTTAACTGACGGATTAGTGAAAACCATCGCGAAATTGCGAAAATGTGTTGGTGTTAATTTTTGACTTTTCTTAAGACGCATAATTCAATGAATGTATATGATTTACACACTTTGTGAAAGCTAGTCATGGAGATGCCTGTTAAACTGTCAATTAAATAACTGGTGTTACAGTCAGTTGAGTACATATACCGTCTCTTGTTTTCATTTTCAGGTTGGAGTTGATTCTGGCGAAGGTGGCGAAGATGAAGAACACGGAGAAGAGTTTTAATTCCGTTCGAGATGATAAATTTCAGAAACTCATCAAATGCTTTTATATATCGAATCTCTTATTTGAACACGGTAATTTGCATTATATTTACAGAATTATAAGTGTTTATTTACTAATTAATGTAATTAGTTTGGATGTGAGAATCAGACGTTTCAGCACTTTTTTATTTGTTTTGCTTTATGCTGTATTGTGCACACACTGTATTGTCGATATTTTCGCTTAGTCGTTTGTTGCTATTTTTGTATTGTATTTATGGTGCTGTTTGCTTGTTAGGGCTGTCGTTTTAGCGAAAGGTGCTTGGGTGATTGGCTGACCGCAGGTCTGTATTGTACCTTGGAAAGCAAGAATGCTCGATATTTTCTAGAATAGTAACTGTAGACTTCTGAAGAAACATTAATTTTTTTGAATCAACTGTGAAATTTATCACTTATACTCAAATTTAGCTAATGCTTTTATAAATAACATTGCCACCCGTTGTGCGAGATTTGTTACCGATAGAATTTCTTGTTGATGATTGGCACTTATCTAGCGCGCAAATCGTTGGTCTGTTGTAGGAGATCTTAATAAAAGAACCACATTTGTTACTTATGGACATTCCTAAATGATTTTTTCTACTTCCGTATTACCATTATGTTCCGTTCTTAGAGACGCATCGTTTCTTCTGATGCTCTGTGTATGCAGTGTCAGTTTTCTTTCAAACTTCACCTGGGTGCTCAAGCCATTTTAGAATATAATCATCGAGTGACTTTTGTATAACGCGTTGCATATTGTGATGTGTGAGTAACGTGAATTTTATCGCGAAAGTATACTTAAAATCTGGGACGTTTTGGCCTTTATGAATATTTTTTCTATTCGTAATTTTATGTACACATAAAACAGACTAAGCAAATTTGCACAGAAATAATAATATTTCAGTTGGATGAGCGTATTTTATTTTTATGTGCGTATATTTGTTTCCAATCATGTGTTACTTGCTATGGATATTGTAGTCAAACGATGTGTAAGGGGTGATATTCGAGTCTGTGATGGGTGGTCTCAAAAGATGGCCCTGCACAAGCCAATTTTAAACGTTTAAATCGATCACTAACGCAAATATGGAGTTTTATGGTTCAAGCGAATGCAGCGACAATTTTTTGATGCCGGTAAATGTTGTAGAATTTGAAACTATAGTAATTACTATAACTAAAGAGAAGTCGGAAAATGGAATACTCCACATGATAGAAGAATTCTGTGAAAGTTTGGTTTGTAAGAACTTGCAGCTGCAAATTTGTTCTGTCAAAAATTTAAAGTGCAAATTGCAGCTGCAGATTCTTGCTGCAAAAACGTGCCCGTGTGAATGTCGCTTTAAGCTGAAGTGTCGTATTATATCATTATTATTATTATTATTATAATTTAATTTTGTTCGACAAATGTTACTTATGTAGTTGCTTAAATTGTGGCCATAACGAATGCATATCGCTCTGGGTTGAACAAGTAGTTTGAACAGAAATCAAATATGTTGTAGATGAAACAGACTCAGTTGGAAACTCACGTAACTCTACTTCTTGTACTACAGTATAAGTTTAACGCGAATAAAATTGGAAGGAATAGGGATTTAGTTTGGTAAACTGGGGTTAAAACTTCGATTCACGTTGAGGTTGAGGTTAAGATGTATATACGTATAAGTCTTCAGATATTGGCTGGGTTTCCGTCATCTTACTTAAGTATTTAATTAAGTTACAAGTAATTACTTTAGTCACCGACTTATGTAAGCACTTAAATTTTTCGGCAAAAACAAATAAACGCCTTTTGACAGCAATTGTCATGACAAGAAAGTAATAGTTTTAGTTTATATATTAAGGAGGTGACATGAGTATTCAATTCGAATTTGACCAAGGTTTAGTATTCCTAACCTGTTAATCTGTAATATATTAAATTTAGTCAACAACTTCGTGTCTACTTAAATTACAGAATACCAGCTATTGTTCAGAAGGTATGCTATTCATGGCCTTTATTTGTAATATTTCTCAGTATTATGATCTCTTGCGTTAATTTATACCATTCCATTGCTAGGATAAGTTGTAATAGTTTTACTTATTGATCTGAAACTGGTCAATCGAGTCATTGGTGTAACAGAAAGCTCTTATGATAAACAGAACGATAGCCGTTATAGAACGTATTTTTAGGTCTGAGATAAAAAAATACCGAGAGATATGTCATTTTCTTACAGATTATGCACGGTGTCAGCTGTGCTTTGTCGGTATCTTTAAAATTTCAATATTTCGTTATGACATAGTTTTTTTAAATCCCGACCGTGAATTTAGTTTTTCAAAATATGGGCCCATGTATAGAATAGGGCCGGAATGCAGTAGTATAAGCATATTCGTAAGCCTAAGCGTTACAATGAACTTGTACTTAAGCCTAAGCTAAAAATTAGTCCAGAGCTTAAGCTTGCTGTATTACAGTCCCGCAGTATAAAACGTTCCGGTCCTGATCTATACATATGGATGTAAATGACGTCAATGTTTTAACCATTAGGTTTGTGATATATTTTAATCTGTAGCGCTTGACTTGATGTATGTATAGTTTGGCTATATATTTTTCTTCTCAAATTGTACGTGGGATATCCTGGTGCTTATAACTGTTTTATTTTGGCTAGTTACTTAATCTCTATGTTTATTAAACGTTTCATGTGTCTATGACAAAGAAGCGAAGCTATAATAATTTACTATAGTTTGGTTTGGAATCAATACTGTGTAGTTAAAAAATTTAGGTATATATAGTTGAAGTTAAATCGGACTTATGCGCCAGATAGGGTAAAATCGGAGGTTTGGCTACGGTAGAAAATTGACCTCTGGCTCTGGGTAGAAATTTGACGGAGGTTCCTGCAATTTGAAATTTTTCAGTCTCGCAAAAATTGTACTGTATATATGGTGCGTTTGGCTGTAAGGTTTGGTCTTGTGAGAACTTCAAATTGTTGGAATATCTTACAACTAAAAATTTTGACCGCTTTTGAGATACTTGCTAAATTTAACAGATAAACATTTTTTACCTATTTTTACGTCACCTTCGACCAGTTTTGTTGGTGTTTTTCACCTCCTGTTGCACCCTGGTAGCACCTAAATAGTTGCTAAGCAATAGACTGAAGGACGTTTAGGAAATTGACCCATATTAACTTTGAGGGCCGAACCTTTTTTTGGCAGGTCTATAATAGAGTAAGCTTTAGACTAACGGTTGTATTGTGATTCGCTGTGCCATATGCCGCCATTGCAGGTAGACACGGACTCCTGCTCTGGTAAAATTTTGCCGTAGGTTCCGGCAATTTCGGTAGTACGACCTAATTTCGCCTCACCTCCGGCTCCGGAAGTTTCGTTGACCTCCGGCTCTGGTATTTTTCACCTTCGGTTGCACCCTGCCTGGCAGGTTATTGTGGCTGCTTTCCTGCTCAACTCTGTTAAACCAGAAACAACAGAGATATTTTCGCAATATTTCCGGAATCGTTCCGCCACAACGCACCCAGTTGTGTACTACTATCATGAAACGAACCCAGCCCACCTACTGCGACCAGCAACAAGATAGACAAATTGTATAGGTACAGCATGGGTAAAAGTCTTTATGGTATATTCGATTAGTATACGCTCGTATAAATTTGGTCCGTCCACAAAAGTGTTGGGGCCCCAAATATCAGGCTTTCACGTCACACTGCGGGAAAGTGATAGATGTGTGTCCAAAACAGCATGGTGTAGTGTCTATCAGTAGCGGCACCAATGGCTCACCGTTATTTAATACATATATATATGTATTGCCATAGTTTAGATATTGCTTAGTCTATGTACTGGGTTGGTATAGAGAAAGAAAAGCCAAATTGCTGTGCTTTATAAGGGGTGTTAAATTGTAATGAACGGGCCAATGTTACTTTAAGGGGCGTAACAGTAGATTAAGCGTATTCCTAAAGCCTAAGCCTAAACAAAAAATATAATCTAGAATCTAAACGTATTCTTTTATGGAAAAACCAGAAACCTGGACGGCCCTTAAAAGTAACATGGGCCAATAAACGTATATGCTCGATTGTTGTGATTATTGGGGGTCGTATACAAGGTTTGGCCCATAAAATGTTTGGAGGTTTAAGGGTTGCATTATACCTTACTGTGCAAGACGACACCGCCGCGCGCCGCTGGCAAAATAGATTTGTGGAAAGCGCGACCCTAAAGGTGCGAATAGTTAAAGCAAAGGGAATGCTTCAGTGGTTTTGTTGTGGAGCTACTATGGACGGCATGTTGAGTCCATGGTGCCTAGCCCTGCTTGGATATGTATACTATTGTAGTGTCAAGTGACGGGAATCCTGATGAGAGGTAAGTTTGCCAGTAGAGAACAACAGTTAAAACCTGGCAGTAGTTCCTCGGTGTAAAGTAGAACGGTACAACCGGATGTCTGCCTACGTTTCCGGTAGAAAACACGACCTCGGGCTCCGGTAGAATTTTTGTCGGACATTCCGGCAATTTTTATAATAGTGAATTTTTATATTGTTGCAAAAATTGTATCGTTCATTGCGTTTAGCTGTATGTTTTGGTACAATTTCAAGAACAAATTATCGGAATTAAGCACCCATGTTCCTTTTAGGGCCGTACCAGTTTCTGGTGGGCCTGTAAAAGAGTAGGTTTACATTCTAGACTCCATTTTTGCTTAGGCTTAGATTCAGGAAAACGCCTTTGCAAACGCTTAGGCTTACGCTTAGGAATACGCTTAATCTACTGTTACGACCCTAAAAGTAACATCGGCCGACATAAGCATAAAATAAAATTTTTTGCTATCCTATATTGATATCTGCGCTAAAATTAGCAAAATGAACAATGCATAAGCGACCTATATTCTGCACATTCACTAGTTGCCAGTCGGCTTGCGTTAGCTTCAACCAGAAAGCTTTGCCTCCAAGTTCAATCTCACTGTGTACCATACGAACGCCGCTTATAAGCTTACTCTATTACAGTCCGGCGGAAAAATTGTATTTTTGATGCAATTAAATTTTCAATTGACAAGATCGCCCGAAGAGAATCTGGGCCCGTAGCCAGGGATGGCTCCTGCCACTTGGAAAAATTGTGCCCCCTCTATATAATATTTTCAACCTTGCTTGCAATCATCGATAACCTTTGTATGCCTCTCCTGAAAAATTACCCCTTTCTTCCCCTAGCAAGGTGAGCTGGCTACGGGCTGGAAAGAAACTTAAAAAGAAATGTTTTGACAACGCATATTGTAGACTGTTACAGTGATTTCAACACAATTTTAACTACCTAATTTTGTTTCGCCTTCAGCTTGGCCTACTGGACCCATGTAAAGATCAGGGGCGGAACGTTTTTCTGTGGGTCTGCAATAGAGTAAGCTTAGATTAGTCTTTTTGCTTGGCTTAGACTTAGGTTTAGGCTTAGGCTTAGGAATATGCTCATTCTTACGCTTAGGCTTAGGAATATGCTTATAATACTGTTGCGCCCCTGTTCTTTACATTGGCCGGCTAGTGGATGTCACAGTTAGACTCTACTATTCGTTCTATCACTAAAGTTGGTTATATAGCGTAGTGATTTCGACTATATATACTACACGGATTTAGGCTTGCAGCGTAATTTTAGTTTACGTCGTTTAAATAAAATTTATGGCACAATCCAAACCGCACTGAACATCCAAACCGCACTGAACTTAAATATGGTGAGTTACTGTTGATTAACCTAATCGCGAATCTCGTTGCTTTCATGGGGCGTGTACAAGGAAACAGGATGGCGGACGGGTGCAACCGAAGGTGAAAAATACCGGAACCGAAGCCTGAGGTTAACAAAATTTGCCGGAACACGAGTTGAAACCGGAAGTTTGGCGAAATTACATAGTTAAAATGACATTTAATTCGCTAATTTTAACAAATATCTGTAAGACGTTGCTAAATGTTTTGATTTTACGCTGATTTTTTACAAAATCTCGGCATTTTTTTCATCAAATTTGTTCCAAAAGTTAAACGAAACGCTCAAAGCAAATCAATTTTGTAAAATTATGCAAAATTTCACTACCGAAACTGTCAGAACCTACGACAAAAATTCTACTACCGCCGCCGGAGCCGGAAGTCAAATTTCTGCCCAAACCGGAGGTAGACCTCCGGTTGTATCCTAGAAAATGCACTTTTGCATACAACCCTGTTGGTATTTAATCAGATAAGAGTATCTCACTCGCTAAGCTCACTCGGAAACAACTTTTAAATGAGATTGTGCCGGCTCAAATTACGATTCGGGTAGTCATTAATAGTCTTTTAGGCTGTATTGGTTGGCTGAAATTTACTACCGTATACTGGAGTAGTTTATATCGTTAGATTGTGACAACGTATGGCCTAGAAACTATTTAATTAATTCTCTAGCTTATATAAACCTCAAATATTGCCTTGCCGCGAAAGCCGCTTCATATTTATGTAAAAGCACAGGGTGGTCACGATAAGCGGTCAATGTAAAGAACAGGGGCGGAACAGTATTATATAAATTCCTAAGCCTAAAAGCCTAAGCCTAGGCATGAGCATATTCCTATTAAGCCTAAGCCTAAGCGTAAGAATGAGCATATTCGTAAGCCTAAGCCTAAGCGTAAAAATGAGCAAATTCGTAAGCCTAAGCCAAGCAAAACATAGACTACTAAAGCTCAAGCTTACTCTTTTCTAGTCCCACAGAAAACCGTTCCGCCCCTTATCTTTACATGGACGCGATAAGCAGACGAGCAGGACGCACAAGCGGATTCGGAAGGGGGTTTTGGCCGGTTCGGCCTCCGTCCGTCTGAAAGAGTTTTCGATCTGCCGCTGAGCAGAGGTCCCCAGACGCTGTTGCCTTATGAAAATTTTTGCGCTGTTTGTAAATTATGTTGTATAAATTCCCAAAGGTCAATGTTAAAATTTGAATACTTTCGAACAAGTTGACAAGGCTGCAGTGTCGACCGATTAAGCAAGCGCAGTTCGCAATCAAAAATTTGGCTTTAATTTGCTACTGGTCAATCCTACCGTATGACATTTTCTGTGCCCAAAGTAAAATTTGTTAACGCGGCACATTCCAAAATACAAAAATCAGATTTCTGACCAGTGATTTGAGTAATTTTAAGTCCAGAACCTGTTTTCTATTTAGACCCGAAAGCAGACATTTTCACTATAGACGGGACAGCGAGATTTATAGAGGGGGGTAAAATATCATAACCATTGCTCAACCTAGCACACCCTATACCTAGCAAAACCCGTTCCCTCTCAGGGGTACCACTTGAAGTGACTCAGTAAACGTTTCAGTGACATTCGCAGAAAGTTAGTTTAAATTTCATGACAACTCGAAAACGTTCATACATCATGAATCGTCGGATCGGTAGGAGTACGCAAAATATGTTCGAATAGATTAATACTTGGATTTCTTAAACAGGACCTCTGCGACCGACACGGAGGGCATCGGTGAACAACAAGAGGTTCCGGTATCAACTAAACCAGGAGTGGATGATGCATACTAATCAAGAGTATGCAACTGGGTACATTGTGTGTAGAAAAGAATGCGCCCGGCACGTGTTGTGTTTTTGACCTACCCCCGTTTTATTTAGAAGGAGACTACAGCCTGTGCGAACCATGACACTTTATCTATCCGGCAACAAATTGCTCCGCTTATAAATTTAATTTAGTGTTGTTGCATGTGACCGGGACCCCTCTCTAAATAAAGAGGAAAGTCGGCCAAAGACGCAACGCCCGGTGGTACATTTTGTACCATGCGAAACCCAAAGAGTTGCACACTCTTGTATCATGCACCCTTGACTAAACTAACTGGTAGGTTACGCTTAAACTCGTTTGAAATGTTTGAAATTTGACATATTTTAAGTTATAATCTATACTTGCTAAATTGAGTTAAATCTAAACTTGATAAATTTTTAAAACTACAAAGTAAAATAAAGGTACTTGGTCTTAGAACAACCTACTTTATCTCAGAGTCCAATATTTTTACTTTTAAATCTGGGTATACCTTCCCGAAATGAAATTCCTGCTACGCCCTTGATCGAAACTATCTTTTAATAAGTGCTCAACATATTTGGTATGATTACATTTTATGCTTTATCTTGGAAAGCTGTTTGTTGGTGTTGTTATTGTTGTTGTTATTGTTGTTGTTGTTATTATTGTTGTTGTTGTTGTTGCTTCTTTTGTCTTCGAAGTAGTGCAAACCGCCGTGATCTGTGGCGAAATTCACTAATCACAACTCCCACACACATCGCAAATAGAGCGAGACCAAAAATGATGTATATCGCAGACAGACCAGGCGCTAGTGTTGGCGACGCTTTCGAATTGTCCATGCCTAAAATCGCCACACTCCATGGTGCATAGAGTATACTATGAGCAATTCAACGCAAACTATTAACAGCGTGAATCAATACACAACGCGCAGTGTTTAACAATTATTACGCGTATGCACAGTATACATTTTCTCGAAGCCTGAGTACTCGCTACAGCTCGAACGATGAAACTCTTACAATTGAGCGGTGCCAATGAACACGGGCTCGAGTATTTAGTATAAAAACTTGGATCTCAGATGAAATTGAAAATATTCATGTGTTGACTGTTTAAAATTGAAAATATTCATGTGTTGACTGTTTAAAATTAAAAATATTCATGTGTTGACTGTTTAAAATTGAAAATATTCATGTGTTGACTGTTTAAAATTGAAAAAATTCATGTGTTGACTGTTTAAAATTGAAAATATTCATGTGTTGACTGTTTAAAATTGAAAATATTCATGTGTTGACTGTTTAAAATTGAAAATATTCATGTGTTGACTGTTTAAAATTGAAAATATTCATGTGTTGACTGTTTAAAATTGAAAAAATTCATGTGTTGACTGTTTAATGGAAAAATTTCAGTTAGGGTTGCGCTTTACTTGTCGTACGGTTTCGTCCGTCACCGTACGGTGCCATCCGTCCATATGGTTTGGTACGTGAGTAATTCGCGTACGATTCCGCACCGTGACGCACGGTAGCGGACAGCGCCGAACACGGTGCTACAGGTGACGGACTTCGCCGTACGGGTGACGGACGGCGCCGTACGGGTGACGGACGGCGCCGGACGACATCAAACGTATCGCCCTACCTTTACTGTCGTTAAGAAACCAAGAAGAAGAACGCGCATCGTGAACGAAACAATACAATATGATGTAGATGGAACGGTTATTATATTCAGAGAGTTCAAATGCTTGCTTAAACTTCATAGACACTCGAGTGGAAAATCGTTAATATATCGAAAATCGTATCTGTCCCTTATATAAACTAGCTATGACACCTTGACACCACCGGCCCATGCAAAGATCGCTGGCGTCACGTTTTTCTGCGGGACTAGAATAGAACAAGCTTAAGCTTTAGACTAATTTTTTTGCTTGGCTTAAGCTTAGGCTTAGGCTTACGAATAAACTCATTCTTACGCTTAGGCTTAGGCTTATAGGAATAGGCTTATATTTACTGTTCCGTCCCTGTTATTTACATTGACTAGAAAGGTGAAAAAATTTTAGTTACCCGTAAAGGCGAAAATAAAACATCAACGTACCGGGTACATAATCACCAAACCCAATTGTAAACATTGTAATGACACAAAAATACGCCGACGTAATATAACTCCAGTCCGGTTCAATTGCAGCGTACATCATGACACCAATGAACAAATACAACACCAGTATTGCGAACGCCAACGCTGCAGGCAATTCGTTTGGATCGCGTTCAGCAAGCGCACTTGTGTCATCGTGCGTCCGTTTGGACAATTTTGACGCCTGCAAAAAATCATTTTTTTTAAATTCTTTATGAAAAACAAATGATTTGCTGTTACAGCTGCAAATTATCCACTGGAATTCATGCTATTGAATTTAATTCGCACCTGTGAACGCAGTTGCAAGTCGCTTGAATTTCTTGCACCTGCAGTTTAATTGGTCAATCGGAATGTTCCTTTGAAAATACTTGCAGCTGCAAGCGTTTCTTACATGTCGCAGCTGCGAGTTCTCGCTGCAAAAACTTGCGCGTGTAAGTGGGGCTTTATATTAGGGGTTGACAACATTTTGCGTTATTTCAATATTTACGCTTGTTTAAGTCGTGCAATTTTTAACTTTGTACACGCCGAATTTGTACAATTTGACACGGAAAATTTAGTCAAAAAAATAAACGCACCAATTTTCAGTGTATACAACAGCATATAAACTTCAGTCACTGAAAATTTTGACTTCCGCTCCCCCAGATAAGGAGGGTAAGTCAATGATGTAACGCGTGCTGTATACATTCTTTTCTACACAAAATGTACCCAGCTGTATACTTTTGTTAGTAAGAGTACATACACTCGCGGTATTAGCAAGAGTGGATAATGACAATAGTGTGTATACTCTTGGGGTACCGCATGGTACAGTGTCACTCACACGTTACCATACGTGCGCTCGGCACACAAAATGTCCGCTCCCAAAAAAATTCAATAGCTTGTCCGGCTTATGTTTTATCGAAACCCTTCATTTTCCAATAGTATCACCGCCAGTCGCGAACATCGTAGAGTTTCACGGAAACTCTATCCGGACAAAACTGTTTTGCTGTGACACTGTCCAGGATATTGAAATGTTTGAAAAACAGTATAGTGGACAATATTCTTATATGATAGACACATTATTCAAATGCTAGTGGGAAAATTCAAATTTTAGCGCGAAATTCAAATTTTGGCGGGAAAATTCAAATTTTGGCGGGAAATTCAAATTTGGCAGAAAAATATAAATTTTGGCGGCAAATTCAAATTTAGGCGGCAAGATTCAAATTTTGGCGGGAAAATTCAAATTTTGGCGGTAAATTCAAATTTTGGCGGAGAAATTCAAATTTTGGTGGAGAAATTCAAATTTTGGCGGAGAAATTCAAATTTTGGCGAGAAAATTCAAATTGGGCGCAAAAATTTGGCGATCGTGCAAAAAGCAACAAAATATCGCAGTAAATTAATTATCTTATTTAGCGCTTTCCGGCGCCACCTTTTAGACTGTAACGACAAAGTCCAACAGTTCACGCAACTCTATATTTAATATTAATATAATGCGCAAACAGTTTGACGCCGCGTATATAAAGTGCGGTGGTTTGCAACGGTTGTACCCCCTCTAAACAAAGGCGGACAGGGCGAAAAACGCAACGCGTGCCAGGTACGTTCTTTTCTACACAGAATGTGCCCAGTAGCACACTCTTGTTAAATAGCGATTATCCACTCTTGGTATTAGTAGTTGGTGGATAAGTGCGATACAATGATCAGAATACGGGCCTATAGCAGTTAACCTATTAACGCAACCTTCAACGACTTACCCCGTCGGCTGGTTCTAAAACCAAAAACAACACTAAAAATAGTAAACGTTTCAGTTTTTTTATTTGTATTTTGACGGCCGAATTTGCATTTTTATTGGTTGATAGGCTTAATCAATTCGACTAACTTTAGATTCAACATCACATCTGCGTTCGGTTCCAGGTTATATTTAAGCCATTTCAGTTGGAAAAACACGGGTTTAGAGACACTGACTCGAACGCTCAAGCTTCGTATCCTAAAGCGAACGTTTTACCACTACGCCACATAACGACATCTCTAACTGCAGTCATCGTCAACTGCGTATATCGACACGTACGCATCCGGCAAGCATAGTCTATACAGTGCACTGCATTCTGATGCATATGACACTGGTACAATCATTAAAGTAAAGATGCGGCGGCCGTGAGAACCTCAGATCAGAAAGTTACATTTGAAAAATTTCATTTTTGAAATGATTAACCCTTTCTCACATGAATATTTTCAATTTCATATGAGATGTATTTTCAAGGTAAGATTCGAACCCCAGTCTCACGGGTGGGAGGCGTTTACGATGACCACTGAGCTATTGGAGCTTGACGCTCGAGCCCGAGTAGGCTCTCACGTCTTGTAGAGTTTTTGCACTGCGCATATATGTTATAAAAATGTTAAACACTGCTCATAGTGTGTGTATTGCTCGCACATTATGGTATTTAGTTGCTCATAGTATACTCTATGAGTGAAAGGGTTATAATTTTATTTACATTTTAAAGGATTTCATCATTTCTTAAAGCAAACTTTTTGAAAATTTTGTTACGTTCTCGTGAGATATTTCCCGATTTTTACAAACTCCTCTTGATCCACCCAAGCATGCTTGAGATCAGTAAGTACGAATATTGTGATTTTTTGTTATAGTTCCAAGCTAATGTAAAGAACAGGGGCGAAACAGTATTATTAGCTTATTCTCAAGCCTAAGCGTAAAAATAAGTTTTTTCTAAACCCAAGCCTAAGCCTAAGCCAAAGAAAAAATTAGTCTAAAGCTTAAGCTTATTCTATTCTTGTCCCACACAAAAACGTTCCGCGCCTAATCTTTACATGGGCCAAGTTTTATAATCAACCTAGAACTTTTTTTAAAAGTCAAACCTCAAAAAGACAAAATACAATTTTTACCTTCATTGGACTTTTTTATACATCTCAGAGCGCGGATTTTATTCCAACCCACGCTGAATCCTTTGTTCAACAATCCACCTAAAATAACCATTGCATGGCAGTTGTATTTGGTTGCTTTCAAGGATCCAACATCGCCCCAAAATGATGGGTTACGAGAAAAACGCAACGCGTGCCGAGTACATTCTTTCCTACACAGAATATACACAATTACACATGGCAAAATTGTAACAAATTGCAGCAAAATATTAATATAAAATGTATTGGGGGCAATGGGTATAAATTTCAAAATATGCAGTCTGCAATGTGGCTTTGAATTTCGGAAACCTTGTTGTCCTATAAACAAAATAAATTAACCATTCGGACAAAATAGAAACATTTTGTTGTCAATGTATAGAACAGGGCCGGAACAGTAGTATAAGCATATTACTAAGCCTGAGCCTAAGTCTAAGCCTAATCGTAAGCATAAAAATTAACCTATTTCGACTACGCACAAAATTCATAATTTTTTCAGTTTGGAAATTGAAAAAAATTTAAAAATTGTTGTAGTTTTTCTATGAAGCAATAAACAATGAATAAAACTTCAAATTTGTGTGACTTGTGCGTTTTCAACGTCGAAGAGACAATTCCAATTGATTGTTTTGCGTAGTAACTGATGTTTCTTTCAAACATTGGTCCATGTATAAAGATCACGGGCGGAACGTTTTTCTGCGGAAACGTTAGACGAGTTTTTGCTTGGCTTTGGTTTACACTTAGGTTTAGGCTAGAAATATGCTCATTGTTACGTTTAGGCTTCGGCTTAGGCTTAGAAATATGCTTATAATACTGTTCCGCTCGTGATCTTTACATTGGCTCACACATTAAATCGAAAAAATAGTTTCAATTTTACGAGCAATTGAATATGATATTAGATAAACGGAATTGGAATTTAAAAAAGTTCGTACCAACATTTGACAGAAACATAGTCATCAGCGGAATTGCGAACAACGAATACAGTATCACCATAATTTGGCCCCATTCCGTCGTTGGAACCACATGACCGTAGCCTAAAGATAAAAACGTGACGATGCCGCAAAACAGTTGATAAGATTTTCACGAAATTGAAATTCACAAAGTTTCAAATATTTTTGGCAAAAAAACTGGCCAATGTACAGAACAGGGCCGGATCGTTTTCCGGAGAGGCTATAATAGAGTCAGTTTAATAGTTTAAGTTTTAGACTATTTTTTGCTTAGGCTTTCGCTTAGACTTAGGCTTATGCTTAGGCTTAGGAATAGGCTCATTCATACGTTTAGGCTTAGGCTTAGGAATATATATGCTTATACTACTGTTCCGGCCCTGTTCTATACATGGGCCAAAAAACTAGTCAAATTTGAAGTTTAGGTATATGATAGAAAAAAACCTTCACAATCTCGAATTCGTAAACAGGTGGGTCCCCTGCCACTGGAAAATCGTTCGATCCCAACTTACCTATCGCGGTCAACATTGACGCAGCGAATAAAATTGAACTTGAAATGGTCCAGCGAAAGGTTCGTTCGTTCGGTTCCGGGATTTCACCTTTGTAGCCATGAACGTTTATTTTGGTGTGAATGACCGCTTGATATCGATCTAATACCAGCTAAAATTAACAAAAAACATTAATAGTTCGTCATGCAGCTTCTACAGTAACCTTGTTTTCAAACCATTGGCCCATGTAAAAGATCAGGAGCGGAAACGTTTTTTGTGGGTCTGGAATAAAGTAAGCTTAAGATTTAGACTATTTTTTGCTAAGGCTTACGCTTTAGGTATAAGCTCATTCTTACGCTTAGACTTAGGCTTAGGTTTAGGAATTTGCTTATACTACTGTTTCGCCCCTGATATGTGGCTACATCAGCCAAACATTTTATGAACCGAATTGTATCGAATTCCACTTCTTAACACAGAATTAAACAAGGACCGGTGTGATTATACGTCGTAAATCACAAGCACTGTATTACAGGCTTATGTTATTTTTACTGGCGTCCTGCTTTCATCGGATCTGCAACGAAATATAAGCTTATGCTTTAGACTAATTTTTTAGACTGCCGTATTTTGGTGGTGACAAATTTTCAAATATTTTAGCTTGTTTTACCGTTATTCCAACTTTATCATTATTTCGCGTCGCTTCAATAATATCGTCAATCACTTTTTGTTTGTACGGCCCTTCGATTTCAACTGAATGATTGCGTTGACGTTCAAAATTTCTCAATTCTCGGCTTTTTTCAATTGAACGAAACATAAACGCACCGCCGACGCAGTATAGCGTTACTAGCAGGGTTAAGCCAACATGGCTAAAACTCGCCCTGAAATCATTTCTATCAGCGTGTATGTCATAGACCAATCTGCTATTCAGACCAAATTACTAATTCGGCCAGTCCGTCTGGTAATCGCAGCTGCGTCTAGGCAAAAGTGTTTGTACACTTAAATGCCAAATTAGGCTTTATTTCACGACCAGACGCGCTACGGACAACCAGTCATGCGCTGGTTCTACTTTATTGTATTTGGACAACTCTCCGAGCACCTGAGCCTAGGCAATCAGTAATTGGCCTGACAGTTTAACCACCGGCATGGTTGGAACCGGTCCGGACCGTTGCCCACAGGCCGCGAGTGCCGGGCCAACCTAAATCTTGGAGCCGCAAGCCGTAGCGGAGCTAAACCGGGCCTAGTTCATTTTTGGGCCCACGAATTCGAGTCAGCCGTTCCCGAGCCTCGTTCAATAATTTGGACCCATTCGGGTCATTTTTAGGGAGCGTGGAAACTGCTAATTGAAGCAACGCTATCACGAGTAACCCGTCAGACCTAAAGGGGATAACTTTGCACGTTTCTATTGAATGGAAATGTGTGGTAAATGGTAAGTCCCTGCGTAAATAATTATTACTTTCCTGCTGTTCATCACATTTCGTTAATTTTTTTGTATAGTCTAGCATTTCAAAATCTGTTACACTGTAAATCCCAGTGAATTAATTAATCAACTCACAGACGGAAAGTTAGTGTTATTTCTGAGTTAATAACGGTAAACTTTAACTCACGTTGAGTTGATTTTCTGTGTGAGTTGAATTGACTCCGGCGAAGTTGATTAATGAAATCAGAATGAGTTCAATCAACTCAGAATTGTGAGTCCTGATAGTCCAAACTCAGATTGTAGTGTTTCAATTCATTCTGAGTTAAAATTAACTCACTAGAATTTACAGTGTACGTTTGCTTTAAGCTTTGACTTCTCAGAATATTACGCTTAGGTTTAGGTTTAGGTTCAAGCTTTAGCTGGGTTATGCCTAACGTTTATTTTTTCAAGAAAAACACTCATATCTGCTTTACGGCCCAAAATTGAGTTCACAACAAAAATGTATATAAGAAAGATCACTTACTTAAATACCATTGTTGCGACTTTATTCATTATTCTGATTGAAGATACTGAGTCACGGAATACAATTAATATTAATAAATTTTGATACGTTTAAATTTTAAAATATTGCCTTAAATAATAAATACTAGTCAACCGGCTTTGTGCAATGCGCAAATGTTAACGAATAAACAGCAATCTGTATGCAAATTTTTCTTTTCACAGAACAATCACTTTTGTAAACAATGTCTAATGCTGAAGTGTTGCCCAAAATGCGTATGTGGGTCATTCCAGTTGTATTGTATAGATTGCGTGCTTTAAATCTAAAAATGTGAACTGAACAGAAAGCGGTTTCGGGTTCAACTTTTGTTCAAATGCAACCAAATACCGAAACAATGAGTGACGTTGGCAAGATCCGGCTTCGAAAATGTGTCAAAACGCAATGTCCAGGTCCCATCAAATGCGTATAGCAACTATCATCAGTATAGCGATAGGTTTTCAAACGAACGAGCGTCTACAATTGCAGATCTCAAAATTAGTACAGAAGTAGGGCAAATCAAACACAAACAATATGCTGACTAACGAACCTGACCATGCGCTGGTTCCAAAGTTACACGACCTATCACCAGCGATCTGGTGATTGGTCCGACACACATTTTGAGAATATATTCTGGATGAAAGCTCCGACTGTATTGGTTTTTGCGTCAAAGTACGACGGCAAACGTCTGGTTTCCGTTGCGAATGAAGCATTTTCATTGGTTTTCATTGAGCGAAGCGAAACTCCGAGCGAAGCTCGGAGTTTCGCGAAGCGTTTTATGTTTTTTACTTGGGGGTCGAAAGGTGGATGTCCGTCCGTCCGTCTGTCCGTCTACGGCTGAACCGACTTTGATAAAGTTTTTTTGTTTGAAAGCCAATTATGCTGGAGTGTTAACCTCGCATTGGGGTTTTAAAATTTTAAACCGTTTATTAGCTACAGGCTAATTTGCATAATTAATTAAGCCTAAATTAGGACTTTCCACAATATTTCACTAATTATTACAGTTAGAAGCAATGTAAATTTAGCATTAAAGGGTTTTTGGGTGCAAGGAATCTGCGTAGACTGTTTACAAACCTCCAAAATCGGTAGTTGAGCAGCTAGCTAATAGATAATTTGCATATTAGCATAGTTTATAAGCCTAAATTACGACGTTTTACAATATTTCACTAATTATTAAGGTTAAAAGCAATATAATTTCAGCGGTTTTAGGTGCGAAGAATTTGAATAAATAGTTTACAAACATCCAAAACCGATAATTAAATAATTAGCTAATAGCTAATTTGCATATTAGCTTAATTGACAAGACAAAACTATGACTTTTTAAATTATTTCAATAATTATTAGGGTTTACTGAACGTTTTGGGTGCGAGGAATCTGAATAAAATGTTTACAAACTTCCAAAACCGATAATTGAATAGTTAGCTAATAGCTAATTTGCATATTAGCTTAATTGACAAGACAAAATTAGGACTTTTGAAATTATTCCAAAAAATATCAGGGTGGCTGAAGGGTTTCTGGGTGCGCGGAATCTGACGAAATTGCTTACAAACCTCCAAAACCGATAGATTAATAGTTAGCTAATAACTAATTTGCATATTACCTAATTGCTTACGTGTGTTCGAGCTTCGCTCAATAAATGTAGTCCCACTACGACTGGTTATATGTTTTGAAACTTGTCTGCCATGAAATGTAGCATGCGGTAGTGCTTATCTGGAGCAAATTCTTTAGGCCAAGTTTACCTGCGGAATAATTGTGGCACCATTTTTGATATTAGGTTCCGCTGTAATGGCAGTTTTCAGGATTCGGTTTGGGAATAGACAATATTTATTCAAGAATGACGATCCCGGTTGAAGGGACTTGGTCAAAAGTTGTATATATGTGTTTTCAAAATACCTCCTACAACATAGTTGAACCGTGGGGACGAATTTATTATTTTGCAAACTCACTTCTTATAGATGCTTACGCCACCGCTGAGGGCGTAACACTTATATAAACAGATTAAAATAATTTCACTGTGATAGAGATCCCGCGGTCCACGGGACTACGGGTATTAATAATTCAACGAGCCAGTAGTGGCTCAAAACCCTAAATCCGAATTTGAATTGAAACAGGTGTGCGCTACTATAAGTAGGGCTCTGGCAATAAACGCTATTGTGCCATATTTGTTGCGTGAAGCCGGCAGGCGACGCAATTCAAAAATGGTTGTTTAAAAATTTCCGGTACCTCATTCGACAATTTATATGCGTTAGTGTACCTATGACACCGGACGATAATAAATCAAAAGGTATACGACCAACCTAACCCAAAACTTTAAAACTAACCCCTATCAACCCAGAGGCTGTCTCGAGTTCAAACAGTTTGTATCCGGCTTTTTAGCAGAAACTTTGAAAGAGAAACCGGATATCCGGATATACGGATAAATATCCGGCAAGAATTGCCTGATATCCGGATATGAAAAAATATCCGATGCCCATCACTAATAAATATAAATATATATAAATATAAATATATAACTATAAACATATACATTATATTAATATATATAATCTGTTAAACTTCAAGTTGAGTTTATCTTGCGATTCACAACTGTGTAGCACCTATCACCAGAATTGAATATAACATTCAACTATTTTAAATAAAGTAATAAAATTCGGCAAACTATTAAAGATTGGCACCTATAAATTTTGTCTCTTAATAGCTTAGGCCAACAAAATATTTCTAAATGCCGTGGCAAATATTCGATTACCGCCTAAACAATATGTAACCGTATAATAATCTCCAATATACCTTGGATGGGTTGGTTGAATTAGCAAAAAAAATTAAACTTGAAAGTTCTAAAATTACTAAGGACCAATGTATAGAACAGAGTCGTAACAGTAGTTTTTCAATTATCATTGAAACCAGCGGGTGCACTGTACCTTTGGTTCAAGGCTTCAAATGTTTTGATGATCGTTTTTGTTTGTTAAAAAGGCAACCACATGACACGCCTGCTTAAAAAGTGTTCCATTTGATGTTGTCATACCGACAAGTATCTTCTTGATCTATTAAATTTCAACTGAACTAAAATTCGAAATGTCAAACTGTGTCTTTGGTTGAAATTTTCGATGGCAAATGTGGTGAAAAATAAGCAAACTCTTTTTAAGACATATAAAAAAACAATTGTAGTAACCAAAACGTTGTTAAGGTCAGCTGTCATCATGTACCCAATGACGAAGCAGCCACACTCAAATACCCCCATTCGGGGGGGCACCACAAAGCGTACCCCCACCCTAGCGAGATTTTAAACAAAAAAATCTGAAAAACATTCTGGTCATTGCAAAGGGCTGACGCCCCGGAATTTTGAATGGAGCACACCCAGCCAAGCCTGTTCCGGCCCTGGACGCATCATAACCAAACCAGTTTATAAATGGTAAGCTTGAAGCTGCAAGAGAAACTACGTAAGACAAAGTAACTGTTTACATTCCCCACAAGAGTTCACTCAAACGTCATGGATGGAATAAAAACATAAATGCTTTGGCATAGGCGAAGACGTAAGATGGCGCTATACCTGTCGAGTGGCACCATATTTGGCCGTCCACAGCTTGTAGAGCTGAATTGAATGGTGTCGAACATTTTACGACGAGACCAGTGGTTACTTTTGGACCTTAACCAAAGGCCAGGACCTTAACCAAAGGCGAGGGAAGGTACCAAATCAGTTTTTATTCCTTGTTAACCAGAAATAGGTATCTGTCATAACTGCACGGTCGGGACGACACCCTTCTCCGAAGTACTGCGAATATAATTGAGTTTTCCTCTTCATTTCTCCGAGAGTTATAGCCACGCCGGGAATCGAACCTCGGACCTCTCGCTCGCGAATAAAGCGCGCTACCCATTACACCACGCGGCCGATATGATAATTTCCTCTGGTGGTACTTGTACACGAGTGTGTCTTAACATTTTACACCCCTCTGCACATACACAAGCTACACCGCGTATACTCACAGTATCGATAAAAACAAACAGCTCAATATTACTCAACTTGCCTATGGTGGATCATAATTTTTGGACGAAAGTTTTCCGTCCTAATGGCATCAATTGAAGGGCAAACGCAGGCTAACGGACGCTTGAACGGACAAACCAACTGAACCTTTTTTATTCAATCAGGATTTTTATAATTGGCAAAAACCGCGCTGTCTCAACTTTTACAACCTTCAAATGTTGAAGTTGATTTATTTGTGTCAACCGAAACTCCAAAGTAAAAAACTACATATGGCTCTTGCCTATTGAATCTCAAGCAATACAATTCATTAGCTTTGATAGGTTCAATGGCCCATGCATAGAACAGGGCCGGAACAGTAGTATAAGCATATTCCTAAGCCTAAGCCTAAGCGTAAGAATGAGCATATTCCTAAGCCTAAGCCGAAGCCTTAGCCTAAGCGTATGGATGAGCCTATTCCTAAGCCTAAGCCGAAGCCTAAGCCTAAGCAAAATAATTAGTCGAAAGCTTAAACTGACTATTATAGCCCCTTCGGAAACCGATCCGGCCCTGTTCTCTACATGGGCCGGTTCAATTTGTAGCTGACCTTTTTTTGCGAGTAGAAAGCTATATTAATGTTAACAATTAGTTTTAACAAATAATAGATTATTAAGCTATGTTTGGCCAAAAACTTTCAAACCTAAACCAGCAACATTATAGCAATACAGCCCATAAAATTTTTGGGGGCCAATGTCAAGAACAGGGGCGGAACAGTATTATAAGCTTAATATTCCTAAGCCTAAACCGAAGCGTAACAATGAATTTTATTCGTAAGCCTAAGCCTAAGCCTAAGCATCGCAAAAAATTAGCCTAAAGCTTACGCTTATTCTATTCTGGTCCCACGGAAAAACGTTCGCCCCTGATTATTAGGGCCAAACTGGCCAGGGCCCAACTTTTAAACTTCATTGATTGTTTGTTGAAAAGTTTAACCAATTACAAACAGCGAAACCTACTATTAGGCTACGAGGATAATATAAGCCAGACAATTGCCTGTATATGAACGTGGAGAGAGCTTATACTCAACCGTAATTAGAGTATAATAATAATTGTGCAATCTGAGTTACTTTAAGAGGCGTCCAGGTTTCTGGTGGGTGTATAAAACAGCAGGTTAAGATTCAAGATTGCATTTTTTTGCTTAGGCTTAGGCTTAGGAACCCATTTTTGCAACGCTTAGGCTTAGGCTTAGGCTTAATAGGTATACGCTTAACCTACTGTTACTCCCCTTAAAGTAACATTGGCCCATATTCCTAAGCCTCGGTGTAAGAATAAACATACCGCTGTCAAAGCCAAAAATAGCCTGGGTAGCGCTATACTTGTCTTGCGGCGACGTCCGTCACCGAACGGTATCGTGAGTACTGTACGCATGATACCGCAAGGCGACGTACGGCGCCGGACGTCATCAAAAGCATAGCGCCACCCCAAATGCCTAAGCTGACTTGCCGTGTAAAATGGTCGGGTCCTAAGTCATTTTGCTACTACGGAATTTTGAGTTCCGGGACATCTTGCCTCTGACGCTGATAGGTCATCCACGTATATGCGCGCACTACTGTAGAAAAATTGCGCGGGTCTGGCATAGGACCTATTTCACACTATGCTGGAAGGATGTTGTATTTTGAACAAACGTCTTTGCAGAACTCAAGGACAACACAGATATTCTGCTTACAGCGTCTGTAGCGTCGTTGCGGCCACAGTATACATAGCATAATGTCCTCATACTATAACGAGACACTGTAACAAAAACTATTATATTGTACAATTTTTGTAGCAGAAGCTATGCACAAAGAATTAAAAATAATTTCGCACAAAGCTCCACTGTAGCAAGCAGTGTGTTAAACGAATAGTAAAAATAACGGAAGCCGAAATTAAAGTATGAGTTTCAAAGTTTTATTTTTCTGCCAACCCAATTGATGAATAAAAATATTCATCGGGCTTTGTAAAATTTTGAAGAAAAAATAGCGGATGAACCACAAATTTTGTGATTTTGGACAAATTTCGTAATTTTTATTTCCTTTCAAATAATCGCATCATATCGGTGGCCAATATTACTTTTAGGGCCGTAACAGTAGATTTAGCGTATTCCTAAACCTAAGCCTACGCGTTGCAAAAGCGTATTCCTAAGCCTATGCCTAAGCAAACAATGTAGTCTCGAATGTGTAAGCCTACTGTTTTACAGACCCACCACAAACCAAGACGGCCCTAACATTGGCCATATCGGTAATCAAAAATTGCGAGATATATACTTGAGTTACAAAAAGTTTTGAGCATAAAAATAACAATTTCCGGAAACGCCGATTTTTACCCGAAACGGAAATACGGATACATCCTAGTAACAAAAGCTTGTCTCTTATCAGTAGTCCTTATCTATACTCTCCTACACTGCAAAAAATGGTGAGTCAAATTGACTCTCCGAAATAGGCTCTACGGGACTACACAAACTGAGTCAAATAGTCCCGTAGAGCCTATTTCGGAGAGAGTAAATTTGACTCATTTTTTGCAGTATAAGCGGAAATTTTCAACAACTATGCGCGCATTACGTGGCTGACCATGACCCATGATTCCGGCGACAGCCAGAGCAAAATGTTCCCCGCAAAGACTCGATCATTTTGCTAACGCTGATATGGTATACAAATATTATAAAATGTAGGAAATAAATAAAATCGAGGCCGCAATATGCCGCCCTGGCTTCGCAATCCTACAATATTTCAATCGCTCAAATGAATGCAAGGCAGGTAAAGAGTTTACTAAAATATAAGATAAAATAACTTAACAAACCATAACAAAAACCTTAGCCAAAATATTACGAAACCCAACATATTGTTAATTTTCTGCGAAATTTCGGAAATTCTTTCATTAAAATTGTCACAAAAGTAAAATAAAACACGCTACACAGATAAATTTTGCAAAATTTTACTACCAAAATTGCCGGAGCCTCCGGCACAAATTCTACCGGAGCCGGAGGCCGATTTTCTGCTGGAACCGGACGCAGCCATTCGGTTGTACCCTGATAAATCAAATCATATCCAAAACCCAGAGATCGGCGTTATTCCAGTACTTTCAACCAGATGTAACACGTAACTCCAGTTGGTGATAGGTCTTGTAACAGTTCAATCTGCAAATGAATAAACCTCAATTCGACACACTGTTTACAATACAGTTAGCTAGTCGTTTATCCGATAACTTTCCATCAAACGAACGTAAGGATTTGCAGATCCCAAACCTTGTACAGGAATATCACAGATCAACTGCAAAAATTGTGCCAAACATAAAAACTCACTTTTGTTGTTTCGACATGGTAGGTCCCAAACAGGTACTAGGCGCTACACACCTTTGAAAATACGACTGATATACCTGCCCATGTTACTTTAAGGGGTGTCCAGGTTTCTGGTGGGTCCATAAAAGAGCAGGTTTCGATTCTAGATTACATATTTATACTTAGGCTTAGGAACACATTTTCGCAACGCTTGGTTTCTGGTGGGTCCACAAAAGTGTAGGTTTCGATTCTAGATTACATTTTTTACTTAGGCTTAGGCTTAGGCTTAGGAACACATTTTTGCAACGCTTAGGCTTCGGAATATGCCTCTTAAAGTAACATGGTCGATATACCTATAAATGATAAAGCCAACTGAACTTAGTATGCACCGATTCCAGTCGTAACACTATTCTAATTAACTAAACACCGTAATCACCATTCAAAAATACAGTTAAAAATTCAAACTACGGTTGTGATACAAACAAAAAAAGCAAAACAAAATAAACCACATAAAAAACAAACAGACAAACAGTAAAACTTACACTCCAGAGATTCGAATACAAGATTATACCATATATCATCAAGAACGCTTTTCATACCGAACACAGATGCCGAACAAAGACTCATGTTTTCAAATGTGTGTAGCATCCATCGCCAGATTGTGATACGTCTGATAATTTTTGAACCAGTGAGCGATGAGATTCGAAATTCAACAAATTTGTCCAACTTTTTTGCCAAGTTGAAATTTCGCAATTGCACAAGTTCGTTTGATTGAAAACCTATTGCTAACTGGTGATAAATGCTACATACATTTGAGAAGGCGGGCAAATGTCAACGGCGTTAGTTGTTCGCCTTCGCTTTTTATCTTTAGATTGCCGCTTTAGTGTTCGAATACTTGTCTGTACATGGACCGTGAGAAAGAAATCCAGCTGCAATATGGTCGTTTCACAGGCCTTGAGAATTTTACTGAAAAATCATTTTGAGTTAAAAGTTTCGGCGAATGTTAAGGGGCGTAACAGTAGATTAAGCGAATTCCTAAGGCTAAGCCTAAATGTGGCAAAAATGTGTTCCTAAGCAAAAAATATAATCTAGAATCTAAACCTACTTTTTATAGACCCGCTAGAAACCTGGACGCCCCTTAAAGGAACATGGGCCAACGTTTCAATCTTTTACTGGTTTTGAGCGTTGAAATACCGGTGTTTTTACAAATGGCAACTGCAAAATTGGTCGTTACGAGATTTTACTATCTAGCAGACTATGGATGCTTCACGCTCACATCAAAACCTAACATGCGCTTCAAACGTGAGATATTGTCTGGGTTTCCAAAACCCTACTTAAGTACAACTTAGTACTTAAGTACGTGTTAAGTAATTACTTAACCATTTTGTCGTTTTTAAAAGTGTACTTTTAAATTAAGTGAATACTTAAGTCGCTGACTAAATTCGACATATTAGAGGTTAGCAGCTCAGGCATTATAACCTTGTTCGAACTGAAGTTGTAGACTCATGATGCCTATTTAATGCAAAACAGAAACATGGCTATTTTGTTATGACAGTGGCTCACGTTTGGCATTTATCTGTTTTTGTTCAAAAAGTTAAATATTTACTTAAATAGGCGACTTAAGTAATTACTTAAGAATAACTTAAGTAAATACTTACGTAACATTTCAGAAACTTAGCCATTAAACGCCGATTGGAGGATGTAAAAAATAAAAACACATTCTGACTGCAATATCATTGGTTGAAACTTTGTAAACACATTTTGACTGCAATATCATTGGCTGAAATTGAGTAAACACATTTTAACTGCAATATCATTGGTTGAAACTTTGTAAACACATTTTAACTGCAATATCATTGGTTGAAACTTTGTAAACAACCTTTGATTAAAAGACTCAGTTGCCAACTGAAACAAATAGCTGTTCAAGGCACAACATCGATTATTATGATCAAACAGTTCAATACATTTACAATAATACAAAATTGGCACATTGTGTAATTTTGTAGCTATCAAAAACACATCAAAAACAGAACCAAGGAAGACCAAAGAACGATAATAATATTGTTTGCGTAATTAATGCACCATAGCACATTGAAGGTATAATAACCAAATGGAAATCCCAATTAAACCCCCCAAAAATCATACATTAAACTCCAATGAAACAAAATACAGTTAAAACATTATGGTTTAGGCTATTTTTAGGCACATTATAACATTATAAAACAAACAATACACATTATAGATATATACATATATATAATGGCGCTCAGTAATATGGTTGTATATATACAACCTTATGGCTCACTGCCACAGTTATCACCCCCCACCCTTCCGGGGGCGCGTGAAGATACCTTCTTACTTAGGGGGTTCATCTTATACGAAGTGTCGATATCGGCACAGCTAATATTAACGAGAATTATTATCAATATTTACCTCTAAAATTCCTAAAACTGCGATCAAAATAGACAATAATTCTAGTGTCTGTATAATAAAACCTATTTCCTTTTAGAAAATAAACTTGGCACAACAAAAATAGCAATTTGAAATCTAGCTATAAAAGCTGAAAGGCCCCACGAAACGAAAATTTGCATGGAAATTTTTGTGCTTTCGCTAACTTTTGCGCATTGTGCAAAACTGGCTGACTAGTAAACTATTATTTGCTAACCAGTTGACGCTCAACTCATATCATCCTTGATATATTTACACAAATTTAAATACAATAATTTTTCAAACATTACGAGACACAAACAAATAAACAAATTGGCACTCAAAAGAATCAGTGTCACCGCCATAATGCTAACAAAACACAACGTTCACATCAACTGCAAGATTCAATGAAACATTTATTCTTTACAATGGCGATAGGTCTTGCAATTTTTTTAGTCAACCATCAAATTAAATTTTATACAATTTTAAACTGAAATTCAAAACCAATCTTTTAAATTCAGCAGTTTGTGTTCAACGATTGTCAAGGTATGCATACTATACTACAGAAATCGATTTAATTTTATCGTCATTTTCACAGTAAAATATCTTATTTTCCACCGATCATAATTCAATACCGGAATTTATTTTTAATTGCGGGATCAAAAGTTACCGGCACCGAAACGTGAAAAAATGCCAGAACCACAATTCCCTGTGGTACCATGACATATACAATACAGCAATCATGGCCAATTGCTTCGGAAAACATTAAAAAACTATATTGAAGATACGCATCACAAGTTAAATAAACAAAATAATATATAGAAAAAACCGAAAAAAATATAATATAAACTCATGACACAGATATGTATATTATGGCATCGCTAAAATGACACTTATACCAACTACTATGTACATTTATATACGTTAGTACTGGGTTGATTAATAAATAGATCACACAGGCCAATGAGCCCTCAAACACAAAACCAACCTTTTGTATTCAGATTTTGCAGAAAAATTGCCTTCGGCTTCACGGTCGCATCGCAGGTTGTATTTTGACAAATTGTTGATTGCGAACACAACGTTACAACTTTTTGAATCTGCCACTGTATCCAAGTATATATTTTCCACTTCCACTACAACCAATATTCACTGATTAGTGTCTAACAGGTTCATCACGACCAGCCTGACGAGATTTTAAGGCATAAAGATATGTTTAATCAAAGACCCTACCTATATTATACTAACCTGCACGCACTGCAACGAACACCATTAAACCAACACCGCGTCCGCATGCAAAAAAATTCACAACTCCCTTCAAAAGCAAACAAAGCTGAAACTAAATACAAATTTCATTCAGAATATTTCAAAATATTTGAACTTTGAAGCTTTTCCTGGAGGCCAGAGGTCGACAAACAATCTTGCATTTGAAACAATAAACTAAAAATATTCACAAATATACAAAATTTATAATATAAAAGCAGGACACATTTTTAACATTTATATATGCTTGAATAAGAGTAGGAATTCACTGCAATAAATAAGCTCATTTAATCAGACTCTACGGCATAGCATGCAAATTGATCAACGCCATAAGTAAAATTATACGTTCACATACGTACGCCACACCAAAAACTACATTGCCCTCCTTCGCGCCAGGCTAGTCGGAACTTAAATAAATAAGACTTTTCATGCATACGACAATACAGCATATTCAATATAGCATAGCTTAGACTTAGAATTGGTTATATTTTGATGTTATTTCTTTCTTAGCAAAAACAAGTAGACAAATATTCCAGTTTTATATTTAAAAAACAGAAAATTTCGTTACGAATGCGGCGGGATTCCGTCAAACACGTAACGCGTAATAGTTCCCTCAATAACAATATTAAGTTGAACATTCTAATCCAGTCTCAAATATCTGTTTAGTTTGCTGCCAGAATAATTTTATTCAGTAGAATGCAAAACTTTCACCCTACACCAATCCAGTCATTATATTGTGTAAGCGGGGTGATTTTTGTGAGGGGAATGTTAACAAGTAACCTCGTCCTCAAATCAACGTCCATTAACTATGGGCTAATATCGTCTATCAGCAGGCGTACCCAGTTCAGAAACATAATCCAAACTCGTGTACCTGTTATTTAATTTCTGTTTGCTGCGAAACCTCAGCGGCATCACAGTTGCTATTGGCTCTTGCGTTAAGCTCGTCTAATCGCGGAATGTTGAACACCATATCGCTTATCTGCCCAGCGTTGCCCACCGGCCTCCAAATACCTCCTTCAACACCTTTCAGTCCATTGAGAGCGTCTTTTCCATGCGTAGACACGTCTCTTTTGTTTCCTAGACTGCCGCTCAAAGATTCGAAAACTTTTTGAAAATCCGCCGGTGCCTTAAGGTCTACGATTTCAGAATCTCGATTTCCAAACGATCCCAAGCCAGCTTTTCCTGCGGAGCTAGCCGCAACTGCAAACAAAGCTTCGAACAACCCGGGCGGAGTACCGACGCCTGCCATCTTAGCACCTGGTTGCAGGAAGCTTGGAAAAATATTGCACGCCCCAAACCGCTGTTTTGCATCACCCAACCAGTTTCCACTCTCACTAAAATTATTACTGTTGCTAATAGATTTATCTCCAATTTCCTCCTCTTCCGGTTTTCTGTCATTTCGAGGATCATTTCTGCTGCTGGGTAAACAATTTTCTTCTGATTCGATTCCACCTAAACAGGCATCTGCCCAGGGATGATGCTTACTACCTTGTACACCTGTTTTACCCAGCCGGCGCTTGGAAATAATCCGCTTCTTGCTCACGGCAATCTTACCCAGATGTCCACTGCCGGCGACTGAATTCCCCGAAACACTCCCGTATTCGGCTCGATTTGCAGACGCTACAAACGGATCTCCAAACGCGTCAATTTCACCTTTTTCATCCACAGTTTCAGATCCACCGAACGACTCCGATCCTATTTTATGGTCCTTATCTCCTGTTCCATTTGTAGCACTGTGGCAATTTGACAACACCACAGGACCACTTTGCGAAACCTTTATCCCAACATTCCCCATTGCGAATTCCTGATTAAGAGCGCTGAAATCTTCCACTCCCGCACCTGAGCAAGAGCTTTCCCGCAGCTTAGATGGCGAGCTGGAAGAAGCGTTGTTCGAAATAGCAGCATTTGGTGCTTTAGGTGTTTTTCGAAACCGTGTTTGAATTACGTCTTTACGTAAATGTACAGGCCGTGGTACCTGAAATTACAAAATTATGCATCATTTGCAACAAGCGTTCCCAGCTGGTTAACAAAAACGACATATGGCAAAGGCAAACGTTATCTTAACATGTGTTTGATAAGTGCGAAATGTAGTTTCAAACATATATAATCCCAGCTTAAAAACAATGTATTGCCGTTATATTGAAAAGAAAGCTGTGTCATAAGATAAGCTGACCGAAAAAGTACGACTTCTATTCAAATTATACACCATGATTCCTTACCCACCAAAATGTCAAACCACGCTTAATAGGGCCACCTTACCTTATGCAACTTGTAATACAACCCGCAAGCGTTACACACCAACAAATTATCTTGATTACGGCGCCACGTTGTCGTCGTTGTTGTTTTACAATTAGCGCAAGACGGGCCACCACCTCCAGAATTAGCAAGAGGGCTAGCGGCGTTTGAAGGCGATCTCCTTGTGGCATTAAGCTGCGCCACTAGTGAGCAGTTCAGGTCACTTGATTCAGTCTGAGCGGGCACGGGTGAATCACTTTGCGGGCTTACTGTACTTGAGTGCAGCGGTCTTGCTGAAATACTCGTTAATGCTACAGGCGATGTTGTGAAACTGTGTGTCGTTGAGGCTAAAATTGAATCGAGCAACAACAACAATCATAATAATAATAATAATAATACTGGGACTTTGACCTCAAAATATATAATCTCGACTACTAAAAGACAATTAACGACACTATATTAGCGTACAATTCGCAACTAACGTACTTGCTTAACGAAACAAAATGATGTAAACGCACGATTTAAATAAAGAAATACATACCGCTAGGAATATTCGGGACACTGTTGGCAATAGATTCTTTAACCGTTGATGTTTTCGCAAGTGCAGGACTGATCATCTTGTCACTTTTGCTTTTCATGACAACGGGGCTATCTGAGCACTCACTACTGCTTCTATCAAGGTCCACATTTTGACTCTCAATGCAATTTCCACTACTAAGAACCATACCTGGAGTTAACCGGCGCACTTGACTACAGGTGTCGCAATTACTGCGAGAGCCTGAGCCCAAATTTGAATCAAAATAGCCGTCTTCGACTGGGTATGCCTCACTAGCCTCTGACTTATCCGACACTATCTTTTCAGTTGCGCCTGAACCAATTTTCTGCCACGCAGTTTGGTTTTCACAACTGTCACCGTTAACCTCTGGGTTCTGCTTCTTGCTACTGTCCATAGCTATATTACGTTCTGAACCAAGCAGTTTTGCTTTACCCGTGGTAGCGCAAATCAGCTTCCAAAAATCTTCATTGTTTTGCGCCGGGCTCCAACTACACACTCCATTTATTGAAGGTTTGGCTTGAAGCATAGAGCTATTTGCTAATGTCGACTTCATTAAATCAAACATAACAGTTGGTGGTAACCAGAACTGATTACTAGCTAGCGATGGTGCGCCACATTGTGGCGGGAACACGGGAAATTGCCACTGCCGATCACTAGTTTGCTTATGTTGTTGCTGTTGTTGCATTAACAACGCTGACGCAAATGCAATATTCATAAAATTTGCTGCGTTCAAAAGCCCAGCCGATACCACAGGTTCAGTCGACTTTTGTGCACCGTTCTTTGGATCTTCTGATGTTTTCTAAACAAAGATTACGTCGAACCCAATAAGTATTTTGCCAATTTCTGGCTGAAATCACCTTCACAGCGACACCTCGACAAAAGCTATCAAATCTAGCACCAAGTCAAGCTTACGTTTAACGTTAAACCAAAACAAAGCTAACAACATATGCCACGAAATAAACCACTGAACAACTATTTTTCGTACATGCTACAAACCAAACGGACCGTGTTAATTACAAAAACCTGCTACTAAGTCGAAACTTAAACCTAAGCCTTGGAATAAGCAAAAACATAAGCCTATTCCTAGTCCTAAACATAACCCACGCGGTCTCTTTGTTCCCCAGTTTATCTGTCTCGCAGTGGTTATGCCTCTAAAGAATCATTTTTCCAGAGACGTTCACAGGAAGAACGAATTAGAGCGGAATTTTAATTTCAAAACAAAATGAATTACTAATTTGCAAAATCTAACTTACCTTATCATTTCCAATAACTTCGTTTTTCTTTTCGGCTAAACCTTGCTCGCTTTTGCCCTCTGGCGACAGCGTGGTATTCGAAATACCATGAATTCGCGAATCAGCTATGTTGTGATGTTCAGAGTTACCATTAGTTTGCACCACCATGCTCAGATCAATACTGTCCGAACTTCCTTGTTCGCTTCCAACTTTATCGGCACTAACCTAAAATAAAACAATTAGAACCAAAACATATATTAAAAATTTGATGAGACAAAAATACAAACAAAATCACTATTGAAAAACAATAAATAATTCATTTATGAGACAGATATATCATGCAAACCGTCAATTTAAACCACTGATTAAAAAAAAAATAATGATTATGTTCCAGAATACTACTTTTACATACTGTTTTCGTACAAGTCAATCGGTCATAATTTTGTCCAGCACGAATTCGTTTTATTTCCAACAGCGTACAATACATAGCACCAAGTTTCCTACGTTTTAACCGTTTTCCAGCAAAACACTGGGCATTTTATTCGTGAATAAGTCTACTACACAGGCTTATATCAAATTGCGGTAGCTCAGTCTGCTATTTAACAATTATTAACAGGCCGAAATTTCGCAAACCAGTCATAAGTGAGAAATTTTAAAACAACCTTTATCTGTCACTTTGGAAGTCATCGAAATCATTTCGTCTTACCAAAACACAGAAATCACAAATTACCTTCTCAGCAATAACACTTTCATTTTTGGGTCCGAATTCGCCTGCACAGGTACTATTGGCCGTTGTGGCTCCAGTGCTTAAATCAAGCGCATTTTCTATTTCATCGCTACAAATATCCAATTCTTCTTCTGTTGCCAACGGCCCTAAATCTACTGGTTCAAGTCTGCCGCGCTGACCAATTACCAGTTCCGGTACTCCCAGTTTACAACCAGTACCATCATTTCGATCATCAAAACCAACCCAACTTTCGCCCGCGCTAACTTTCTGATCAAAATCAAACCATCGCAATTTCGCACCCGAAGCCAAATTTAAATTTCCACCTTCTTCACTGTGTTTTTCATCAATTAATCTTCGTTTCACAGGCTTTCTCTTGACACAAATCTCAGAAACACTCTTATTAACACTTGAGTCATTAGCGTTTAAGGCACACGTTTTAGAATGGAGTGTTGATTTAGTAAAGCTATGACCATTATGTGCCGTAGTTGTGTTCAAGTTTGTCGACCGCGTTAGCTTAGGCATCTGGCTACAATTGGAACCAAAGTAATTCCAAAGCGAACCACAAGGCACCGAGGAATGATCGTGAGATTCTGAAAACAACACTAAAACAGTTACAAATAACCGGTATTGTTGAAGAAAAACAAGAAGAATTCTTAAGAGAATCGAGAAAGTTTTGAGAACAAAATCTTTAGCATTATCAAAATTGAAAATAATTTTCAATTCGGGAGCAAGAGCAGTTGGTAGAGAATGAGCCCCCATCTCTTTTCACATTATTTTCGACCCTGATCTCAAAGTTTTGCTAGGTTAACAAAACCTTCCTCTATATGTGCGCATAAATTAAGTACGAATAATATAATAACCCTGGCTTCTCCACATCGGGGGGCAGCACTTATCGAAATTTTTATTTTCCCCCCGGAAAGGCCGCCGGCGAATTTTCGGCCGCCCCCAAGCAAGATGCCCCCTAGCAAATTTTTTGCCGGGGGGCCCCCAGGACTTTTCTAGACCAAAAATTTTCAATGTTAAAACGTAAAGACATGGACTTCCTTTGAGGCGGACATTCGGCAAAATATGATTTTATATTACGCTGAGTACTCATAATTTATAATAGCGTTACAAATACCCGTAGCAACTAATACAACTCAATAATGAACTGAAAAAAGCACAATTATATAAAGACCGTTTCAGGGCATACAGTATTTGAAAATACCTTGCGGCAGCAAGTTCAACCCGCCTGAGCCTTATGATAAACTGAAGCTGTGACTAATATATAAAATATATATTAATCACAGTTTCAATTATAGATTGTCTATATTTTATATAATTGTGCGTCTTTCAACTTCTGGTTAAGTTGTCAGTAATATTGTTAAAATTATTATTATTAGCGTTTGCGAGAAATTTTTGTCATGTTGAGCGATGAGTAATCTTCAGTTGAGTTGGAAACACGGTCTAGAATGAAAAAAATGGTCCAAAAAGACGGTTTGCAAAATTTCAAGCCTGCCCCCAGTACCCCCCAGATCATCTGGGAGACCCTAGGAAAACGGCCCCCCAGCAAAATCAGCTGCCCCCCAGGAAACTCCTGGGGGGCCCTCAGGAAACGCCCCCCGGCGGAAATTTTCAAGCTGTGGAGAAGCCAGTAACCCACAACATATTACAATCTAATACAAAACAAAACCTGCGCAAAATTTACCACTTGTATTATTAATAAGAGATTTTGCGTCGAAAGCATTAGCGGAAGGCATATCATGTGAAAGACACGAATTTACTTTGCAGCCATTTTTGTCCTAAAAAGACAAAAAGAGTGCGGTTGTCAACATACAAATGGATCTATTCATTCAAATACATACATATTTTTCATACATAACACTTCTACCACATCATACATCGCGGACGTGTTAAAAAACATTCAACTGTAGCTATAGTAGCATAAATTAATCGGTACACCAAAATATGTGTAAAAGGCTCTGAATCGAGGATAGTAACATACATAGAGTGTTACAGGTTCATTTGGCATTTGGCATGGTTCCCCTCGCCAAAAAAGAAAGTGCAATTGCTTATTAAGCATCTTTGAACTTTGAAGTATATACATGCTTCAAGAGCGTAGCTAGGATTTCATTCTGGGAGTAAAATTTTTTCACCTCTAAGATGTATAACAGGTTATTATAAACCCTGGTAATAGTTCCAATGCTTACATTGGTAGCCGCATTTCTGGGAAAAGTTGCTTCAATCAGATGACATAACGCATGCACGTGTTTGATAATTTCTGACTTTAAGCTCGCGCAACTATCGCAGCATGCCATAGGATAACTCAAATCGTATTTCGAAGGAGACATCTTGCCTATCGTAGCGAACCCGTTCACCGAATTGTTCTGAGTTAAATTCGAATCACTTTTGCAATAGCTCGTTCTCTGATCACAGCTGTTATTGCTAGTATTATTATGCTCGATGGAAGTGGAACAAAGGTTTGCTTTGGTGCCTGCATTTGCATCCGGAGACTGTTTTTTGTAGGCCAGAGGCGCGCCATAAGAGTGATTGAATGCTGAAACATTTTTAAATGCAGTTTTTTGTGCTTATTGGTATACCCAGGTAACAGACTTTGTATATATTATTTAACTATTGTGATATGCTACTGTTGAAGCAAAATTACTGCCCTCAACCGGTTAAATTAACGCCAGTATAGTAGTACATATACGCGATAAAGTTTCAAATATGTTAAAGTAGCCTTTATGTACGTACTTTGTTCGTTCTCAATCCACGAGCCATCTGATAAAAAACCCAATTTTACCTTCATCCAAGCAGTCATTCGTTGGTAAATGGTTCATAGTGGTACTTAGCTTCGCACTTAATTGCTTTAAATTATAGATAATCTCTTGGCCCGCACGTGCGCATGGTGACTGACAAACGAAACCATTCGAAATTTGTTTAGTTCGTTCCCGTTTGATCGGATGCTGCAAGGGTACGGTGGTTCTGCTTTGGCACGAAATACTTGATCGCTCATGCGGCATAATTTAACGTTAGGTATGTTTTAGTACGACATCTTACTTTAGCCGCTAAAAATAAAAAAAATATGTACTGAATACTGATACACAAAAACTCAAATGACGCATATTCTATGTATACGTCTTTACGTAATTGCATTTCATGTTCCGTTCGTTTGTAAGCATGTGGGACATGCGGTCCGCTATGCGCGCATGCAATATAGTGCAATGCACTGTGCGCATGCTAGCTGGCAGCATCTGGTTGATATATAGTCGACGATAAAATAAGTTAGAGATGGTAAAGCATTCGCTTTAGAATCTGCAACCTGCAAATTGACAAAACCCTGTAAGAATGCTTTTTCATCTGCTTACTTAAAAGGTCTAAACCTGAAGTTCTGGATCCAACCTTAACATTGTTAATAACGTATGTGCCATCTTCGACCAATTGTCATCAGTCATCGACAATCTTGCAAAACTCCACACACACAGACTTAACGTTACTTTGTTTCATAACCTTGCTATCTTTTATCTGCTTCCTATACGGAAGCCCAAGATATTTAGTCATTCACGTTCAAACTTCTAAGAATGCAGCTTAAGTTAAAATGTTTAAATTCTGTTTCCAAAATTTTAGCCATGACCGTAACAGCGTGCAATGTCAAATTCATAGTTCAAGTGTTGGATTAAATCTACAGTAAGTATGGCTCCAGATCTAAATGGAAAAAACGTCAATATTTCTCATATAAAACCATTTTTACTTTCTGAAATTCCTTTAACTCTAGGTATAAATATACTAGCTAACGCTTTAAAATGTTAATTTTGGTCAAAACGCAGATACAGTTGCTTCACAACTTAAAAATTTGCTAAAATATGATTCATTTATATATTGAGCGTCCACAATATTGGCCATCGCATAGCGGCGCTTTTGCTACATTAGGCTTTTGTGAGTTATATTAAAATGAGACTAGTTAATAAAAATAAGGATAACGATTTCTGAAAAAGCAAACCCATCGGCATATGTACACTCTTAAGTAAGTCTACAAATATCAAATGAACCAGGGCCTATTACGAGTTGTCAGTACTACTGACTTTATCACTAGCCGCACCCACACGAATCAGACACCCAGACATGCGTAAAAACAAATATCAAATTCTCATGTTTTAAAGATTGCAAATTAAAAATTTGAAAATTTTACACTTTCGTGCGTAGACAATATCGCGTAAGTTTTTACGACGAGAAGATAGAGAGAAACTGTCATAAGCCAATCGCGTATGTACCAATAAATGCTCCGGCGACATTTTAATACATTCTGTATATACACTGTACAGTCTTGTAATGTTTATATGCTACTACTACTGTTAAAATATCATGTTTTTCTTTTTGCAAATTGCACCACACGCCATCGCATATAAAACTTTTGATAATAGAGATATTCTGTGAAAATACAAAATTTTATGCACAGTGTTTTGTTGATAATTTGACAAACGTACACGTCATTCACAATAAATTGTAGTCGAAACGCAGTAGAGCTAAAATTACGAGACGGGTGCAGCACAATGAACACCATTCCAATATCGATTCAAAAATTTAATGGTCTTTGAATTGCTGACCAATAAATGCATAAGGTCATCCCAACCAACAGATCAAAACAGTAAACCAAGATATCAATTAAATGAAACCCGAAAAAGTATAAATACTGTGATAATAACGGAATGGTGCAGATTTACAGCCATTACCTCTCTGTTTGTAGAGGTACAACTTACGAAGACCTCTGAGCTAACTCAATTTTTGACATAGTTTATCGAATAGACTTAAATTTAGAGGTCGAAAACTTGTTAAAAGAATCGAAAGTATTTTTGTCGAAGCAAAAATGTGAACGGCGAAGGTATGGAATATATACTTTAGCAATTTAGTGAAAAGTGTCTGTTTTATAGATTTCAACGCGTTAAGTTCAGTAGTGCCAGTTTCATCGGTGCAGGCTCCCAGTTTAATCCCTAGCTTTAGTAGATTTTCACTTTCAACCCGCCGGTCATGCAGCCATAAAAATTGTACGTATTGAACTAACTCGCTGAAATTTCTAGAATAGGCCGGTTTTGGTTTAATTCCTAGGAGAAACCAGATTCCACACATCTTCGGCAATTATAACCTTCAATGGCTTAATGTTTCTCGCACTTAAACCCGGAATGAAACAGGAAAACCAGTTTTAAACAGATTGTGTTAATTTTAACACAAACGTGTTTCGAAAACGGAAACGATAGTAAAACGCCAGCTTGAAAGCTACAAATTGACAGACACGATTTTGCCAGAAAATACCGTCAGGCGAAACAAATTCAGGCCAATTCTGCCTGTATCAGATTCAGTATACTATCATCTACGTATCGATATATGTGTGTATGATATATCACAGAGACCACAGCGTTGCCAGGGCTTTATGAACGGGGATGGCTCTTTAATTTTACAAGTGGGGGTATTTGTGTTTACTGGCTAAAAATGTTTCTAAAAAAACTCAAAGGACAACATTTCCTTAAGGGGGTTTGACTGATAAACCACCCTTGGTTGCGTCCAACGACCACCTAAATGTTGTTTTTACTGAAACGAGCCATATATAACGCGTGTTATCTGTTTTGTGATATGATATAAAATTTTTGGTGGTTCTGATGAATTTTAAAGCGTATACTGAATGCTTTTAAAATACGAGATGATGACGGTAAAATGTCTGTTTCTGATCTGAAAAACCAGCACCGAGCTGAATAATGTATTATATTTCGAATAAAGCCCCATAGAGTCAGGCTCGTAGCCAGCCCACCTTGCTAGGGGAAGCTAAACATTTTTCAAGAGGGGCATTTAAAGGTTCTCAATGACTTGCAAGCAAAGTTGAAAATCTTCTACGGGGGTCAAAAGCCCGCCTTTGGCGATGGGCCAGCACAGAGCACTGCCGGATCCAAAGTGGGTGCAGGGGCCATCAGGTTTAGGTCCAGTATTCAGAACTAAATCTTAGTAGCAATACTAATATTACGTTTGGCTTGTTGTCCGCTTCGAACTCCGCGTGCCAACGTCAAAAATTTCTGGATACGCCCACTGGTATAGAGCTATTAAAGTGTCAGATAATTCAGACAGTTTGTAGATAGGCGATTCCGTAAGCAAGAGGGTCGCGGGGTCTCAGATGCCTTCCCCCATGAAACATTTTGGCCTCCCTGTCAAATTCTTTGCCTTGAAGTCATTGAAAACCTTCGTATGCCTTTCCTGAGAAGTTTGGCCGAGATTTTAAACCCAACCCTCTAACAAGTTGAGCTGGCTCGCTACGAGCCTGGTAATAGGTTTATACAGACCTGTTTTGCTGGCATGCGCATCTGTCACAGCAATCATTTTTAAAAAATTTATGTTCGAACCAGGACATGCACGGAATTATCAACAGTGGTGGAAGACTAGACAATTTATAACGCTTACACACTTTACGTCAAAGTAAGGTTTCTAGGTATATATGTACATTTGCCTGATACGTTGAACCAAAGCATGAAACCTAAGCCAAAGTCTAAAAGCGTATTAAACCAAACTTGAAGCCTAAAAGGTGTATATGTCAATATTTCAAAATTCAAAAAATGTGGGGAAAGTGTATAAGCGCTAGTTTCTGCGTTTTCTCGATGCTTGTTTTAGAAAATTTGTAGCGACGAAATAATTTATATATAAGGTGGAAACCAGCCTGATTAGCGTACACTGTAAATTTAAATGAGTTGATTAATCAATTCTGTCAGCGACTTGGTTACCTTTGAATTACCATCCTTAAACATTAACTCACTCTGAGTTGAGTTGATTGTCACTGGGAGTTCTCTGGATGAGTTGATTATTAATTAACTCACAATGCATTGAACCCACTCAACATTCTGAGTTCTGATAGTCGTAACTCAGACTGAGTGTTTCAACTCATTCTGAGTAAATCTCAACTCACTGAAATTTACAGGGTAGGATTTAGACGGAGCAAACCCGAATATCGAGAACCCAGCAAACGGATATGATAATTTGTCGTTGAAAATTTGGTTTTAACCGCTTTTTGAGAAAACTTAGCACATAAAACTTCCTTAAAACTAAAATTCAAAAATTTCATAGTCGAAGTTGCCGGAATTTGCGGCAACAGTACGACAAAACACGAACAGTAACCAATCATATTCCTTACGACAAAAATATCATAAATTCGTCAAAAAATCATATTCGTTCCGACAAAAATATCATAAATTCGTCAACTAATCATATTCCTTCCGACAAAAATATCATAAATTCGTCAACAAATCATATTCGTTCCGACAAAAATATCATAAATTCGTCAACAAATCATATTCGTTCCGACAAAAATATCATAAATTCGTCAACTAATCATATTCCTTCCGACAAAAATATCATAAATTCGTCAACAAATCATATTCGTTCCGACAAAAATATCATAAATTCGTCAACTAATCATTTTCCTTCCGACAAAAATATCATAAATTCGTCAACAAATCATATTCGTTCCGACAAAAATATCATAAATTCGTCAACAAATCATATTCGTTCCGACAAAAATATCATAAATTCGTCAACTAATCATATTCCTTCCGACAAAAATATCATAAATTCGTCATTGCACCTATGGCGAATTTGTGATATTGTGTCGGAGGGGATATGCGAAAAGCTTACACAATTTTAAAACCTACAGTACTTAATCATGGTATTGATCCGTGTTGATAAGCTAAAATTGGTAAACTTAAAAAATCGTTTTGAGGAACAATGAACAACTATGAATTATGTTCTATTTTTGGACCCATTTTAAAGATCAATGGCGGAACGTTTTTTTGCGAGACCGCAATAGAGTAAACTTAAAATTTTACGCTGTTTTTTGCTTGGGCTTTGGCTTAGGGTTAGGTATAAGCTCACTCTTTGGCTTAGGTTTTGGAATATGCTTATCTGTCGTAACATTTTCCTATTTTGAATAAACGGAACACTTTATACGACAAAAACCAGTGAATGAAGCAAAGACTTTCTCTAGCTACAATGGAAGTTTACATTAAACACTCATCCAGGAGTCAGCATGATTTCTGCAGTAGTGAAACTTAGAGTTTCTGCACTGTAAATTCCGATGAGTTGATTAATCAACAAAAAGCGAATTCTATACCTAGTCATTACTTGTTCTTTCTGAATTAATAACAGGAAATACCAGCTTGCTGTGAGCTGATTTAACTCCGTGTGAATTGATTAAATAAGTTCTGAATGAGTTCAATCAATTCAGAATTCTGAGTTCTAAAAAACATAAATCAGAGCTCAGGTTTCTGAGTGGATTCACCTCAGTCTGAGTAAAAAATCAACTCACTGGAATTTACAGTCAACTCAATTTAAACTTCAATGAAATCAAACTTGAAACTGTACAATGATCACCAAATATGAACCCAACAATAAGATATCGACTCTCATGCACAGAAAAGGTTTCGAACAAATCCCTACGGAGCCACACTGAAAATTCCAATGAGTTAATTAATCAACTCAATCGGAAAGTTAGTTATTTCTGAGTTAATAAACAGTAAACATTAATTTACTCTGAGTTGGGTTGATTCACACCCTGGAGTTGAGTTGACTCCGGGAAAGTTAGTTAAGTTAGAATGAGTTTTATCAACTCGGAATTATGAGTTCTGATAGTCCTAAACTCAGACTGAGTGATTCAACTCAGTCTGAATTGAAGTCAACTCACTGGAATTTACAGTACAGTGTTTACTGCTTTCAGCCAGTAAAATTCTTTGTTGCACTTATATTATAGCCAATAGTTATCTTCTTACTGTGTATATCTGTTTAAAAAATTTCTGCCCATATCTGCGTTTCGAAGGGATTGGGTCTTTTCCGTTATCCATCACAGCCTATGCAAAATGGTTACGGTTTGACAAAGCTTCCTTTGACTTCTCTAATTGGTCCATATTCGAATCTGAATTTTTGAAAAATCCCTTATTGGCCCGTACTGCTGTCAGCATCCCGTTGCGAACAAACCAATTGAATTGTTAAAAATGACACGAATTTCGTCCGAAGTAAAGTTTGAAGACATGAGTTCATTACTCTGTTAAATACTAAATAAACTATTTGAACCTAAATTCGTGAACATATTGCTCATAATCGCCAAGAATTTTGCCAAAATGTATATATACAAATTATGTCACATACAAAGATCAGCGGCTGAACGATTTTCTGCAAAACTGCAATAGAGTAAGCTTAAGTTTGAGACTATCTTGTTTGCTTAGGCTTATGCTTAGTGTATAAGCTATTTCTTTTATACTTAGGTTTACGCATATGCTTATACTACTGTAACAGCTCTGTTTCATACATCGGCCCAAATTGTTCACATTATTTATCTTTTAGGCATTTTTTAGTTCTAGAGAAAACCTAAAGACCACAAAAATTAAATTTTCTGGAACTTCAAACTTGGATGTAGAACGAATATACGGATATCATGTTAAGGTCAAATCTGAAAATAAATGCAAAATCCAACCAATTTAGACAAACTTTATCTGAACGGCAAACGAAAAAGACTCTTAAAAAGACCATAATATGAGTGTTGTCGTATTAAAAAGTCATGCTAACATAAATGACAAATTTCAAAATCTATAGAACCAAAGTTGTCTCAAAAACTTAAAATTTGGGCTAATTTTCGTTAAAAGAATGATACGCAGACAACAAGTAGTGTTATTCGCACCAAACGGCAGGGCAAAGATATTTGCTCGTACGTTCGCAAAAATGCGATATATACCTGTAGAGATAAACGTAGCTTATTTGCACTTTACAACTTGCAAACAGATAAAATATAACATAATATGAATTAATTTACACTGGTTTGTAACAGTTATAAAAGTCAAAAATTGCAAAAATTTTGTGTACCTCAACGATATATACTGCAAGTATAACATCACGGTAATTTTAGGCGTAATCTGTTGTTGTATTTTTTGCGAGAAACTCAAAAGAAATACGCAACTGCGAGAGAGAGAACATTAGACTCGTAACCCACCTAATTATCAAAAATCACTCGGTAAACTCTTTTGCGAATTTTCTCTAACAAATTTTGGCGTTGAAAATTGCAAACAGTTCGTATAATTGGACTGTAACTTGCGTGTTATTAACGTAGAGACCAATGTTAAAAATATAGGCACAAGTCAAATTTTGAAAGATTATGTGTGTCGTATTTAACACATTTTCGTCAATTAAGAACGTTTTGAAAATCTTGATTTCGCCAAAAATTCATTTCAATTCTGAAAACGCCTTCATAAAAAAGTTATGTACTGCAGTGACCCAAATAAGAGTGGGGGGACTGATATTTATTTCGCCTCACTAAAGGGAACCCTGTGCTTTCGGTTATGGACTGTTACTAGTGTTTAACCGCCCTCGACCGCGCTTCGTCACTGATATATATTCGATATTGCAACTATCCGTTCCAGTTAAACGTTTACTTGTCTTGTAATCAAAAGCGTCAACGATAATTCATGGTTATACTTCGGAATGTAATTTCAAAACTTAAGTATGCTTTAAAGTTTTGAATTCAACCTTTTATGATCCTGGGGTCATATAGGGAGCAACCGGAGGTAAAAAATACTCGACCCGGAGGTCACCAAATTTTGCCGTATCCGGAGGTCAATTTCTTGCGGAGCCACAGACAAATCTCGGGTTGTTCCCTGCAGTTGAAAATAAACTACGAAAAAATGAATGCCCAGTAAAAATTGCATAAAAAATTACGGTTAGCGAAATTCGTAATTATTCTATTTCTGCCTAATACCGTCTTTACTGAAGGATGTCAAATTTTTGAAATCTTTTAGAAACAATCAGCGAATTTTCTCTGACCCCAAAGATAAGCCAAAAAACCCAATATACCTGCAAAGCATTGCCTTGAAATTTCTAGAAGCGAGGAACATTTAAAACTATGATTTGTCTTTCAGGTTTTATTATTTTAGTTTTAAAACCCTGACACTTGTGTCATAAGTGTTTAAAACATTAATCTGCCTACGATAGTCACCCGAATAAGAGGGGGTGACTGATATTTATTTGGCCTCTCCAGAGGCTACCCCCCTGTTATTCGGCAACGGAGTGTTATTTTTTTTTAACTCGCCCTCCGCCGACCTTTGTTACCAGGTATATTCGGGATTGCAACTATCTGTTGAATTAAACGTTTGTCTTGTGTCAGTAGCTTAAGCGATAATGCAAGGTTCAAACTTAGGTATGCTTTAAAGTTTCGACCTCAACTACCGGACTCTTATTAGGGATACAGACTCCTATTGATTGGGACTCAAAACGGGGACCCCCTCTTATTCGGGTCACTACAGAACTATAAATTGACTTTTAACAACATATAATTATCTGTAGCGTATACACGCTATGCCGCACAATTATTAACCCTTTCTCACATGAATATTTTATTTCAAGCAAAAACTAATTTCACGCTCGAATTTAAACACCGTAAGCTGAAGTTGGAGGTTTGCACTTAAATAAACCGACTTCAAGAACCACAGAGGCCAAAGTTCGCTCGTTTGAAAACCTGTTACTCAACTGATGATACAAATGATACACCCAGATGCTGATACTATAAAGCAGGAGCGGTTCGATTCAACACAGATAATTATAAAATTACAAATATACAATCAAAGACAAAACTAAGACTTTTCAGAATGCCAAAAATAGTTAAGACACTAAACCGACGCGGACGGACGCAAGAAACAGACACAACGATAAGTGACAAACAGAACACCAAGAGATTAAATTTCTGACATCTTTGTGTGATGTTGTGTCAAAATAAATGCCGAAACCGTTTCGCAAACCGTTGAACACTTCCAAACGTTGACGTGGATTATATTTGGTGGTAAAACTGATTCGAAGGTTTAAAACATATATGATTTTATCCGTTACATCATTGCTTATATGCGTTCCTCCGACCGACTCTAAACTTAATATTCAGGTTAAGCTTTTGTCAAAACGACGGTTGAGGCAGTGAAATGAGCAATCTTGTACACGCTGCACATAAGTAAAGCCGCCCGGGAAGCCCACCTTGGTTGAAATATACGCAAAATGATTTTGAAGTGTTAATATTATTTATTTATTAATAATCGAAGTTGTTAATTCTTCAAAATGTCGTGTGATTTGAAAACGACAAAATTTAACACAGAAAATATTCTACACCGGTCTGGTGTGACATGTTATAAACCGTGCGACACAAATCATCAACCATCTTAATAGCTTAAAGCTTCAAAGTTTTTTTGGAAGTGACAAAAATTACTTAGCTAGTCGTTTTTGTTTCGGAATATGTCCGGCTGATGTATTAAGCTTAACACAATATCTGCGAAAATTGTCGAAATCCAGTAAAAATATTTTGGCCTTGCGTGCAAATTATGTACAATCCCGACATACCTTCATCAAAGTTTTCGTCGTCCCCCCCCCGACATATCTTCATCAAAGCTTTGGGGCCCCGCTTCGGAGGTTTGGAAAGACAAAGGCTTCAGTGGTTATGGGCGAGGGTAGATATGCGACATCTCATATCTGTTTAGTGGGGTTAAAAGATAAATTTGATACCTGTGTTCGAGTACATGGCATGCATCATTTATTTCAAATTTTGAACAAAATCAACAACTGACACATTGGCAGAATACATTTTAAACAATAATACAGTTTTTTTGGTCGAACTAAGAGTGGATCTATTGAAAACATATATATTCTATATATCTATACATATTTATATATATATGTGTGTGTGTACATATATACTATATATAATTTATATTTAGATAAATTTGCATGAATATTACAATAGTAAAAATTGGGATGTCAGCTGTTATGAGGGTCGTAATAGCCCATAATCCTCTCGTGGTTGTCGTTACTTACACCTATGATCCACAGCTTGTATAGGTAAGATTTGCACACAAAACAATAGTGTCATATTCAAGAAACGTTGTCTAACATTTAAGACAATTATGCTTTGATTTTGGCTCCAGCAGACATATATATCAGACTTTTATTTCTGAAATGTTTCAAAAAAATTTAATCTGTAGTTTTTCAAACGTAAAAGTTTGAAATTTAATACTATTTTTCATAAACAATTAAGACAAATATTTGTGACACACACGCCTAGTATGTCTGAAATTTAAGACAAATATATTTGAAAGAAGATTTGTTTTACTGATTATACAGACATAGTCTTAGGCTAACCCAATCAAAAATTAGAACCTAAAGCTCAAGAAAATTCCCTAATTTCGCATTCTAAAGACACATTCAAGACGGTTAACTTTGGTTAGCAGGAACGTAAAGCTCAATCTGAATTCATCATGAAGCTTCATATATACTTATACACTCTTAAGATTATAAACAGAAAATCTGAAAATTTACCAACTACAAAACACAATGTTTCAGGTGAACTGTTGGATCAACAGAAGTTAGCACCCACTCAAAACAATATTTCTGATATTTAAGAAAAAGTTTCTTACATTTCAGATATATGAATATTGTATTTTGGCAATAAAATGGTTTCTTGCTATTTTCACAAAAATTGTTTCAAATGTCAGGAAAAAACGTTTCAGATTTGTCGCTGAAAATACTTTTGTGAAACGGTCAATTTAGAAATACTTTTTGTGTGTGATAAAGAATTCCTCGCTCACTGCAAAAAAATGGTGAGTCAAACTGACTTCCTCCGAAATAGGCTCTACGAGACTACACAAACTGAGTCAAATCAGACTCCTTCCGTGTCAAACGTGCGACTTAGTGAGTCAAATTTAACTCTGGCAGAGTCGAATTTGGCTGAGTTTGTGTAGTCTCGTAGAGCCTATTTCAGAGAGTCAATTTCACTCACCATTTTTTGCAATGTAGAGAAAATGTAAGAAAATTACCCGAAATGCAAAAATCCATTTTATTAAGTATTGACAATATTGTGAACCTAATATGGCAAATATATTAAACTTGCCAGGGACTAATGTTTATAGAATTTATTATATATTTCTAATCGGTACCTGTTACCTTACAAAAATCTTTTGTCTGTCATCATATCTTTTAAGTGTTCGCATGGTAAAAAAACTAACCAACCACCATCATATTACGTTATATAATCAAAAACGTTTTCAAATCTTTACAAATGAACGCAGGTAAATCATTTTCAACATACGACTCTGTGGCATAAAGAAGACATATCTTTTACCTTCCAGAATAAATTCTTATATCGATAATAAATAAATACGCTCCCGGTAGGCAATTTTTGGCTTTCAATATTCGCGCGTGTTGCGATAAGAGTATATAGGAATTCTGTGCAGATTTTGGCGTTTTAAAACGGCAATTGTCAGTGCAAACTGCGTGCGTTTCACCACACCGGTACATCAGGTTGTCACTGCTGTACAAAATCAGGTATTTGCTGCAAACTGCAGGCCAAACCTACGACAAAAATGTTTATCTTTTCAAATTTGTGGTGATGTCTGACTGTTGCCAACGCGTTATTCTGGTGTGGATAAATTTTTGCTGGGTGTATTTCGAGTCGAAAATAGGGCCCCTGGCTCTGATTTGAATAAACATTTCTTACAACTACTTTTTCTTCAAGTAGAACCAACATACTCATTTTATCAAAGACAATCCAGAAATTACTGACGGGGGGGGGGCGCGTGGTGGCAAATGTTATGAAACGAAAAAATTGTAAGGTCGGACGATTATCATTTTATCACCAAAAAATTTTCTGAGGTGAAAAAATTGTACGGTTACTTAAGTATTCAAATAAAGTCTATCAAAGAGTAGGTTTAGATTCTAGATTACATTTGTTCTGCTTCGGCTTAGGCTTAAAAATACGCTTAATCTACTGTTACGGTACTAAAAGTTACATTGGCCAATTTTTCCATATTTTCAACTGCATTTCTAATTTTAGTTATCGATTTTGTGAATCTGCGAAACTATATTCTACTTCGATAAGTGTTTATTTTTTCAAAGGTTCACTGAAGTCTTATCCGTTTCACATGTCAGTATATTGTGCTTGATAAAATGAAGACTGAGGTTTTAAAATGCGAAACAGCTGAAAATTTAATTCTAAAAAATTTGACAAGCTTAAGCTTCTTGAGTAAAGTATTTTTGAATCTTGTGTCCCTGTCCTATGGGAACTTTTGGATTTTAATTTATTTTTAGCCGAAAAGCTGGCTGCACAAGTGTGATATACCATTCGACGCAGCTTGCGAAGCTGATTCGAATGGTGTTAATTTTTCTTAAACTAAAATTCAAAAATTATTTTTGTCCTTTGCGGTTAAATAAAATTTATATTTTCAATGATAAGACAATTTGTGACCCATCGTAACTTTTCAATCACATCTTACCAGACAGATATTATTAACAAGACTCGATAATGACTCTTTACAAGGGTATGGAACTGGGCACATTCTCTGTAGAAAAGAATGTCCCCGGCACGCGTTGCGTTTTTGCCCTGTCCACCTTTATTTAGAACGGGTTAGGTACAACCGCTGCGAATCATGATACGTTATGTATGCGGTGTCAAACATGCTCCCCTTATGCTTTTGGTGTATTCATGTGATAGGCGACCCCCCTCTAAACAAGGGGGAAGGTCGGTCAAAAACGCAACACCCGGTGGTGCATTTTGTACCATGCGGAACCGCAAAGAGTTGCACACTCTTGTCATTATCCACTCTTGTTATTAATAAACTTAAAATCGTAGATGTCAATAATAAACAAACCTTCTTCTCTATCGTCTACAATCAATTTCGATATTTCCGGAAAATTTTCAATTTTTGTCTCAAATATCAAATCACAACCGGTCACCAGATTATTAAATGTCTTGCTTCTGATATCTGGGTAAAACTTACTCAAAAGGGGGGGGGGCATAAAGGTTTAATTTGTAAACAAATTCGATGCATTTGGCATTAAAAGAAAATAAACGTTATTGACCCCAGGAACCGTGTCCAAGATAAAAATTGAAATGATTTTAACGAAATATTAAGGCTTTGATTTTTAAAATTTACCTCGGGAAAGTATATACTGGTCGTAAGTTTCATGGTATTAAGCGACAGTTTTAAAAAACAAACAATTAGAAGATTAATAAATTTCTTAATATGAAAAGGGTCAATGTAAAGAACAGGCCCGGAACAGTATTAAGCATATTCCTAAGCTTAAGCCTAAGCCTAAGCCAAGCAAAAAATTAGTCTAAACATTAAGCTTATTTTATTGAAGTTTTACAGAAAAACGTTCCGATCCTGATCTTTGCATGGGCCATGAAAAGAATTAATTAAGCGGTTTCAATTGATGAACGCGAATAAGCGGTTTATTTTAACGCTAAAATAGCGTTCTGTAAAGTATACGTAATCTGTACTATTAACATTGGTTAATAAGTTTGTGTTCAAAGTACAACTCGAAATTAGTAAACTGACCCCTGTGTATAAAGATCAGGGGCGGAAACGTTTTTCTGCGGGACTGCAATAGAGTATGCTTAAACTTTAAGACTAATCTGTTCTTAAACGACCTTTGGGCAAAATCTTATGCTTATGCTTAGGCTTTAGGCTTAATTTTCTTGGGTTTCGGCTTTGGTTTAGGCTTAGGCTTAGTTTTCGACCTAGTTTTAGGCTTAAGTTTTAGGAGCATTCCACCTACGACTATATCCTGGAATCTCAAAATTCCACCTTCGACCATATGCCGAAATCTCCAAATCTCACGTCCGTCCATATTCCGAAATCCAAAATCCCAAAATACCACCTTCGACCATATCCCGAAATCCCAAAATCCCACCTTCAACCAAATCCCGACATCCCAAAACCCCAAGCTCCCACGTTTACACCATATCTCAAATTTTTGTGATGGGATACTGGGTTGTGGGATGGCAGCGAGGTTAACATGGTCCCTAAGCGCTGTGGGTGCCGATAAACCATAAATACAAAATTCGTTCAAGTTCTAATTTAAAACAGCGAGCTTATATACATATATTATATAATTTAATATTCATATCAGTCAATCTTTATCAAGAGGAGAAGGCGTAAAAACAGAAGTTGGTGTTAACTCCCTGAATCATCCACAGACAGGTAGCCAACTCACCTTACTACGAGGGGCTAAAAAAATTCAGGAGGGGCACACAAAGGTGTTCAATGACTTATAAGCTTGGTTGAAAATTTTCTAGGGGGACCCAAAATTTTTCCAGAAGTGGTGAACCCCCCTGGCCTTCCTTGGCCACGAGCCCGATCATCCAAGAAGGTAAACACAAAAGTTTGTTTGGTGAGTGATGTACAATGTGTCGTATGACCCGGACACTGATACGTTTTTATCAACGAAGGCCTGAAATTTTTACAGGGGTCGTTTATACATCTTAAATGACGGACGGGGTTGTCTGTAGGGTAAAGGGGGAATAAAAAATTTTGATGTCAATTTCGGATTAGTTAAGGGTATTAATGTTTAGTCGGTACTGGCTGGATTTCTTAAACCCTACTTAAGTACTACTTAGTACTTAAGTACGTACTTAAGTAATTACTTGACCGTTTTGTCATTTTTAAAAGTGTACTTAAGTATTAGTCAATACTTGAGTCGCTGCCTAAATTTGATAATTATAATTTGACCGATCAGGTAAACTAAACTTGGTCTAAACTAAAGTTGTAGACTCATGGTATCATCTCGTTAATATAAAGCAAAACTATTACTTTTTTTTTACGACAATGGCTCACAGTTGGCGTTTGGTTTTGTTCAAAAATTCGAAAAGTTAAGTGCTTACTTAAGTCGGCGGACTCAAGAACGTACTTAAAGTATAACTTAAGTAAAAACTTAAGTAAGATTTCAGAAACTCAGCCAGTGCGTCTGTTAGTATTCAGAATGGTATACTTCAACATTGAATGGTTCACATGCGGATAACAGCGTATCTATATGAATCAACTCATTTTATTACTTGACCCTACTTGAGTATAGTAAGCTTACGTAAAAGTACACGTTTAGAATTGACAAAATATATTTAGGCAAATGAGATACTTTGGTTTAACCCGATACCCAAGACGAATATACAATTCAGATTGCGTGAAAATATACAATAATTTATACTTTAATAACGTTGGATTTGTAATTTTTTGCTTGACACAGTAGCGAATGACGCAAAAGCTTACAAGTGAAGCGATCAAGAAGCCAAACGCAATTTTAGTACTAAATTGTAATACAAAATGTTGTGGTTCCTTGAACCCTAAACGAGACGCCTTAATAGGTGGTTGCTCTTCCTCGAGTCAGTGACCGGTTTGACAATAGCAGAGCGGTGATGGTAAACTCGTTCACGCAGCAACCTGCCGTTCAAATAACGACTCATGAAAAGAGCACATGAACGAGCACAGTTCATGAGTTAACGAGTGAACGGAAACAAAGATGTCATAGACAATCTTGCTCCTGCAAAATTCCTTTTATGGACAATCTCCCTAGTGGCAGTGTAGGAGCAGACAGTTGTGGGGGTTCCCCTAAACTCCAGTCTGGGGACCCCCAAACTCGCGAGCGAAACGAGCCAGAAGCCAGTCGCATTGTAGAACTTTGGCGGTTTTTGTTTCAACCGGTTAGGTTGGGCCCCTTGAAGGGTAGGCCCACAAATGGGGGTATGGGGGTGGCTACTCCTGCCCTGCGGAAGGGAGGAGATAAATTTCAATTTCTACACTGTTTTCATTAATCAGTAAATGAAACGCGTATTTCGAACTAAAATACAATCACAAATGTAAAATATCAGAATCGCTAAATAAAATATATGCTGGAATGTTTATTCGTTTTTGTCAAAAAGGTCCATATTCTCAAATGTGTATAGCAACTATCATCAGTTAGTATTAGGTTTTCAAACTCACTAACAGTTGTTGTTATTGTTGAATTTGAAATTGGTACAGGAGTATAGGAAATCACACACGAAAAATGTGCCAAACTTTGAGCCTCAGCATTCGATGATTCGAAAGTTACATGACCTCACCAACTAGTGACAGGTACTGCACCCGTTTGAGAATATGGGCCAAGATTATAACTCAATAATAAAGCTATTACTATGGTTTGCTCTCATTAGCGCATAATGCAATAATTGTACATCACGTGGTACGAAAAAATTTCAAACGGCGATTTCGTGCGTTCCCAACATGAAGAGTTCCGAAAAACTCCTGGTCCCAAACACCCAAAGTAATTTCAAAATCTAAAACCAATCACCCTGCACCTTTTGAAAAAATGTACAAGAAGACATTATGTGTTTCCTTCATCTGCCAAAATTTCAACTCCGGTTAAATTAGAAGAGGTAGGACAAAAACGCAACATGCGCTGGATACATTCTGTTGGACACAGAACATAACCAGTTACACAATCTCTTGTGTTAATGATCATCATCCACTCTTGGTTTAATAAATATTTTCGGGCAACTAACCGCACTTTAAGCCTAATTCTATTAATTCTAAAGGCCTATTCACACGCGCAAGTTTTTGCTGCGAGAACTTGTAGCTGCAAGTTGCAGTTGCAAGTTTTGTCCAAAATCCCGTTCGAAATACTTGCAGGTGCAAATAATTCATTACAAATCAAAGCTGGAATTAGTTCCCAAGTGTGAATAACCATGCAAGTTCAATGGATTTATTACAACGGCTTTCTCATTGGCTGATAAAAAATGCATGCTCTGCGTGCAATTTGCAGCTGCAAGTTCTCGTAGTAAAAACTTGCACGTGTGAATAGGGCTTAAGCTATAAAAAACGCGAGTATACAAGAATGTTTGTTTAAATATTCACACTGTCGGCTTTAATAAGCTTTTTCAGCCAGTGATCGTGCGTCAAACTCATCATCAAAACCGTTATTTCGTTGCTGTTCTTCTTCCGCGGCGTCTTGTGCCGCTTTTCGCTTCTTCGCCAATTTTGCTGCGCTGTCTTGGATCGCTCCGATGACCAAATCAATGCCCATTGCCAAAATTGCCAGGCCAACAATGATGTAAATCGCAGATACACCTGTGATCACTGATCCCAATACTCCAGTATCTTCGATACCTGAAAATGAAAACGGCCAAAACTTGAAACGCGCTTTGGTAAAGAAACAATTTCACAATCCCCAGCAAAGCGAAAGGTGTGAAACGAGTTCGGGGCGAGATTAGCTGGCTCAGTCATTACAAATTCATTCCAACCCTAGAAAAATTTGACCTACACTGTAATGTAGGTTTAATCCTTTCAAGAACACCATAGTATATGTATATACTCTAGTGAGCCGAATAAGAGGGAGAGGACTGATATTTATTTGGCCTCTCCAGAGGGTACCCGCCCTTGTTATTCGGTTACGGACTGTTATTTATTTTCAACCCACGCTCCGCTGCCCTTCGTTACTGATATATATCCGGTACTGCAATTATCCGTTGAATTAAACGTTTATTGGTGTTGAATCAAAAGCGTTAGCGAGAATGCAAGGTTAAAGTTAGGAATTATTTTCAAACTTTCAGTAGGTATGCTTCAAAGTTTCGAACTCAATTTTATTTGGGTTTGGAGTCATTTATGCCCTATAATAAGGGATACTTGACATTTATGGACTCTAATTAGACTTTAGGGACTCTATCCGCTTCCGGACACTTATTAGGGATACGGACTCTAATTGATTGGGACTCAAAATAGGGACCCCTTCCCCCTATTTGTATATATGAATAAACAGATGTACAGTTAATTTTTCATAATTACATGCCATGCTACCTAAAAATGCTTTGATGTCCTTTCAGCTTTAAAATGCTTACCAGAAACTACTTTGAAACCGACCCGTTCAAAACCTGTGCGTCAAATTTGGATTACAGCTTACCAGGGACATAATCACCGAATCCAATCGTTAACAGGGTAACAAAGCAAAAATACGCCGAATTAACACCGTTCCATTCAGATTCGACAAGCATATAAAATATTATTCCAACGGCAACGTACACAATAACCACTGACAGCGTAACGTAAATTGGAATTTCTTTTTCTTTTTCTTCTATTTCGTCGTCGTCTTTGTCGTCAACCATTGTTGCATCCTGAAAAAAACGAACCATCCCACCTTTCTTGTAAATAGTCTCGTTTATGTTGTTGAGGAACTTAGCGCAAACTGTGTCTATGTCGTAGCCCAAGTCGTAATTTAGCCCAATTCCGAATTGGGCTTGTCCACGACGTCATTACGACTTGGGCTTGGCCATGGCGTAATTTATTATTTTGCGACAAGTGCACGCCTTGTGATTGGCTACTATTTTAATGCCATGCACAAATACGAGCGGCTGATGCGAATACTCTTTTCTGATTGGCTAAGTAATCGCTACCGGTTGGCTATCAAACAGTACGTTTTACTGAGTAAAGTGGATCAAGCAGGATTACGACTATCAAGTAACCAATCAGAAAACGCACAGCTTTATCAGCACTATTCCACCTTGGGATAGGCCAAGTCGTAATTTTGCTTTGCATAGCCCAAACGGGAATTGGACTGAATTACAACTTGCGCTACGACATATATACGTGCAATAAATATACAATGTGCAGTGTTTAACAATTATTACGCGTATGCGCAGTAGAAAATTTCCACAAGGCGTGAGAATCGTCTAGGTTACGAGCGTTTAAGCTTTTATATTCGAGGAGTGGATGATAAGCAAACACATCTTGAACTGACACCATCAGAGTACGCATTTTTACGTTCAAATTATGATCAAGAGGTATTGCGGGCGTTGATGGTACCTCAAACGCCCCAACGTAAGTTTATCGTCTACCAGCGCCTATTTACGCTATTGTTTGGGTCGAAATTTTTTCGAGTCCCCGCTGTAGTCGCGTAAACTTCATTGACGACAGGCAGGAAATTAAAAATTCTGATAACAGAGCTATTTATGCATGCCCGTAGCTAGCTCATCTTGCTAGAGAGGGCTGAAAATCGTTCAAGACAGGCATTCAAGGGGTTTCAAAGACTTACAAACAAGGTTGAAAATTATCTAGGAGGCCAAAATTTTTCTGGGGGGCTGAGCCCTCCTGGCCCCTCTTTGGCTACGGGCCCGTATCTATGGTGTCACCGTCAGTTGAGTTGAAACTTACTGAATCTCGTCTTTGAACGGCTGAAAATTAAAACAGTTTAAATTAAAGAAAATAAATATTTAAAGCATATGCATTACAGCAGCCAAGTGCAAAGCCAATATTTTCATTTCGGAGGGGTTCCGGCTACCAGGTGTTACAGAAAACGTAAAAGGTAGATTTATTTGGTTCATGTATTGGCTTGCAGACTTTCAGACCACCGACTACGATTTCCAGTGCGTTTCATTCCCAATCACAAGTTGTTGGTGCTTTTCTATTAATTCTGAACCGACATTGCTTTAGTGGTATATGTACCAATATTTATTTTCTCACGCGTTGTGTGCGAACGTTTAACACACTACATATTGTATGTACCTATTTGTGCGCAACGCCAAACGAAAATCCAGGCTACGCCTATTTACTACGCACATGAGTGCAGAGTATGTGAAAAATCTGTGCTCAGTGTAAATGTGAGTTCACGTTTTAAAAACTATGGCCAATGTTACTGTTAGGGGCGTAACAGTAGATTAAGCGTATTCGTAAGCCTAAGCCTGCGCCTAAGCGTTGCAAAAAGGTGTTCCTAGGCCCAAGCCTAAGCAAAAAATGTGATCTAGCATCTAAACCTACTCTTTAACAGACCCGCCAGAAACCTGGACGCGACTAAAAGTAACATGGGCCAAAAATCATTTTAATACTCAACTTTTACGATCTGTTTGAAGGGACGGCTTCTAAAAGAAACAGATAGCATTCACAACCGTCGATCGAATCCGTGTGATTGGCCACTACCGTCGCAAACAATTTCTTGGCTCAAAAATGGGTACTGTAGCTATGGCTTACCTGCCAAATCTCGTTCTCGTTGTGCCGCTGCCGCTTTCCGTTTGTTGCAAGTGTAACAACATACGCGTCGCCAGACAAATCGAATTGCGTTTGCCATAAGGCCACCTAAAATTACAAATAAACCAACCAATCAGTGACAGAAGATTCCGTTTAATGGCCCTAATCGTGGCGCTAATATTTTGATGACGTCCGGTGCCGTTCGTCATCGTCCGGCACAGCCCACTATCGTCCGGCACCGTCCGTTGCCGTTCGTCGCCATGTGTCGCTGTGCGCGGACAGCGTCGGACGGCGACGGACGGCACCGGATGGTGCCACACGACAAGTATGGCGCCGACCTAATAATGAAATCTATGTATATACCAGGGTGAACTGTTAGCTAATATTAGTTGTAGGTATGCAGGGGGCAGCATTTATACGAATGCAAGACTGTTTATAAAAGAAGTCATAGCTTAGGCCCGATGATATTCAGCGTAAGAATATGCCTTAGAAACCTACGCCTAAGCCTCAACCGGCTTAAGTATAGCCGTAAAAAATTAGCGAGCGAAGCCTCCAAAATGGTTAATGAACGAAGCAGACCCGTAGCCAGCTCACCTTGCTATGAAGGCTAAAAAATTTTCAGAACAGGCATACTAGAGTTTTCAATAACTTACAAGCAAAGTTGAAAATTTTCAGGACGAGAGCAAAATCTCAGCAAAGATTAGTATAACGAAACCTCGATGAATATTGGCAAACAAATGTTTAAACATATTCTGTTGCTGTCGACAGGCAAACATGACAACCTTAAACAAACCTGGGCATATCCGGATGTTTAACCCTCCGTTGAATCCTTAGAGCATATTCTTAAACATTATTTACTTTCAATTTATGAAAAATCAAAAAAATTCAACTTATCGTTGAAACTTACCAACATTGGTTAAAAACATTGTCATAAGCGGAATCGCGAACAATGAATACAAAATCACTGCAATTTGGCCCCATTCCGATTTCGGTGCTACATGACCGTAACCTGAAACCGTAAACCCATTATCGTCAGTATTCTCTCAAATGTGTATAGCACCTACACAGCAAAAAATGGTGAGTCAAATGGACTCTTAAAAAAAGAAAAAAAAAAAAAGCAGAGTCAAATTCGATTCACTGAGTCGCATGTTTGACTCTGGCGGAGTTGAATTTGACTCAGTTTGTGTAGTCCCGTAGAGCCTATTTCGGAGAGAGTCAATTTGACTCACCATTTTTTGCAGTGTCATAGTAATAGATGGTCAAGTTTTAAAACAACAAAAGTAGAATAAATTTTGATTCAGCAATTAGAAAATCCGCCTACTTCAGCGTCCTAACCGGAAGCAACCCCACGTCTACGCTATTCCTCAGGCCCCTAAATTTATATACATCATTTTTACTGCTATGCGTCAGTTTTCTAGAATTCAATGTCACAGATTATACACGTTATTCGTTCAACTTTGAAATAATTGCGTTCAGTTACCCGCGTGGGGCATTGCGAGCCCTAGCCAGAGGAGAATCCAAAAATTTGAGACGGGGCGGCGGCGGTGGCGGGCTGGGAAATGTTATGAAACGCAAAAATTGTAAAGTTAGCCACGGTAATGCGTTCATGGTAGGCAAACGCGCCAGTGTAAATGAACACTGTGGGCTAATCCAGACAAGGATTCAGCAACCAACTATCTCACCGCTGTAAAAACGTTTATACCGACCGATAAGGTGTACGCAAGATATTGTGGAAGTTGCATTTTTAATAAACGTACCGATCGTGGTCAAAATGGACGCAGTGAACAAAATAGCGCTAGGAACGCTCCATTTATACGAGTGTGAGTCAGCGTCTGGAACACTTCCTGGATATCCATGAACTTCGATTTTGGTACGAATTTTCGCTTGATATCTTTCAAGAACGCTCTGGAAAAAAATTGAACTTAAATTATGACTTTAAATGTACACTGCAAAAAATGGTGAGTCATATTGACTCTATCCGAAATAGGCTTTTCCAGACTATACAAACTGAATCAAATTCGACTCCGCCAGAGTCAAATTGAGTCGTTGAATATGACTCAGGCGAAGTCGAATTTTGACTCAGTTTGTGTAGTCCTGAAAAGCCTATTTCGGATAGAGTCAATATGACTCACCGTTTTTTGCAGTGTAATATGTCGACAAACTCGGGAACTTGCAATATTTTTTTGCTCGAGACTGAACGTGAACGTGGATCAGCTGATTTTTTAAAAATCCCTGGATCCACGCTATGGATTACAAAGTTTATCTTGATCGCTATTAGGTATAATTTTTTAAAATTTAATTTCGTTTTCAAATTAATTTTTAAAAAGTCAACACATTACTACCAAAAAGTTAATGTTAGGAAAGGCCCGTAGCCAGCTCACATTCCTTTGGAGGACTGAAACTATCTGAGGCGGGGGCATTCAAGGGTTTTCAATGACTTACAAGCAAAATTTAAAACTTTCTAGGAGGGCCAAAAATTTTAAAGGGGGGAGTCCCCCTTGGCCCCATTGCCCACGGGCCCGTGTTAGGATCAGATCGGATCTGTTTGATCGGTCTGTGGATTTTAGCAAATCGTATCTCAGATCGCTATTAATGACAAATCAGCATCGGTTGTTTGGTTTATCAAGTTATTTTCGATCCGATCCAATCCACATCACCAATAGTGAATAATGCAAGATTATGCAAATCTTAGGGTTCCGCGTGGTACAAAATGTACCGCCGGGCGTTGCGTTTTTTGATAAACGCCGCTTATTTAGAAGTACGGGTCGCTGTCACATGCAATACCCTTAAATGGCACTATATAAGCGGAGTGTTTTCCGCTGGCTAATTAAAATTGTAGACTCACGGTGCCTTCTTAATATAATGCAAAACTGTTACTTTCTTGTTATTGGCTGACATTTGGCGTTTATTTGATTTCGCTCGAAATTTAAGTGTATACTTAAGTCGTCAATTTAATTAATTAATCCTTAAGTATAACTTAAGTAAATACTTAAGTAAGGTTTCGCAAAACCAAGTCATTATTAAGTATCAACGTTGGACATCGGTAATTTCTTATTTGATTTGAGAAACGTCTTAAGATTTTAAACAACGAGTAAGCGAATCACTTACCGTAATTTCGTCTTTGTTACCTGCTCGGGTCGCATTAATTATCTTTTGGATGACTTTGTCTTTATAAGAACCTTCAATTTCCGTTGAATGCCGTATTGTTTCGTTAAATCTGAATATTTCATCGTTTAACTCAATTGCTCGAAACAGGAACGCTCCGCCGATGCAGTAGAGCGATACGATAAAACACAGACCTAAGTGACTGAAGCACGCTCTGAAAACGGAAAACGGACGCCCTTTGTAGACACAAAACCCATACAATGGATAATAACTAAATTAATATATTGTATACGTATTTACACGCAGATTTCTTCGAGCCTAAGCCTGTACCTTAGCCAAGGACTTAAACTCCTGAGGGTCCATGTGTAGAACAGGGCCGGATCGTTTTCCTGTGTGCGGCTGTTATGGAGTCAGTTTAAAAGCTTTAGACTAACTTTTTTGCTTAGGCTTAGGCTTAGACTTAGGAATAGGCTCATCCTTGCACTGCTTAGGCTTATGCTTAGGCTTAGGCTTAAGCTTAGGAATATTCTTACACTGTACTGTTGCGGCCCTGTTGTATACATGGGTACCCCTAAATTTTAGGCCCATATTTTCATACTTGTATAACAAATATTATCAGTTAGCATTTCTAAATTCGTTAACTATTGTGGTTGTTGAACTCAAAGTCGGTACAGGAGTAAAGCCAATCATATGTGAAAAATGTGCTGAATTTTAAGTCTTAGCATTCACTGGTTCGAAAGTTACAAGAATCAAATCACCAATTGGTGATAGGTGCTACACATATTTTAGAATACGGGCTTTAATATCAACTTGTAGTGAAGCCTGAGCCGTCTATGGGTAAATACGAGCTCAGACCTAAGCCTATGGTGATTTTAGACACAGTATGACATGAAATGAGGCGATGAGAAAACTCTATACGAACACATCGAGGCGCAAACCGACCATAAAATTGACCCAAGCCGGAGCCGGAGGTCGGCAAAATTTGCGGAAGGCAGATGTCGTGCCTCGATGGGGCAAAATTATGCAATCAAAGCTGTCATAAATTGCCAAATTTTACATCTATTAATGTGGTCTGAAATTTTTGCTTTGCAGTTTTTTCCACAATAACGCAAATTATAAGACTACGAAAATTGTATCAAAGCTACGAACAAACTCATTCAACAGTACAACTCGGATAAAAATTAGGCCAATGTAAACATCACGGGCGGAAGATTTTTCCGCAGGACTGCATTAGAGTAATACGGCGTGCACAATATAAACTAATTTTTGCTTAAGTCTTAGGCTTAGGTTTAGGTTTACACTTACGAATATGCTTATACTATATACTACTGTTGCGGCCCTGTTCTATACATTGACCAAAAATTCGAAAAATTTCACTACTAAAATTGCGGAAATTTCTGCAATAGTTTTACCGGAGCCGGAAGCCCTTTGTCGGAGCCGGACGCATACCTTCAGTTGTACTCTATATTACACGCGTATTGTGGCCATTCGGCCTTTAAGCTATTCGCAAACAAGAAAAAAAAGCACCAAGCTCAATCACATTACTTGAGTATAATCTTTGTGATTTTTCCCATTATTATCGTTTAATTAATATGCTATTAATTGATCTTAAATCAATTTCCTATTAACACCTGCGGTATAAAATAACTGTGTATTTCAACAACCCTTCTAAACTTTGAAATTATTTTGTATCGCCGTTTCTTGATTCGTTGAAACTATCGTTGAAGTGTCCAATTGTGGAGGTTTCGTCTAAACTGCGTGCAGCCAGTCTCGTTGGAAATAGGAATAATATAGATGTTAAAACACGCTATCCAGAGCTAAAGATTTATTGTACATACGAATATATATATTTATATGTATCAATTTATATATTGGCCCATATATAAACACACATACACACGTATATATTCAGGGTTCAAAAGGAATTCCTGTTCCGGCCGCAATTTCTACAAAGATTCAGTTTCTGTTCTTGTTAATGTTCCTGCATTCGATGATGCAGAAACCGGAATTTTAACGGGTTTGTTGAAAATTACTCATAATCATGTAAATTTTGGGAACTGTGTTTTTTCAAATTAGTTCAATTTTATTGATCCTATTGGAACCCTGATACGATTATTCATACTCCTAAACCTAAACCGAAGCAAAAAATAGTCTAAAATCTAATCTTACTTCAGTGCAATACTGCAAGGAAACGGAACGGCCTTTAATATGGACCAAATGCTGAAAACGTAGACGCATCCAGGATTTCTTTCCGCAGGAATAGATCCAATATCCGTGGAGATTAAAGTATTTTGAAAACGACAGTTCGCGACAGTATGGACATCTGCCCCCCAAAACATGAAATTTGTAGTCCACAAAGGACGGAAGTTATGGTCAGCTAACTTCAGCAATGAAAATGTAAAAAGTGTACTTATTTAAACGCAAAGCACAAACTTTTGTGTTACATCTTTCGGCCAATGTTAGTTTAAGTGGCGTAACAGTAGATTAAAGATAGTAAACTGAAAATTTTTCGCGTAACCCTTTCTCACATGAATATTTTCTATCCCCCCTGAGACCAACTTTTATGCTAGGATTCGAACTCCAGTGACTGGAGTGGGAGGCTTATACCATCACCACTCAACTATAGGAGCTTGACGCTCGAGCCCGAGGGCGCTCTCACGTCTTGTGGTGATTTAGTACTATGTATACGTGTTGCAATTGTTAAACACTGTGCGATATATACTATCTAACGTGTATACACTGCGCTGAGTTGCCTATGGGCAACTCAATGTGAGAAGGGGTTATAGATAGTAAACTGAAAATTTTTCGCTTAAGCGTATTCCTAAGCCTAAGCCTAAGCAAAAAAAATGTTATCTAGAATCTAAACCTACTCTTTTATACACCCACCAGAAACTTGGACGCCTGTTAAAGTAACATGGGCCCATCTTTTAATAAAAGCGATCGAAAATCACAGTACGTGTGGAGCATCTAAAATAGCCTCATGAATAACGACATGAGCACTAATTGCATTATAATCCTCGTGAGCAAAGCGACCGGAAAGTTAAACAAACTTTTTGAATTAAATCTTACTCAACTATTGTGGTACTAAATTGACCGACTATAGTCCGGCGGGGCTAAAGTGTTTCCAGGGCTGAGCCCCCTGCCCTCCCCCATGACTATGCACCTGTAACAAGCGCATGATGCCAGACATAAACGATATTAGTATGTTGAATGTTCGCAGGCGAAGCGTGCGGAAACTGTTTGTCATCTGTGTTCAATTTTCATTTTATTTTTATATCCATTTGACCACTTTGTGAGAAACACTTTTGGGGAGCCGCCCTCTACCCTGGCTATGCAATTGCCTTAATCCTTTTAAAACTGGCGACCATATAAAAGAGTAAGCTTAAGCTTTAGACTATTTTTTTTGCTTGGCTTAGGCTTAGGCTAAAAGAGTAAGCTTAAGCTTTAGACTAATTTTTTTGCTTGGCTTAGGCTTAGGCTAAAAGAGTAAGCTTAAGCTTTAGACTATTTTTTTGCTTGGCTTAGGCTTAGGCTAAAAGAGTAAGCTTAAGCTTTAGACTATTTTTTTGCTTGGCTTAGGCTTAGGCTAAAAGAGTAAGCTTAAGCTTTAGACTAATTTTTTTGCTTGGCTTAGGCTTAGGCTAAAAGAGTAAGCTTAAGCTTTAGACTAATTTTTTTGCTTGGCTTAGGCTTAGGCTAAAAGAGTAAGCTTAAGCTTTAGACTAATTTTTTTGCTTGGCTTAGGCTTAGGCTAAAAGAGTAAGCTTAAGCTTTAGACTAATTTTTTTGCTTGGCTTAGGCTTAGGCTAAAAGAGTAAGCTTAAGCTTTAGACTAATTTTTTTGCTTGGCTTAGGCTTAGGCTAAAAGAGTAAGCTTAAGCTTTAGACTAATTTTTTTGCTTGGCTTAGGCTTAGGCTAAAAGAGTAAGCTTAAGCTTTAGACTATTTTTTTGCTTGGCTTAGGCTTAGGCTAAAAGAGTAAGCTTAAGCTTTAGACTAATTTTTTTGCTTGGCTTAGGCTTAGGCTAAAAGAGTAAGCTTAAGCTTTAGACTATTTTTTTGCTTGGCTTAGGCTTAGGCTTAGGAATAGGCTCATTCATACACTTAGGTTTAGGCTTACGCTTAGGCTTAGGAATATGCTTTATAATACTGTTCCGCCCCTGTACTTTACATTGGTCAAAACTGTTTACATCGGACAAAAGCCACAACGGTTTACCCATATTTTAGCTACAATGAATGGCCAGGGTTCACAGTTGAAAATATTAGCCAAAATAACAACCAAACTATGATGATAAGTTTACATGAGAGATGGCGATAATTTAACAGAGCTTTCACGAGCTGAGGTATACCAGATAAATAGCCATAGCAACGCCTAATTACTATATATTTTTCCTAAATACAGTAATGCAATGCACGATTTGCAAAAAGGCAGTATATATCGACTTAAAAATAAAGCTTTGAATGCTAATTTTGAAAGGACAATCATTGTGAAATCAAGCATACAGCCAAAAGTACCTCGAGTCGTCAAAACTAATAGTTGATGCTATACAAGCACTAGCGCAGACTCGATAATTCTTGTAAAAACATTTAAAGAGGCTAAAACGCCTATTTCTAATACTCTACAAAAGTGGCAATGTTTTAGATTGAAAGGCGTAAAAAAAGAAACGCCCATGTATAGAACAGTGCTGAATCGTTTTTCGGAGGGGCTAGAATAGAGTGAGCTTAAAGCTTTAGACTAGGTAATTTGTTTGCTTTAGGCTAGGCTTAAGAATATGCTTAAACTACTGTTCCGGCCCTGTTCAATACATGGGCCAACAGAAGTATAGAGTACTCGTTTTTGTGAGCCTAAAGTGTAAACGCTAAACCTAAGCTTAAAATCGAATACCAAAATTGCCGGAAGCGTCGGCAAAAATCCTACTCAAGTGAGCGCCGGAGGTTTTTTGCCGGAGCCAAAGGCAGACCTTCAGTTGCACTCTGGTTTTATTCAGTTTAGATAAAACAAAAAAGCAGTCTAAAACTTAAGCTTACTTTATTGCAGTACTACAGAAAAAAGTTCCGCCATGAGTCTTATAAATAAAGCCAGAGAGCGTACAAGAGTCTTTGAAGAGGCCATATCATCCTCTGTAGATTCAAGGTCTCAGATTGAGACTAGTTCCGTGCAATTTGGTGCTACACATCTTAGTGTCATGCATGCTTTGTAAATACATATTTCATTTTCCAATTACAAACAGGACCTACTAAACACTCATAAATATTTCACACAAATATTTTACTTTTAAAAGTGTGCCGGAGCCGACAGTTGACAGAATAAAATTACCGATTTCTACAAACCTCACCATTCTCGGTCATATAGCACGCTACTTTACGTTAATCCATAGGGCCAATGTAAAGAACAGGGGCGAAACAGTAAAGCATACTCCTAAACCTAAGCCTAAGATTAAGCCATGCAAAAAATTTGTCTAAAACTTAAGCTTACTCTATTGCAGCCCCACAGGAAAGCATTCCGCCCCTGATCTTTACATGGGCATTCCAGGATATAACCGAATATCGGTTTCCGTTTTCGGTAAAAATCTGTGTGCGTGTCAGTTTTCGTTGTAGAAATACCGGGAATTCGGTTATTTTTATGCTCAAAATTAGTTAAAAAACACGTACATAGCTCATAATTCTTCATTAGTTACAAGTCCCGGATATCTTGGAAATCTGTGTCGTTACAAATATGTTGCAATTGTTCGATACGAAGTAAAAATAACAAAACTCAACAAAATCTTAAACATTTCGATGCATTCGCTAAATTTTTTAAAATTTAAAAAACCCGGTGAATATTCACATGCCTCAATTGTGTTTGCAGAGAAATAAAACATCTTTGAAACTTTTCTACTTCAATGTCCGTTTCCCGATTCCGTTATTTTAATGGCTATCAGTTTCCGTCTTTACTATCCGTTTACACCTTAGAAAACAATAAATATAACCACACTGAATATAAAACAAAGACAAAAATAAAAAAAAACGTCGCAAACTGCGTATTACGACCTCAGGCAAAAATAAACCCGTCAGTCTGTCTTGAACACAACAACAGTCATGAAGAAACCACAAAAACCGGTGGACTACAGTTATTACATTAGTACATCGGCGAGTCTATCCTTTGATCCTAATACTCTCTGCGTAACGTCAGCATTTAGTGATCTTGTTCAATAAAAAACAAAAAACTAACAGGTACACAGCGTCCTATTAATCCATTGAAAGCTAATCCCAGCTTCATTACCTGTTGGATCCAATATCTAATTACCCTTCGCGATTAATTTCGGTTCTGTAAAGCGTCGTTCGGACAACACCATATTTCAAAATGAAATAAAAAATGTATCGTGCGATAGCCAAAACTGAAACCTAAATTTAAGCCTTAGCGTAAGATTGGACACTTTGGCAGATAAACTTGCAATTCAGAGTTTAGAATGTTTGTTGTTTTTGAATTTACTTACGTTTTCGATACTCACAATCGTTAAATTGTAATTTTAACGTGACAACACAAACAAATAGAACAGACTGCAAAGTAAGGATAGCAATTTTTACAGAAAAATGCTTAAAGCAGTTCACAGAAGACACATACGGCTATGCCAACAGAAAATGTATAAATAGCACGTTAAAGTAACTGAAATCTGAAAGTTAGCCAATAAATGCCATCGCTTTGTTACTGATTTACAGTTTTTAATTAAAAGGAATCAATAAATGAAATAACTTCTTACTCATATTCGGGCTGAAAGACAATCTATGCTTTGTCCGGTCAATTATTCAACTTCAGAAGCAGCTTCGCTTATATTCCTTAAACTGACAACGTGTTAAAAACTGCATAAATACGAGCCAGTGGGGGATAGCAAAGAACAGCCCCCGCCCCTTAGAACTAGAAATTTGCTTTTATGGCTCACTTAATAATAAAAGACCCAAACATCGCAAAATCATTGGTGCATTTCGCCTTATCCACTACTTCCAAAAAATAATTGAAACATACCAAATTGTACAACCGAGACGAATAAAATTGTCAAGGGAAATGAAAATATTGGCACTTAATATCAAAGATTATCTTGTTTCATACCGTGTGAGCTTAGTTACCTGAAATAAATCATAACAAGCACTTCGGTTGCAATAATATGCCTTATCCTAAGCCTAGCAACGTTCATTGCGTTTGCTAGTGATTGCGTTCAATAAACAAGCAATCGCGATCGTGTTGCAAATATAGGCTCCGTTCGCGATTGCTCGTTTCTTGCACGTAATCGCTCGTAAACGCGATTTGAACTGCGCGCGGTCATTGCGACCATAACGCCTAATACTGTCGCTATTGCACAGTATTAAATTTTCGATCGTGAGCCAACACGGTCACAATCGCGACTTGAACCGCGACTGTAATTGCGTCTCTAGCTGCGACTGGTCGCTAGCATATGACATTCAAAAACAATTATACAACCGTGACGCGACCGCAGACGCAATCGCAATAAGTGCGCGCTTAATTCAGTCTATGATTGTTCTTCAAATTTAGAAACTGATCAAAAAACCAGTACTATATATTCATAACCAACGTCAACTTCAAAACAGTTCCCGTGGCAATTGATCAAAGCCGGGAACGTAAATCACACATCTGTTTGAAGATTTGTGTGTAAAATCCCGTGCCTTTACACACTTTCCATACGATTTACACTTATTACTTTTGCACACATCGATCACCATTGATTCGGTTTTCAATTCTCGATATTTTGTAAACCGAAATATCGAAATATTTTCGACTTTCACCAAAATACACCCATACACAGCTGCGCTGAGTAAAAATAGAAAAAATGTTACCATTACTGAGTTGGTCCACTCTGTCGATGCCTATCTGTCAACGGGACAAACATAACAGCCATAAGTTCTTTCGTAGACAAATTGCCATCTGCGTCTTTGTCAATCTGTTGAATGGTTTGACCCCAAACCGATGACCCAACAGGAATTATCATTCGGCCGCCAGGTTTCAGTTGTTCAATTAGCTGAAACAATATGCCACCTGAAAATTTGAGCTATGAACCCGCGTTAAACTAGATAGTACAAAATATCAATATGTCGACACTGATGCACTTCCTAAATTTCTCCAAAAGTGTACGATGTATACTTCAATAATACGGTTTTCATGGTACAAAATGTACCACCGCATGTTATGTTTTCGGCCAACCCCACTCCCTGGTTAGGGGAGGGTGATGTAACAGGCTTCGTAACAATATATACCTTGTAGAACAATAGACGGAGCAACTCCTGATCTTGATGCGTACGTTCAGAATGTAAGATGCAGCCAATCGATAATCTTGCCACCACGCGGAAACGGATATCCGGTTACACCATGATAACCACTGTTTATTTATTATTTGCAGCGATTGGTTTCCAAACAAGACAATAATTGCACCCTGCGAGGTTTAAATTTGGCAACAAACTACCAACATTACAAGTGTTGTTTTTACCACAATTTTCATTTCAAACCTCGATGAATTGGTTTACTTTCATATGCCCATACTAACTGATAATTCTAGATCATAACATTCTCCTCAACCGATACGAGTACAACTTACATCAGGCGGCACTGATGGAGCCGCAGCTCCAACGTGTATTGCGTCATAAGGTCCGCCGTCCGGATATCCGTTGCGCCCGTCTCCAACTAAACAAAATAAACAAAAATACACATCACTATAACCTTATACGGTTAACATACTCATCAAGGGGGTGTGTGTACACATGGGGAATATATATCCCTGAGAGAGAAAATTCAGTACACACATGAAAAAATATTTTACAGGGTTTAGAATAAAACCTGTGGCATTCTAGTCAGGGATCGACCGGATACTAATTTTAACGGATGCCGGAACCGGATAGTAAATTTGGTACCAGAACCGGATGTTAACCGGATATAGGATATAAATTTGTGCACTGTTGGAAGTATTTGAGTCGTGCAAAAATATGTACTTACAGACTTAAGATAAATTTTTTGGCTTGGATTTTTCACTCTATTTCAGTGTCCACTCTTGACTTGCTCGGAATTGCAGTCGCTGCAAAATATATAATGGTTCGACATGTAAAAAGCAGTTTTATGATATTTCCGAACCACAACCGCAAACATGCGATGCCGGGCATGTTTATAGCGGATACCGGATGGATATTTTTTGCCAGAAATTAAACTAAAACCGGATATCCGGTCGATCCCTGTCTACAGTCGAGATAAAACGCACCGCACGATACGGTCGCTGTGTCGTTGTCTTCTACACCAATCCCCTTTGTATAAACATCACATAATAATATTTACAACAAAATTAACACCAACACTGTTTAACACAAAACATAGTGAAACTTAAAACCATAATTTATAATTTCGTTTACGTACAGTCACCTCAACTATTTTCCAAACACTTGACTTCGTTGGTTCAAAAAGATAAATATCAAACAGTGACAGATGCTACGGGAAAAATTAGACAAAACTATAAAAACTTCTTACGAATGATTTTCACCCGTCCAGATTCAAGCAAGCTATTATTGTCTTTTTTGATATTACACAACGAATCGTCGACCAATTGCGGTATGTGTTCAATTCCAATCACTGAACCAGTTGGGCCAACCTGAAATGAGCGACGAAAAAACCTTTAGGTTTCGCTGTACTTCCAGCGTTTGGTGTGGGCCGTCCGGTGTAGTACGGGTGGCGAACTACGTGAAAAAATCTTTTGACCATATTTGATATGTCCGGTATCGATTATAAACAGATCACCGAACGGTGTATACCGCTAAATGCCGGAGTGTAACAGAAAATTTCGCTTACTACACCGTCCTGGGGCGGACGGCGTCGCATGACAAGTATAACGCAACCCTAATTCCTTCAACTAGCTATATAATCGAAATTCAATAACTGATGAAAAAAGATATGCTTGAAACGCTGCACAAATTCATTAGAACCAAACTAAAATGTTTGTTGTTTTATGACGCAAAGTTCAAGGAAACCCGATTTCGTTAACCTAAAAGACACACCGACATTCTCATGTGAAAAACAGAATCCAAATTAAACGTCACATTTCAAAATTAATATCTTACTTACCATATGCGCCATACAAGCGCATAAATATCCAGATCCGGAACCAACATCCAGTGCTCGCGCACCGTCCACTAAGTGATCTTTAAGTAAATCTAAAGCCGTCGCATGCTAAAAAATAACTTAAAAAAATGCGAAACAGCTACAGCGGGCAAAGTTTTAAAGCCTTTACGCTCTAACTACAAACAACCGTACCGCCTACTTAAAATCTTAACGTTACATTAATACCCGAGTATTTTGAAATTAACTTACGTACTAATAAAGTGATGTAACAGTTTTTTTGCAATAAAAATAAACTTCGTGAGATGTAAAAATTATTCCACAGTCTAATCTGATATAATGATTTTTAAAAACGAACCTCCAGTTTAACTCAGATAACATTACACAAGTGTTTGTGGCACCGTTGACAAAAATTATTGTAAATGAGACATGAACTCAATTGTAAATAACAGAACACAGATATGATTATCCAATGCTAAAACACTTTCGCATCTTTTTTGTGTGTATTTAAATTCAATTACACGGCAATTGCAGTCGTTTTATACAGAATTCTTATTAACGTACGGTTACAATCGTTTTGTGGCAAAGTTAACAAAGTTGTGGAGAATATACCATCATTCCTAACACAATTTTCAGCAAAATACAGCGTTAAAAACGTACCATATGTGGTGCGCTGATTGTAGCTCCGTGTCCAATATAAACTGGCGAATCAAAATATGGATTTCTTGGTGCGTAATGCTTCCGATCCACAGCTAACATCGCTTTGGCAGCGGCTTCACTTTTCAAGTACCTTTCTTCTGTAAAACGAACAGAAAACTTGAAATTGTTACCTTACACTAGGATGCAACCGGAATTCCGATTCCAATTAGAATTCAGAGTCAAAACGATTTCCGATTCCGATTGCACAATCAATCGAAATCGGAATTGTGACTTTTTAATTTTACGCCAACTTGTTGTGATATGTTGCATAGAAATTCGGCATTTATCTGTTAAAGTGAACTTATCAATAGCTGATAGTACTTTAACTTTACAGAACCAAACAAAATGATTGCCAATCTGTTCATGCGACGTTTTTGACAATTGTTGCCCGCCAACAGACACCCTAAATCAATATTATACGTGTAAATACAAATTATCCGTATACTCACAAAATATGTAGATCCGATTCCGGTATAAATTTGCTGGTCCGATTCCAAATCCGGTATAATCCAGTATGGCTCTGCACCCAGGCTCATACGTATCAAATATGTTAAACACTTTGTTATACAGTTGACATGAACATTAATTAAACAACCTTGAATTAATGTTTCGTCTATATATAGAGGTTTCTGAACAAAGTAATAGACCTTCGACAGCATCCTACTCGTTACGGGTTAAACATCCGCTCATTTTCAAGCCACGCATTATTCTAATCAAGCAGAAAACTCAACAATAATGGAAACATGACATCTCGAAACTGTGACTTTAAAATTTCGTCGAAACTTCACGACAGCTTGGCAAAAGTATTTTCTGGTTCGCACGATAATTTTTTCAGTATCAAAGCATACACAATATTACCTTTCAAATGTTGGATCAAATTCGCGTTGCTTGCTTTATTTTGCCGCAGCAGCATAGTTGAAAAATAGCCCAATTTGCCGGAGGCCAAAGACGCAAAACGTATTGATGCACCTATTTTTAGACGAACTAAAAACTCCGCAAATAAAATAAAACTTAGATATGATGCTAACCGCACAATTGTTCTCATACGAATCATATGTCTCGATTCGAAATGCGCTACACTCAAACTTTAAGGTTGCAATTTCATTTTGCTAATCGCGTTCCAACTGTTCGTAGACAAAGTTTTGTTTTGTTTTGTTGCTTGGGTTTACCATCAATGTTTACTAGTGACAGGCTGCAACCAGAGATGAAAGTATCAAAAACTACAATAATTACAACACGTATGCGTAGCAAAAAATCGCCACTAACTGGTACAGCGTCAAGCTTCTATTGCTGAGTGGTGGTGAGCGCAAACCGCTCCAGTCTCTGGGGTTCGAATCAAGGTGGCAACAAAATACGGATTCGGTTTGAGATTCTGCAAAAATTGAAGGATCGGAATCGGATTCGATTTTATACAAGCCGAACCCATCAAGGTTCAAAAACACCTATTTGTTTTTAATATTGAGTCGAAACAGACTGAACCATTAATCGAAAAGGTTAGTATTAAACAGTTCGAACCTCAATCGATATTATTCGAAAAGTTTAGTATTAACAGTTCGAACCTCAATCCATGTTTCAACTAATTCTCGCTTCGAAATTTCAAAATTCACGTGTTTCTATTGCCAGCATATACGATTTAGGTTTGCTAGCTTTACATGTCAAACGGCTACAGTTTTAATTTATTTGGCCTTTCCAGAGGGTACACCCCCTGTTATTCGGTTACGAAACTGTTATTTATTTTTAGCCCACGCTCCGCCACCCTTTGTTACTGGTATATCCAGACTGCAGTTATCCATTAAATTAAACGTTTACTGTAATGACCCGAATAAGATTGGGGTCCCCATTTTCAGTGCAATCAATAGGAGTCTGTATAAACCCTAATTAGCGTCCATAAATGTCAATTGACTCCAAGACCAAATAATTTGAGTTCGCAACTTTCACGCGTACTTCATTCCTAAGTATGCTTTAAAGTTTCGAACTCAACTTTACTTGGTCTTGGAGTCATTTATAAACTACAACTGGGGATAACTGTCATTTATGGACTCTAATTACGCCTTAGGGGCTCTAAATACCCATTTGCGGAGTCTTACCAGATATACAGACTCTTATTGATTCGGACTCAAAATGGGAACCCCATCCCCTTTTATTCAGGTCACTACAGTATTTTGATAAACACATTTTTCACAGTAAAGACTCGGATTGTACAAACTCGCTGTGGGTTTAGATTCTGTTAGATTGTGTGATCGGTGCTGCTTTAATTTGTTTCCCGTATGAAATTGGATATCAGATGATATACAAATAGTCATGTGAGAAAACGTTAATAAAAATTGTACCCATTAATACACAGTAACTCAAAAACATTTAACTACTTACTTAAATCCACTTCACCTTCAGCACCGCCAGGTTCTGATAACCTTCGGCTTCGGCATTTTTCACCTCCAGAAATAAAGCTTTCCGCACGAATCCCAGAAATTTCGTTACTGAAGTTTAAGTATTTCACTAAAAGTGTGCCCTTAGGAGTTTCGTGCAACTAAATTTCACTCTAAACTTTTCAAACTTATACTGCGCTTGAATACACAATAACTGATTGCTATGGTGTAACCGAATATCGGTTTCCGTCCCCGGCAAAAATCGGTATCCGTTTCCATGGCCTATGTATAGAACAGGTCCGGAACAGCATTATAAGTATGTTCCTTAGCCTAAACATAAAGCCGAAGCGTAAGGATGAGCCTATTCCTAAACTTAAGTAAAAAATTTAGTCAAAGCTTAAACTGACATCGTTATAACCCCTACGGAACACGATCCGGCCCGTTGTATACATGGGCCGTTTCCATTATAGAAATATTTTTACTAAAAATCAGTCATAGATCACGTATACAACGCGTAATTTTTTGTTACAGATATGTTGCAGTTGTTTGAAAAAAAATAAAAATTACGAAATTCATAAAATATCCTAAAAATTGAAGTACATCCGGCATTTTTTTTTAATTTAAGAAACCAGTCTGAACAATAGCACGCCTAAATTGTGTTGGCAGAAAAACAAAACATCTTTGAAACACTTATCCTTCAATATCCGTTTCCGTTCTTTTGTTCGCGATTTGTGTCCGGCATTTTCATTATTCGTTGACACCCTGCTGAGTACAGATTTTATTTTCAACACTTAATATATAGTACCGCCAAAACTATTCGCAATTTACGGTGATATATTGTGGGATTTTGTGAACGTACCATCAACCTACCGTTAACACCTTCATAGCAAGATTCAAGATTTCCAACAGATTGTAACTGGCACTGTTTTGTAATTACCAGCTCGTTTAGACATAGTAAAAACACAACAGCAGAATAAACGTATATAGTAGAACATTATTACTGAAATTATCAGATAATATCAGTAATACACACAGACAAACAAAACAAGCATAGAAACAACTAAATACGACTTCTAATGTCATTCAAAAATCACGTTCATAGCCAAAAAAATGTCACAGTGGATCTCATAAATGTTTCAAAACTGGATAACGAGGATCCAGCAGTGTTACAGAAGTTGCGAAATTTGTTAATTTATTACGGTCCTCGGACTGGCTAAAGGCGACGATAAACCAGCAACGCAACTCGAATCGACCTGTTGTGTTAAACAGTTTTAAAACTTACTTTCGATGTAAAAACACACAAATATTTGCAGAATAAGCGTTCTATAAATTTGATTGAGAGTTCAAATTTTACGCATATATTTGTACCGAAAAATAAAGCATATACAAAACTATTTACTAAATCAAAGCTATGAAACTTATGTATGTAAAATCACGAATATCTTAAAATAATTTGAATATGTCTAGTAAAGTCTAGCCCATCTTAGCATTAATTTCAATTTGTACCACAAACAAATGCTTACCATAAAAATAATTAGGTATACGATAACGGTATATAGTTGTAATCACTATAATAGACAACCAAGGGGTTCAGGATTTAAATCCTGTCCCTTAATTATTTTTCTCGAAAGGCTTTTACGAATTTTTCAATTAGTATCAGCAAGAGTGGATGATGCATACAACAAGTGTATGCAACAGGGTACATTCTGTGTAAAAGATAATGTACCCGGCATGATCTACCCCTTTATTTAGACGGAAGTACAACCTATGCGTTAGACGGAAGTACAACCTATGCGAGCCATGACACTTTATGTATTCGGAACAAATTGCTCCACATATAATATAATTTAGGGTTATTGCATGTGAGAGCGAACCCCTCTAAACAAAGGGGGGTCAGCCAAATACGCACCGCCCGGTGGTACATTTTGTACCATGCGGAACCCAAAGAGTTGCACATTTTTGTATCATGCACTCTTGGTATCACAAAAACCTCTTCAATCTTTTCATAGAACATAACCCTTTTTGGCGAAATCCTGGCTACAACGGTAGAATCGCTAATAAGATCTATTACCATTTCGAAGATACCTTAACACATACTACAAATACCAGAAATATATACATAAAAAGATACAGAGGCAAAACACAAAAGTAAATAACAACGAGCAGCGATTTCATTTTTATACAGTGCATATATTTACTACAAACAACATAATCAGATAATCAGATCCGCGTTTAATTAAGTTTCGCCTAAGACTTACAGCAGTAACGTATCGAGAAGGCCGAAAAAATTTTGTCCCAAACACCAAGTACCATTAAATATCCATGTGTATATAACTGAACCCGAGTGAAGCCGTAGGTCCTAAGCCTTCACTTAGTTTATGCCTACCAGCAATAAGTGTTCAAAACCAGTTCTATACATGAACCATATCATTTAGTCCCGGTCCATTAACAATAGAAATTTCTAAATTTCATTCACACATTTGCGCAATCATGTATTTATTTCTGTATCTAGCAGAAAGCACCATTCTACAGGTGGCCAAGGCAAGCCTACAATTACATACGCACATACGTATATAATAAGAAAAACAATTTACATAAACCGAGACAAAAAAATCCGAAAAACCAACGTAGCTACAAATCAAAACAACAAACAAAACAGAAAGGTTCTGTATCCAAAAGCTAAGGAACCGTTTACGTAACACCAGAAACATCGTATACGCCTACACAAATTGCCAACAAATTGAAAAATTTGTAATGAGGCACCATTACAATACCGTGCCTAGTTTCACCGCTGTTAAAAAGTTTTCTGACCCAAATAAACAGTCACGGTAATATTTGTCACTAAATTTATACAGTGATAATAAGTGATAACGATATGTGTTTGTTAAATACTTCAATACCAAACCCATAACTTTATTGACGTTAATACTAGCGCGTATGCAAGTCTATGTATATATTGCATGTTACCTATAATATTGTAAAACCAAATTGTAGTACCCATAAAAATTCGGTCATCTACTCCCGGAGGGCAAAATCAAATACATCCGCATACATATGATACAAATTTTTCAATTCTTCTGTTGGCAGCTCTGAGCATAACAATTCTACTAATTCTTCAATCTGCTTTTCAAACTTTGATTCAGTTTGAGTTGCAGCGTTACAAAACGACCGTACATACAATGGTTGAGAGGTGTTCGAAAACGCTTTGTTAACATCAGATAAATTAACGCGTCCAAATGCATCTTCAACGCTAGCTGTTGTATAACTAGAACTATCGTACTCGCCATGTATGTCCCAAGATTCCTCATTTTTACCTGTCGCATCATCCAGTTGGTCAGTAAGACAGCTAAAGTCACGTCCAGAACCAGTCAAGCTTTTCGCTTGAGTGCTCGCAATAGAATCTGCAGTGGCTAAGTGATCGCAATGATACGCCGGCATATCATTCTGACGCACCTGTTTCGTGTCTCCAGTAGCTGGCGCATCGGATTTGTTCTTCTTGCGATGCAAATTTTGTCGGAAATGGTTTTCGTCTAATCTGACGCTAACTGCACGATATTTGATATCGGGCGATAGCTTGCGTATCCAAGCATCTCCCCGCCCGAGCGGAATTAACTTTGCAGTGACGTTTGGATACTTTTTGAGCAGTTCATGAAAGCTAACATTAACGGTCATCAAGTACGGAAAGATAAACACCGTCGCATCAAAATATGCTTTTGCTTGTTCTCCAGCCTTTGGCAGTTGGCTGGACTTGTTATCGCTTCTGCTACTTGCTGGAGGCGGTGCACAAAACGTTACATCAGCAATCACCCACTGTTGCCTCAACTCCTGTTCGCGTTGTCGTCTATCAGCGTACCCTATAAAGCCCCCACAAGGTCTGACGTCACTTATACTCTTCTGGCTGCTTCCACTCTCGCTGCTCTTCTCTGGCTGCACGTCGCATGAGTATTTAACTACGGATCCGGTTGCTTTCAAAAACAATTTATGACGGCTCGGATCATCAGCCTGTTCATGTGGTTTAATGATTGTTACAAACCACGGAGCGTAAGTCCTTCCAGCGCGTTCCGCGCTAAATTCCACATATTGTCCGACTGCAAATACATCCGTTAAATCGTCAAGATTTGAATCCCGTTCGGCAAGAATATCAACCAAACGTACGTTGACAATATTTGCGTTTAGATCAGGTGGAGTGTAATTTGGATCAATTTTAATAGCGCCGTCGACAGCGTTTAATGACGTTATCCAGCCGCAACCTTTCGATTTTGGCATTATTAAGCAAACTGTAGTACATATACCAAACTGTTACACGAATTAAAGCTGAAAAATTTGCATTCAAACCATGATATGTACGTACAAAGATATTGCACAATACGTCAATACAATTGCAATAAGAAACCCAGTACCTAAACCAATGACTAACTTTCCGAGCGAGCACAATTCCAATCGAAATTCAGCAGAATTCTTATTAACCAATATACTGTTGTCGGTATTTAAAGCAAATTAAAGTATGGCCTAGCTAAGCAGTTAAAAAATAAAATTAAATGCGATACAAAAGTATTGCCGGGTCGAAGTAACATGAGTTTAATCGACCTATCGCTTAAGTCTTGTTTTTACCTGATTTTGGTTACGATGGTTTAGGTGATAGGTGATCATAAGCATTACTGCCTGTAAACTTAGTGTATGTTTCCAAAAACCTGCATCGTTTTTAACTACAGTGCTGTATTTGTACTAGTGTTGAGTTTAGCAGCGAGACAGTATTAATAATTTGACTTGACAAGTATACCGCAAAACCCTCAACTGTTTAAACTTATGTCTGTTACCTGATATATATTCAAAATAGACTTTATCTATTAAATGTCTATTTTTTCATGTCTCTCTAAAAACCCAGTCATTGGCTGTTGCAGTGATACATCAAGAGCTGACCGTTAATGTTAGGTTTTACCCAAGTCTAAACCAGACTATTGTTTAAAGGTCAAAATACTTCATTCGCTTTTCATATTCCTATTCACTGCATCGAGACTACACACAACATAAATAATTGTTCTATATTCAAAACATATTGTCTGAAATTTATTAAGTCAATTTACGGTCTCCAGACATATATGTCTTTAATTTTAGACTTTTATTTCTTATATTTTTTAGTATTAACATGGGTCTGAAACTTTGCAGAATTAAAAGTTTGAAATTTAAGACTTTGTTTCATGAATGATTGTTTTACAAATATTCCTGAAATATAAAGACAAATGTTTCTGAAATACAAGACAGATTTTACAAGGAAACAACTCCAAAACTGGGTGCTAAAGCTCAAATGAATACTGTAATTTTACAGCCTAAGATACGTCCAAGACGTTAACTTAGGTTGTGGGGAGTTTGAGTTCTACATGAAATATAGTTGGAAATTGTTTATTAAAACACTACTAAGAACAATTTACAGAGCTATTTTTTACATACATAACAATCAGAAATTTTAACTCTTGAATATAATACAACTATTTCTCGAAAGGATGAAATTAATATTTTATAAATTGAATATTCTTGGAAATTGCTTATTAAAACACCACTAAGAATACAAAGCTATTTTTTACATACATAAAAATCAAAAAATTTAACTCTTACTTAAAAACAATAAATGTTTTTTAACTATTTCAGACACCGATTTCTGAGCTACGGCTATTAATGTCGGAAATAACAGACATTTATTTCTTGAGAATTTAGGAAAGTAGAAGTCTTAAAATTTCAAGACAACTCATTTTGCGTGTACATGCTGCAAAATAGCAAATTCCAGCCAGCAGCAAGAGGTAAATCAGAGGCTTAGAAAAGTTAAAGTTTGCATAAGCTATTATCAATTTTGACTGCGGCTACCCAATATTTAGTCGTAAAAATGTGTTGGCATGGTCTAGATACTGAAGAATCTAAATTCGAAACGTATTCAGTTCTTCCAACCTCGTTGCTTTACATATTAACTAGCAACTACAGATAAGTTATTTTAAGTAAAGCCGCGCCATATGGAGCCCTTCCCTAAAATATTGCTGTGTATGCGGTAGGCCTCAAACACACGAAGCACGGATTACCGGTGAGGCGGTGTGGCAGGCCGGCTAAATCCCCCGGAAACTTTAGCCAGCATTTTTACATGAGGCCAAATTTTTCCCCGGCAAAAATCGGCCTTGCCCAAATTCCCACGGGGCCGAATTTTCTATCGGCCATACCTCTTGTAATTTTATTTTTTGCTTCGGTCCTTTAATTATGACCGTTCTTTTGTACCTAAAGCTTTATATTTTGCTGATATGGTCAATTTACGAAATAATAACAAAAGCGTAGATGTATGATGTGGCTAATGATGTTATAATTGGGCAATACCTCAAATCTATTAAATATTCAGTAGAAAGGTTTGAAGGTGTCTTCATCTAGAAATAAAATAAACAAACGGTCTCCCCAATGATAAATTAGTTCGAACGGACGGTGACGGACGGTCCGTACACTGCAAAAAATGGTGAGTCAAATTGACTCTCTCCGAAATAGGCTTTTCCTGACTACATGAACTGAGTCAAAATTTGACTCTGCCAGAGTCAAGTTCGACTCAATTTGACTCTGGCGGAGTCAAACTTTAACTCAGTTTGTGTAGTCAGGAAAAGCCTGTTTCGGAGAGAGTCAATTTGACTCACCGTTTCTTGTAGTGTATACGAGTGACGGACGGCGCCGTATGAGTGACGGACGGCGCCGTATGGGTGACGCACGGTTACAGACGGCGCCAAACGTTAAGTATAGCGCAACTCTTATACAAATCAATTATAGCGAAATTTATTGGTCTATAAAAATAATGTTAAAATTTTCAAATTTACAGAAAAAATTTTCAGCGTCTGTGGCCCATGTTACTTTTAGGGGCGAACGTTTTTTTACGGGGCCATAATCAATAAAGATAGCTTAATCTTTAAACTAAGTTTTTGTTATAGGCTTAAGATTATGCTAACGCTTAGGAATATTCGTATATTGAATGTGACGACCCACTCAAACTACTCGATCTCTTAATCGTTTAGATTTCGCAGTTTTCGTTGTAGCAGCGAACTCAGTAGATTGGTCCAAATTTGGGGCTGGGCACTTTCTTAGAAGACACCTGAATGAATGAGTACCCAATACTAACTGTGCAATCGCTAAAACCAAAATCATAAAACCAGTAACCAGAATTACGATACAAATAATAAGCAATGTACTGTCATTATTTTCGCTACTATTTATCTGGTTGCACAGAGGCGTTTCGTGGGTTAGATTGCTTAAATTTAAGCTACTTGAAGTAGCTACAACCCGTCCAAAAGTATTCCTTATGGTTTCCAAAACACGATATACAACTGTATCGTTTTCGGTCGCGGAATAAATTAGTGAAATCAACTCGCCAACATAGCTACCAGATTGGCTTCTTTTTGAATAATTATTGCTAATTACATAGCTAGCTATTGGTGTTTGATTTCCCGCCAATATTAACGATACTGTCGCTGCTTCTGCTGTTGCTGTTGCTGTAGTTGTTGTGGTGGTGGTGGTGGTTGTGGTCGCTGACTTATTGTGACGAATTTCGTTGATCACTAAAATTACTGCGCATATATCGCCTATGCTTAGGATCACAATACCTACCGCTTGAACTAATTTTGCTAAAATATGATTTTTAATCGCTTCGTACGTTGTATGATGATTAATTTGACCGTACAGCCAGCAAGCGAACGTATACGATCCACAAATTATCGATATAATTGCAAGTGCATCTTGCGATGTTGTTATTGATTTTCCTGGAAGTAAAATGCGTCAGTCACAATCTAATTTATCAATAATACCACTTTCTATTTTGAGTAAGCGCTATGTGACGAAGCAAATCTTTACCTTGTGACAAATATATACCTACCTACTTACTCGTTTGAGAATAGATACTGTAGTGACCCGACTAAGAGTGGGGGGTCCCCATTTTGAGTCCCGATCAATTGGAGTCCGTATCCCTAAAAAGAGTCCGTACTGTATTGACCCGTATAACAGGGGGGAAATAAGAGGGGGTCCCCATTTTGAGGCCAAATCAATAGAAGTTCGTATCCCTAAGAGTCCGTAAGCGTATAGAGTCCCTGTATCCTAATTAGAGTCCATAAATGTCAACAATCCGTAATTGTAGCGCATAAATGAATCCGTGACCAGATAATTGAGTTTCAAACTTTAAAGCTTTACTTAAATTTTGAAATTACATTAATAAGTATAACCATGCATTATCGCTTAAGCTATTGACACAAGACAAAAAACGTTTAATTCAACGAACAGTTGCAGTACCGGCTATATTTCAGTCACGAAAGGTGGCGGAGCGTGGGTTATAAATAAATTACAGTCTGTAACCGATTAACAGGGAGGTACCCTCTGGAAACCCCAAATAAATATCAATCCCTCCTCTTATTGGGGTCACTACAGTACTGCTCATAAAAGTTAAAATCAACATTATAGCCGCCGTGGTGAAGATAAAACGATGTTTTAAACGTCTTCTCTTGGTCGATATTTTAATACGTCTTTTATAGCGCGTTTATGCAAACGAAGAAATATCTGAAAACCGCTTTGTATCAGCTCTAAAGCTTCAGGTTCAATCTCTAGTGTTGAACAACGTTTTTAGCTCAAACGAAGCCTGAATCTGAACGCTTCTAAGAGTTTATGGCATCGAATTTGACTGCAACATAAACTGCTTTTTAGAATGTGAATCGCGTTTTGTAGTCTTGACACGATCATTGAAACAGTTTTTGCTGTAACGAGTGTTCAAACCGATACAAAGTCCAGTGGTGCATTAACTGGGTATTCGTTTCCGTTTATTTCGATCACTGTCCGTTTCCGTTATTTTGATTACTATCCGGTTCCGTTATTTTGATCACTATCCGTTTTCGTTATTTCGATCACTATCCGGTTCCGTTATTTTGATCACTATCCGGTTCCGTTATTTTGATCACTATCCGTTTCCATTATTTTGATCACTATCCGTTTCCGTTATTTTGATCGTTATCCGTTTCCGTTATTTTGATCACTATCCGGTTCCGTTATTTTGATCACTATCCCGTTCCGTTATTTTGATCACTATCCGCTTCCGTTATTTTGATCACTATCCGTTTTCGTTATTTCGATCACTATCCGGTTCCGTTATTTTGATCACTATCCGGTTCCGTTATTTTGATCACTATCCGTTTTCCTTATTTTGATCACTATCCGGTTCCGTTATTTTGATCACTATCCGTTTTCGTTATTTTGATCACTATCCGGTTCCGTTATTTTGATCACTATCCGTTTTCGTTGTTTTGATCACTATCCGGTTCCGTTACTTTCATCACTATTCGTGTTCGCTATTTTTACTATCTGGTTACATCCTAACCCATATTATATAGGTATGTTTTGCGACGTACCTTGAACATACAGCATATACGCTCCACAAATTACCGACACCAAACCAGGGTATTTTGATAAATTCAATAAAAAACGATGAGCACTTATTCCAGGTATATCGGATAGCGCGCCAGCAATAGCGTTATCGAATCCTTTAATTGTCGGCCTTCCTGAAGTCTGTGGGGTCGCTGTTCCCAAAGGCGACGGGGTAATTTGGTTGGGGTCAGTTTTTGTTTTGGGAACAGGCGTTGATCTCACTTGAGGTACGTCAGAAAACAGGGTTACATTTTTGTTCAACTGCGGGTGGTGAAATTGATTAAAAGCATTCGGTGCGGGTTGTCGTTCTCTGGTCGAAGCCGGATCTTCCAGTGCAAGTCGTTGAATTTGAGCTGAAAGCGGCCGTTGTTTGACTGGGTTAACGAACATATGCTGTAGGATCGCCCGAGGGTAAGGGTCTGACCGTCGAGAATTTTGTTTTGAAATAGCCAATCGTAACCCGGGAGGTACTGATGACCGCCGAGAGATACATTTCGTGTGGTACCCTACAGGTTCCTCGTCCTTAGAATCATATTCAGACTGTTTATTTATCTTGTCGAGCGTGGAATTAGCGTTCGCTAAATTAACCGGTGTAGTGCTCAGGTGCATAGACGACAAATCCTGTGGGAGGTTCGAAAAATACGATTTTTGAGTGTGTGACTTTAAAACTGGGGCATTATTTTCCGAGTCGCTTAAGCCACTATCGTTTGCAGTAGTGGTAGTTGAAAAAGAAATTGTAGTTGTTGGTTGTGTTGTACGTGTGGCGGTATCTTCTGAAGAACTTGAATACATATTTTATTTCGAAGCACTATTTGTTGCTATTAAGCTTGTTCTAAAACTGTATTAAAAACTCGACAGGCATATTCACTGTAAATTCTAATGAGTTGATTTCAACTCAGAATGATTGGAATCAGTCTGAGTTAGGACTATCAGAACTCACAATTCTGAGTTGATTCAACTAGTTTTAGTTTAATTAATCAACTCGCCCCGGAATCAACTTAATTCACAGTGAGAATCAAGTCAACTTCGAGTGAGGTAAAGTTTAGTGTTATTAACTCCGAAATAACTAACTTTCCGTCTGACGTGATTAAATTATCTCATTGGAATTTACAGTGAACGTGCCGAGGTATTTTGATATAAACCGGTATTGTAGGAAAAATTAAACCCCGGAAAAATCACACCCCTGTTTGAATTTTACTTGAAAAAAAATCAGACGAGGGTCGAGATTTTTGCGAACGTCTGATTTCTCTGTACAAGAGCGGAAAGCTGAAAAATAATTATTAACTATTAACTATGTTTTTGTAATATTTTAGCAAACGTTTAGAATATCTGAGTTACGCGTTTTCATTTTATGAAGCGGATCAACTTTCAACCGACTATCGGACAATTGCGGGGTATACCAGTTCGCCAGACCACCCCTGAATTCTTGTAAAATTGTTATCATAAGGTAGACAAAAGCTTGCCCCTACATTGTAAATTTCAATGAGTTGTAAATTAACCAATTAAGACGAAAAGTTTAGTTATTTCTGAGTTAATAATAACAGTAAAATTTAACTCACTCTGAGTTGAGTTAATGCTCAGTCTGAGCTGAATTGATTGCGAGGACGTTGATTAAATCAGAATGAGTTGCATAACTCAGAATTATGAGTTCTGATAGTCCTAACTCCGACTAAGTGATTTAACTCACTGGAATTCACAGTGTAAAGCGCTGTATTGCTAGAATTGAATTTTGCTAAAGGAATCAATAAAGGATATCGCGTGGGAAAAAGCATTTTTGACACCTTGGTGACAGTTGATTATTTGAAAACGCCTAATTTAATGCACAAATTTCGAATTAACCCTATGTGTGATCTGTTTACGCCTTTGGAACCACTTGGAGGCGAACCGAAATAAATCCCTGCTCAAAATGCTGGAATTAGGGAAGTATAATTTTAAGAGCGGCATAATGTTTATTTCATAAGGTTTAAATTGGGTTGCGAGTCGTTTGTCAGCACCGCTCGACAATAGAGTTTGTCACGCTCGGATATGAAACTACTGTCACGTTTCGTGCAGATTTTGCACTGCGCATACGCATAGTTTTTACGCTGCGTGTTGTGTATTTATATTGCACGTTCATAGTTTGCAATTTGTTGCTCATAGTTCATTATTCAATGTAGCAAACGCTTCTAAAATTAACTGGCCCATGTAAAGATCAGGGGCGAAACGTTTTTCTGTGGGACTAAAATAGAGTAAGCTTAAGCTTTAGACTAATTTTTTTTTGCTTGGCTTAGGTTTATATTTAGGCTTAGGGTTAGGAATATGGTCGTTCTTACGCATAGGTTTAGGCTTAAGGCTTAGGCTGAGGCTTAGGAATATGATTATAATACTGTTCCGTCGCTGTTCTTTTACATTGACTTGTTGCTAAATTTTACCGTTTTTGGTTTTCGTTCGAATCAGTATCGAGGCTGCCGGAATTGAGCTTAAATTTATGATCGCAAAATTGTTAAAACAAGACCGTAACAGTGGTATAATCAAATTCCTAAGCCGAAACCTAAACAATAAGTTTAGTCTAAAGCTTAAGATTACTCATTTGCAGTTCCGTGGAAAAACGGTTTGCCCTTGATGTTTACATTAGCCAAAACATTACAAAAAACATTGCGAAACTCGTTGACGTATGCAACTAATTTTCGTTTTTATATACGTTCGCATACAGTTTGGATGATAATAAAACTGATTTGCAACCTTGCAGGCAAATATTAATAGATAGTAACTGAAATTTTTTCCATTAATAGATCCGCAACAAAACCGGCATTCGCATGTTTTACCAGGGCGTAAAGTCTTTAATATTTTTAAGTTAATCCCTATTCACACGTGCAAGTTTTTGTTGCAAAAACTTGCCGCTGCAACTTGCACTCGTAAATTTTGTCCGAAATCAAGTTCGAAAAATTTGCAGCTCCAAATAATTCATGAAAAAGTCGTAGCTAAGAATTTAGCTCACATGTGTCAATAACCATGCAATTTCACTGAATTTATTGCAACCGCTTTTTCTTGGCTGATGAAAAAATACAAGTTCTGCGTGCAATTTATTGTTGCAAGTTCTCGCGGCAAAATCTTGCACGTGTGAATACGGCTTTATGCTTCTTTAGAGATATATAAAGCGTTTAAGTAGTTTTTCAGCCCATTTTACGCTTACAAAATTGAAAAGTTTGAACTAAAAGATAAACGCAAATATAGTTTATCAGTTTTAAAACAAACATTTATTACATTATATAATAATCACAAGGTACAAAAAATTGACCAAAAAAGTGGCGTATAAACGGAGGGGGATTGAGACATATATCCCCGTTCAATTCTTTATGGAGAACCATTCGTAAAATGTACCATTTAAAACTTTAGAATAACCTTGCTAGATTGCAGAGGCGAAAAAATGTTATCATTCCTTGAGCTTGCTAGCGACAAAACAGTTTACATGAACAACTATGCCCTCCTGAAATCATATCCTGGTTACGGCACCGGTTTGTTTTTTAGGCAAACGGTTTTTGGAAGTCTTTCGAAGCTGAACGTTTACCGCAGCAGGAACACCTGTGTAGCATATAATATTAACTCCTCTAAAAATTAATTACCCCAATCAATATTATATAACTTTGACTCACCCAGTTAATAATACACTGCAAAAAATTGTGAGTCAAATTGACTTTGTCCGAAATTGGCGTTGCCTGACTACAAAATTGAATCAAAATTTGACTCAGTAATAGTCAAATTGGACTCAATGAATCGCACAGTGAGTCGAATTTGACTCTGGCGGAGTCGAATTTGACTCAGTTTGTGGAGTCTGGAGAAACCTATTTCGGAGAGAGTCAATTTGACTCGCCATGTTTTACAGTGATAATAATTAACATCTTTTTGAAAAATTTTCTATTAATACTCCATTGTTTCGTTACTTTCGTTCTATTTTTCGGTGCTTCAGTGCTTCGATTCTATTTACACTATCCCCCGAACTTCTGGTTTACCAAAATTTCGCTCGTTTGTTTTATAACTCTGTTTCTGTTAACACCCGCTTTTGAGTACGTCAATTCCTTTATTTTCGAAATGAATTAAAACTATATTTTAATCGAAAATGTTTCTATTTTTTTCGGGCAGCCACGTATCTTCACGCTTGTCTTAAGAAGCGAGACGAGTCGACTGTCCGCTAGGCAGTTTAGAAGGTAATCTGTACGCTGTTAAAATTACTTTTTTTGCCATTTGGTTTTCTAGTATTAGTATTATTCACGTTTTTCATTTTATGGATATATTAACACTGAAGCGAATTAAAGAGACGAGCGTATGAGTTTCAAAAACGTACCTTCAATAGTTAAACAGAAATGCTATCATGATTTTGGCTCCATGTAAACATCAGGGGAGGAATGTTTTTCTGTGGGACTGCAATAGAGTAAGCTTCAGCTTTGGACTATTTTTTTCGCTTGGCTTAGGCTTAGGAATATGCTCGTTCTTACGCTTAGGTATAGGCTTAGGCTTAGGGTTAGGAATATGCTTATAATACTGTTCCGCCACCTGTTTTTTTACATTGGCCATGATTTTTAAGAAAACTGTAGAGCGTTCGAGGCACTAAATGTGGCGGAAAAAGTTACCACACTCTTTTAGTTGCAAAGCTTGTTCCTAAGCCTAACTGTAGACTTGGGGAAGTGTGCAAGAGCCCTGAAATTTTCGGTTTTTTCTACAAATAGTCCCTAAGCCTAAGCCCAAGCCTAAGCCTAAGCCTAAGCCTAAGCCTAAGCCAAGTTTTTGCATTGAAAGCCAAACAACTTAGTCTGTGATGCATCAGAGAAATGAAAATTGCACCTAGTGCATGTGTTAAAAGAAACATACGTTTAACTAATAAGAGCCTTAAACAAAGAGGCCCATGTATTGAACAGCGGCTTGTAGGTTTGGTTTGCGAAACCAGAAAAGCGGAAAATTTAAAAGCGTAGGTGTTCCCGGTTAGGTCATTTTTTAACCAAATTGACGCGTCATATGTTCCATATCAATCGAAAAAAAGGTTTTCAAATTTCCTATACACATTCCTAATATTTTCCTTTTAAGCCAACCAGAACGCACTTTCACACCTGTACCAGGAATGCATCGTCCACATTAAAAGTTGTACGCTAGGTGCAAAATGAAATATTAATTCTCAAGAGTCAATTTCTGGTTAAAATCAACTCCAGCACAAACGCAGCAATTCATAAAGTCACATATGGGAATGTTGTAGCAAGCAAAAGCTCAACGGCCATTGGCTGCTATACGTGACGTCATTTTGGATAACAACTTATGTATAAGGATCAAGGTCCACTGAGCAAATACTGAACCATCATTTGCTATTATACATGAGAGACGATTCTGGATAATAATTAATGTATACGACCAAGCAGGACCAAGCAAACGTGCAATAGTTAATACAGCATGCGCAGTGTTAGCAATTTTGCATATATTCCGTGGTACAATATTTCCATAATACATGAATGTCTTGTGGTCTCAAGTGTCAAACTAGCTAATTGGTGATTGCAAAAACGCCATACATACAACTGAGGGTCAATGTTACTTTTAAGGCCGTAACAGTAGACTAAGCGTATTTCTAAGCCTAAGCCTAAGCTTAAGCGTTGCAAAAACGTATTCCTAAGCCTATGCTTAAGCCGAAGCCGAAGCCTAAGCAAAATATGTAGTCAAGAATGAAAGCATACTCTTTTACAGACAAACCAGAAACCGGGACGGCCTTAATAGTAACATGGGCCCAAGGGAGTGTCTTAGGTTTGAATCCTAGCTTGAAAGCTTTAGCATCTCACGCCGATGCATTTTTTAACAATTTAACACCGATTATGCTCCGCCCGGGAAACGTGAATCCCGAATAATAGCACATACGTACACTCAAAATAATATTTCTGATATTTAAGAAAATATTTCTTACATTTAAGAAATAATATTAGCAAGGTGCACTTGAAACGTATTTCTGTTATAACAGAAAAGATTTCTGAAAAGTTTTGAAATAAAGTCTGAAAATAACGTTTTCCCGTTATTTTTTGAAAAATTGTCTTAAATCTCAGAAAAAATTGTCAGATTTGCCACGAAAAAACCTTTCCTGAATGAATTCAGAAATACTTTTTTGTGTGTATCTCACAGTGTTAAAAATTTCAGTATTTTGGTCTAATAATAGCACGATTACTGTTCTGTATTGTTTTAGGGATATAAATATTTTGTCAAATCCGGTATGCATGTCGGTTATAATGGGTTTGTTCACTTCACACAGCTGTTATTTTAGACACAGTTGCATTCAGAGCAGTACAGTCATTATAAATCCAATTCCCCACTTTATACGCATTTATCGATATAATTAATTGCAATATAAAGCACTGTTGCAATAATTGAATTTTTGTCTACACTCAAAACTCCAACTGCTCCGATCAGGGTACAACCGGAGGTTTGTCTCCGACTCTGGCTCCGGCAGAACATCGGCCTCCGGCTCCGGTATAAATTTTACCGGTGGTTCCGGCAATTTCGGTATTCTGTTATTTTTATTGCTTTCAATATCGTCTTTAATCATCCATTGAACTGGCCGCGTACAATTCGTTCGCTATAATAATTTTTTCGCTAAATCTCGATGTTCACTAAGAAATGTTGCAATGACTGCGCGTTCAGACTCATTATCAATCCCAGCAGCTTTAAGTTGTGTCAAAATCGTCCTTTTTGACGTACGGGCATACCTTGAAGTGTCAAACACGCCGCCGTTCCTTTGTTCGCCGCCTAAATCCACCGGATAAAACGTCAACGACGCTCGACGCCGCTTTATAACACACCGCTCAATTGCAATTTGCGCAACAAATACTGCAATCGCAATCGATTCGCCTGCAAACAGTAAATAGAAAACGTCAATGATTTGCGGTAAACTCAGCTTCGTCGGCGATCGACCAGATTGCGTTTCAGCACTGATATGTTCGTTTCTTTCAATTGCCGCTCGACGATCTTGGCGCCTCAATATCGCATGCAACATTTCGTCGACGCTATTCGAACTAAACGCTTGTGATAGGCGATTTTTGACCCGGGCTGGCATTTTGGGATTCGTCGGAAACCCATAAAGCGATTGTGCGATCGACGGTTGCCCGAGCTCACCGCTCATCATAAAATATTTCGTAAACCGCCGCCGATACCGGATATACCGAGTACTGAAATCAACAAATACCGGAAACCGAACGCCGATTTGTTCCGAGTGACGCAATAGCGACGTGATCGACGCGTCGAAAGACGAATCGTTGACGACGTCGATGTGATTGCTCAGTAAAATTGAGTCGAATGCTGGATAATTTCGTGCTGTTGCGTAAACGTTTTGCGATATTATTATATGGCAAGCGTGTTGCGCAATGCAGCGGCGAAGTCCATCACTCGACCGAAACGGACTGTTGACAAGTTTCGCGTTACGTGATAACACGATTGTTAGCACGTTCGCGTACGTTCCAAGCGCCAACGCACGCCAAATACCGTCAATAAGAGTGACGGTGTTGCGCGCGATGGTGCTTGGAACAATACTGGTAACAGCCGGCGGTCGTAGTCGACTGAGTTGCACGTGTTGCCACCTGGCTTCATCGTTGTTGCGACTGCTCCGGTTGTTTACGCTTCTCTTTGCTCTCCCGTTGCCAGTACTCCTGTTACTATTGTCATTCGTGTTGCTGACAGTTTTGGCGATTGCACTATCGTTGGCGTGACTCGTGGTACTAGCACTCTTGCCAACGACGCTGTTGTTAACCGTATTCGTGCCGGCAGCACTCTCGCTGATGATGCTACTCCTGTTGTTGAATTTGTTGACACTCCTGTTGTGTGCTGTTGACGCATTTCTGCTTCGAGCGTCGGCCGCCGCTGGTGAAACTCCTTCGCCAAACAACGCTCGTAGCAAACTGATCACAGCAGTGACCGCAAACCCAAACACTAAAGTAGGAAAATCGGTAAGTTGTGGCAATATCAACCGATCTATGGGGTTGTAAAATTTCATCCAAGTATAAAATATCAGTGGATCAAGGACTTCAGGCATAAGCATACTGTCGTTCCTGAGTAATCCCAACGGAATCGGATTGACAACGATGTCAAGCGTGCCATTATACAGCGCGTCAAGTTGTTCGAGTCGAGTACAATTACAATAATGCCAGGTGAGATTGGCGAACCAAAATTGAAGGATTCTACTGAGCAAGTCAACTTCGAATCCACAAGGAGCAATTTCAGGAGTCAACAGTGAGACGTCCATTGATGCGTTGCATGGCGAAACGTACTGATCGGTGAACACGTAGCCTATTCTGAGTGCACTAGTTATATTCGTCATACTATAACAGTATTTATTGCTGTATTATTGTAAAGATTTTTTGCTAATAACTATAATTGAGGTCAATTTAGCGTACACTGTAAATTTCAGCGAGTTGATTAATCAATTCACAGAGAGAGAATGAGTTATTTTTGGTTATTTCTGAGTTAACAAGTTAAATAGCTTGCTTTGAGCTGATTTAATTCCGGGTGAGTTGATTATAATTGACTCAGAACTGTCAGTTCTATCGAAACACCTAATTCAGAGATCAAACTTCTGAGTGGATTCAACTCTCATTCTGAGTAAAAATCAACTCATTGGAAACTACAGCATAGGAATCGTGTCAAAAATACAAAATGATGTTCGCGTTTTCAAAGCGATATATTTCCGCTAAAATAGCGTTTGGTCAAAGTTGGAATTGCTTTCGCTATAGAATTTTGGTGCATAAGCGATTCATGTATTATAAAAACCGTTTAAAATAGTGCTTTATTTTGGACATGATTCCTATAAACAGCTGGCATTCGTATCTGATTTTAGATTTCGTCGTCAAGTTTCAAATTGTCAAGGACGCTTTTGATTTTAGCCTTAATTCCCACACTATAAATTCCAATGAGTTGATTAATCAACGCAGAGAGAGGATTAGTTATTTCTGAGTTTCAAAAGTTTAAATAACTCACTTTGAGCTGATTTAATTGCGGATGAGTTTATAATTGACTCAGAATTGTGCGGTCGGTCGAAAAGACCTATTTTGAGCTCAGACTTCTGAGTGGATGCAACTCATTCTGTATATATAAAATCAACTCGCTGGAATTTACAGTGCAAGATTGTTGATAAGTTCAATCTATATTGCAAAAGATGGTGAGTCCAATTGACAGTCACCGAAATAGGTTTTCCGGGACTACACAGTCTGAGTCAATTCACACTTTGCCTTGGACGTTACGTTTTACGTTCCGGCTAAGATTTAGGTTATAGATAAAGAAATGCAAATATAGTATCAGTAAACACAGTTGAATGAAACACGTTATTATAGCACTCAAAGGCACCAGGGTACATTACTACAAAAAAGCTGTGTTGAAAATACTAAAATAATTAGGTTTTTGATCAAGCTGGTTTTAAAATTTTAAGCAAATGTTGTCTTTGTCATTTTTTCTAGCAGAAAAACCATCATTAATACAAACAATAGCAATTGATTTAAATTATTTAAACGCTATCCGCTGTTTTATCGAGATTTCAAAGTGTAATTTGATGCTTGATCAAACATTTGTAAAATATTTTTCAATTTGAACCCGTAAAATATTGAATGCAACGCTGTGGCGGTGTTCTTCAAAGCATCGTTTGAAGCTGCCGTCGAGATTCTGGCCTGTCCAGCCATCGACGGACAAGGAATATACTCTGAAAAAACACTCTACTTAAAATGCTTATAGTTATATTTCACTAAATATAAGTGTCCTAAATTTGCTAACATATATGAATAAATAAAAATTACTGCTGTGAACTGCTGATTAAATTTATAACAATTTTGTGTTCGCTCAAAATTAAGAAAATTTTTGCAATGCATCATAGCAATAGTGGATGATCACTCTTTATAAGAAGAGTGTGCAACTGGGTACATTCTGTGTATTAAAGAATGTACCCGGCACGCGTTGCGTTTTTGGCCTACCCTCCCGTTTAGGGGGGTGTCTGTATGCAGTTATATATCGTAGTAATGCTAGGAGCAAATTGTACCCCCCTTGTTTAGGGGGGTAGGTGTACTGAAGCATACTGTTAATCTCTTGTTTAAACTCCCCCTGATTGAGGGGGGTCGAACAAAAAAGCAACGCGTGCTAGTACATTCTTTAATACACAGAATGTACCCAGTTGCACACTCTCCTAAAGAGTGATCATCCACTCTTGACCATAGTAAGTGAAACCGACACTTGATTCGGCAACAGTTTTACTTAATTTTAAACATATTTTTAGTGAGCCCACTTTCTGGTTGATCGGACTTGCACTGTCTGCAGGCCAACAGTCTACGGAGAAATGGCCTCGATTTCGACTGTTGGCCCATACTGAAGTTGACCGTTTTTCAAAAGCCAACCACAGTCCAGTCCAGTCATTAGAATTCGTTTTTAGTTTGGCAAAGGGTTTTGCCAAAGTTTATAAGCGAACTAAAATGTGTATCAAACTTCAATATTTAATATATATTTTATTAAGCAAAAAGAATATTGCTGAGAAACTGCGGGTGCGAATCGAGAACAGAGCGAAAGTACACATACCTTAAAAAGAAAACAATCCTACAAATAGAAAATAACGGAAGTTTCAGTACTGAGCATAGACCAGCGGCAGCTATCAAAGAGCTACACAGGAGGTGAAAAAACCGGAAGAACCGGAAGCCAGCAGAATTTGCTGGATCCGGAATCAGAGCCGGAGATGGTGCAAAATCATGTGGATAAAAATCACGTAACTTCTACAGTAAAATTTAAAGAATAACCACCACCGATTAAAAGCGTTGTGTCAAGAAATTGTTTTAATGGCTTCCATAGATTTCGACGCAAATACCTACATTTTGAGAGTTGTACGAAAATTTTACGAACAAACTCATTGAAGAGGCACATCTTTTATGAAACTACGAAAAGTTTCACTAACGAAACTGCCATAACCTCGAGTAAAAATTTATTATTGAAGCCAAATCTGTAGCCGGAGGCCAGAGTGCAACCGAAGCTGAAACATACCGGCGCAGGAAGTCGATTTTCTGCCTGAGCCGAATGCAGACCTCCGGCTGTACCATGCCGGTGGCCGATTTTCTGACGGAACGAGATGCAACCTCCTAAACTGTGGTATTAAGTGAAGTGAAACGAGTTATTTAGTTGGACTCTATGTCGAAATTGATGAAATTTTGGAGACAGAACACGTTTCAAGTTTAGCGGCTAAGACCTTTTTAAAGTCTCTAAAACACATTTAGTTTTAGCATTTGGCGGTGGAAAATACGTAAACATAGTACTTACATATGGCGTGTTATTTTTATAATAACACCAAAAGTAAACCGAATCGGAACTATATGTCAAATTAATTGGCCACGGCGTGTTTCAGGTCGAAAGTAGTTCCTTGGTAGCAGGATACAACCCGGCTCCGGCAGAAAATCGGCCTCTTGCACCGGCTCCGGCTCCGGTAGAATTTTTGCCATAGGTTCCGGCAATTTGGGAAGTAAAATTTTGCATAATTTTGCAAAATTTATCTGTTTAGCGCGTATCGTTTTACTTTTGTTACAATTTTCATGAAAGAATTTTCAAAATTTCGCCATGAAATTTGCGTTAAACCAACCAACTTAACAACATATTGCAGATATTGGCTAATATTAATTAATTAACCATAATTTCTACTACCTAATTTCGCCTCACATCCGGCTCCGGCTCCGGTTCCGGCAAGTTTCGTTGACCTACGGCTCCGGCTCCTGTTCCGGTATTTTTCACCTCCGGTTGCACCCTGCTTGGTAGCGTTCGGTAAAACATTTTGCTAAGTTTTTCTTTGCTGGTTCGATCTACTTTTTAGCGAGCTTTTCATTGATTCGTTCGGTAAAACTTTTTTCGTGTTCGGTTCAGTTCGATGTAATTTTTTTCCAAACAAGTGAATTTCTTAAAAGTTTTACCGAACCAAAAAAGGATAAAACATAAAAGTTTTACCGAACCGAACTGAGGAATATCTTGGAACAAATTAAACCAAATCGGACAAGGAAAAACTCTGAAAATGGCGCCAAATTCCAACCAATAAAAATGTGCAAAAAACATTTACGAGACCGACCTCGAAAAAACTCGGAAACGTACTCCAACCAAACGTGAAATACATAAAAAGGTTTTACCGAACTGACTGAGAAGAAAACCTAAAGTGAAAAGTTGTATCAAAACAGAACCAAGGGGAAACTAGGGAAAAATTTACCGAACCGAATGCGAAAAAATCTACACCAGAAAACAATAGTTCATCGTGGACATTGTTTACCGCGTTAAAATGTTTAAACTCGTCATTGCCAATTCTGAACTGTGCGTAACATCTATTACCAGTTGGTGGTTACTTTTGAGGATTCAAATTCAGCACATCTTTATGTATGATTTGCTCTACTGTTGTACCAAATGTGATTTCAACGAAACCGCTGCGTTTGTGGACAAATTTACCGACCCGAATGCGAAAAAATCTACACCAGAAAACAATAGTTCATCGTGGACATTGTTTAGCGTGTTAAAATGTTTAACCTCGCCATTGCCAATTCTGAAATGTGCGTAACATCTATTTACCAGTTGGTGATTACTTTTGAGGATTCAAATTCAGCACATTTTTATGTATGATTTGCTCTACTGTTGTACCAAATTTGATTTCAACAAAACGGCTGCGTTTGTCTATTTTTTATACCAAAAGGAAAGCAATAATAAATATTTTGCCACTAACCGAACGAAATGAACACTTGCAGTATAGCAGTTTCTATTCTAGCTATTTGTCACGTTTAGTAAGTTCTTTAAGTGCAAACTTAAGCCCGTATTTACAAATGTGCGTAACACCTTTAGTTACCAGCCGAACCAGTTAATGTTTTGGTTTGAAATTCAGCACATATGTTGCATTTGATTTACTCTATTTCCTCCAAAATTTTGAGATCTGACATTGCTGTAGTTCGTTAGCTAGAAAACCAATTACTACCTGGTGATATATGCTAAAGACATTTGAGAATATTGTCCGTAGTGTAAAACGATATAAAATTTTTAGATTCATAGCTAGGCAAACGAAGTGCTGGCGTATTACAGTGAATCACTGGTCGATCCGTGTTGCAAATCCATTGTTGTTAAAAGTTTATGCAGCGTCAGCAAAAGGTACATGCAAAGACAAACATGTTTTCAGAATTATTGGAATGAATATTTAACTGCTGAGCATTTTTCTCGAACATGTTAATATGCTACGTCTACTGCATTCGTATAGATTTTTTATTGAAATTCATGTAAATACCGGTTTGGTTAGTGGTTTGTGTAAGGCCTGTTTTGGTCAAAAACGGGATTTTCGACCGACCTGGTAGGGGTATGGTCTGGATTTTAATCGATTACGAAGCTGATTATTAGGGTTTGGGCTTGTGATAAGTGGGATAGGCTAGGGTACGACAGTTTTAAGTTTTGAGTGCGCAGAAGACGAAAATGAGGGACGTTCCCAGGAGGTTTTGAACTCGGTCGACCGATTATCAGTCCAGCGGTTATTACTGAGCCACGCCGTCTCAAAATCAACTGCTGAGTGTTTCTGTTTTATGCCTTACGAGAACCTCAACATACACGTGTATCTTAGTTTTTCCATGTTTTTACTGCTTTTGCATATGAAGGCCTACATATGCATCAACGTTCTACCGATGTGCAGCATTAGCATGAAATTTCATTTTGTCACCAGGCATCTGCATGTCAAAGGGCGGCTCTTTGACCTGGTGCGATCTATACACAGTTCAGGTCGTTCCAATGACTGATGTGACAGGTTGAAGCATGTTGACGACACCAGCGTTTAGCTTTAAAGATGTCTGTCGAGATTCGATACATGAGCACGTACGTACGTATATATGCAGAAATAGAGATGAGTACGTACGTACGTATATATGCAGAAATAGAGCAGCTGATTGTGAGGGGGCTCTACGGAAGCTTGCTTGACTAAAATCTGGCGGTCACGGGATCGAAACATCAAGCACACTTCGCTTTTTCAGCTGCAAAAACAGAAAACGGTTGTAGCGTTCTGGTGTAACTAACTTATCACGTGGTGACCACGATGGGAATGCAATGGCAAATTGTCGTGCTAGAACGCGGTACGTATCTAAGTTGTTGGGTAAGGAACGACCTTTAGGAAAACCGGTGCATGCGACAGGCTGACGCATGTAGACGACACCAGTTCATGATGATGCTGTACCGGATAAAGGTTAATGCATATGTAGAGCCACAAAAGGCATAAAAGCCCGTTAATATGATTTGTTTTAATTCTAATTTTTACCGAGTTTTGATATATATTTTTGAGTGAGGGCCAAACGGCCGACAAGAATATGTACATGTAAAAGCTTATGATAATGACAGCAATGAAAAGGCATACGTATGCCGAAAAACTCTAAAATATGACCCCCCTCCCAGAATTTTTAAGTTTTGATTATAAGGCCCAATTATGCCATATTTCTGAGATTGAAAATAAATTGTTGATTCATGAACGCCGCGTAAAAAATTTGGTTAGAAAAAGTTTGATTTATAATACAAATGGCATTACGTATGCAGGATGCGATGGAATGAACTTAAAAGTACATTAGTTCAGTATATAATTACCATGGGTAATATCAAGGCAGGGCTGGAAGCACAGCTAATGTAGCTGTTCAAAACATGATGCCGGGGGTGTCATGTCCTTTTTATAATTTTAGAACTGTAGAATAATTATGCCTTCCGGTGGGATCAAAATGTGTTACACATTTTAAGTGAATTTTTAACGTATACATTTGTAAAAAAGGTTTGCTTTGGGACGAGCGCATGGAATTTATTTGGAAATAAGGAGTTTGAGATGTGAAAATAATAAAGCGTAATATATGACAAAAATAATATTACGGAATTTAGCGTTAAAATGAATCAATTTTTAACAAGTTTGGCAGAAATGTGATAAGAATAATATTTTGACGATACGCGGCATTTTAACGAGAATAGTAAAACAAACAGGCCTTTATTTGTGGGGATGCGCTGTCCTCGTTTTTTTGTTCAACGCCGCCAATACGCCCCCGTTATATTTGTCAAAAACTATATTTTTTGGTGTTTTGTGAAGAAGCTACCCTTTCAAAAGTGAGGTGAAATACGTTAAAAATTTAACGCGCTGGTATATACATTTAGAACTACGCAAACATAGGTAAGTTGCATGCCTTCTGAGAGTTATAATCGACTTTGAATAACTAGTTAGAAATAACTGAATACGATTGGAGCATCAGCATAAGAAGATTAACACAGGTTTTCTTGCAAGGTCATTTGCTCAAGGTTTTCATTACGTAGGGTTCCTGTTATACGCAGAGCAGGGACTATAATTAGTTCGGGACGCGATACTGAAACACATACGTATATACTATAGCCCTAGCTTCGTGGATTAGCGCCATACGTAGGGATGTGCCGATTAATCGGCATCTGCATGGGCACCGGTAATAATCGGCACTTTTCATGAGTATCGCATCTCTGCAAAAAATTGCCGGTTCTTTGCCAATGCTTTTTACACAACAGTAAGCTGGAATGCTATCAATTTCACTTTTTGTCGTCTGTCAGTGTGTCTGATTAGGAAAACTGTTACCTCTTTTGCGTTTGTGTTTGAAAAAATTAATTGAAATAAACCGGTTTTATAAAATTTGAATCATTTATGATGGTTAGGGTCTATGTATGTCCGTCCGTCTGTCTGTCCGAAAAGAATCTTAGGAACCTCTAAACCGATTTTTATAAACTTTTTGTGTTTAAAAGCTTATATACGTATTATCCTGGAGTGTTACCCTCGCATTGGGGGTTCAACATAATAAGCCGTTTATTAGCTACAGCCTAATTTTTATAGGTTAAGCCTAAATAATGTTTTTTACAGTGTTTCTCTAATTATTAGGCTTACAGGCAATCTAATTTTAAGTACTAAAAGGTTTTTGGGTACGAGAAATTTGAGTAAAATTGTTTATAAACCTCCGAAACCGATAAATGAATAGGTAGCTAGTAAGTGATTTGCATATTGGCGCAGTTGGTTAAGCCCAAATTACCACTTGTTAAATTATTTCACTGATTATTAGGGTTAAAACAATCTAATTTTAGTACTGGATGGTTTTTAGGATTCGAGGAATTGGACCAAATTGTCTACAAACCTTCAAAATTGATAATTTAATAGTTAGCTAATACGTACATAGCTAATTTGCACATTAGCTTAACTAGCAGTGATCAACCAGATATCCTGGAAAAATTCAAACGTAAAAAGGATTTTGTGAAATTATCTGTTGGTTTATACTGGATAGTGGTACCGGGTAGAGTAGGCGCCTTATAGGAAGAACAACGTTTGTTTACAAAAACATTTAGTCTTAAAAATGATATTTACGTAGTACGTACATAAGTTATCAATATGTATATTCGCGCTAGAGATCGACTAAATATCTGGTTCCAATTCAACATTCGTTAAAAAACCGACATCCGAACTACAAACGAGGGTATGGTTTTAAATGTATATTATTATTATTATTATTATTATTATTATTATTATTTCATTATTATTATTATTATTTCATTATAGGTCTATAGCTATAAATGACAGTGTGGCTTTGTGAATTTTTTGAACGAAAGAAAGCTGATCACCTAATAAGTCTGGTAAGTAGGCTCTTCAGTTCGAGTTAGGGATTTAGGTATTGGTCAGAGAACTGTTAGATTTCTTAGCGTAGAGTGAGTGTTGGATTAGCTTAGGCGTGTGCCCGGGTGCCTTTGTTTTGTACAATACGACGGGATGTAGGTAGCGTACTAGACCGTACCTATAGTTTTGGATACGTGTATTATTTTTTTGTGTTTGTGTTGTGTAAATTTGAATATATTCTTGTGTGAGATTATACTGTTGGATGAGGGTGTTTATACTAGGATGTCTGTGGTAAGGCGATTGAAGGTAAACCTTAAAATAATATGTTCACGTACAAATAGGTTGTGTGTCGAGGGGTATGTGTAGCCAGGATTTTGGAAAAGGGGTTACGTTTTATACAAATTTCGAAGTTGACGTTCCTTATGTTGCTAACTGAAAGTTCCGAGCTTGTTGTCAAAAAATCTCCAAGGAGAGATTTTACCCACAAACCCACTTAGGATGCACACTTAATTTGTATATACTTGACTATGCGTTGTATATATATATGTATATATATAATATTAAGATGTGCTTTCTTATTGAAGGGCAGGTGCGGTTGTGAACGGTTCGAACGGACGCCTGCAATCATTCCTGAAAGCGATTTGCTCCGTTTACGGTAGAATAATAAGCTGTGCTTTTTAATGCCGGTATTTTTTTTTGAGAAATTCGTATACGTACATGATATTGATAAGTAGGTATCATAATGTGATCATGGTGATGCTGTCTGTCTGTGACTGTGTGGAGAGTTTTATGTTTATCTTATCATACAGCTATGCTCGTATGATAATTTTATTTTTGAGAATATAGCTGTGTTGTATTATTTCTTGGTTTATTATTATTATTTATTATTACCATTATTATATTATTTTTATTTTATTATTATTATTATTATGATTATTATATATAATTATTATTATTAATTGTATGTAAAGCAAGGTTTTTTGAAAACGATGTGGGTTTTATTGAATTTCAGTGTGGTTTTTCAAAAAAAGTAGATCGAAAATCCTCTATGTCACCCCAAAAACTGTGACTGGATATCCTGTTGTGGTATTCTAGGTTGATGGATATTTATTGCTAGGAAGTATACCATAATTGCGTATTGAACTGGCCCCGGTTCGGCCCCGGCAAATAATGTGCTGGCCCAGAGACATCTCTAATATATAATGTATATATTGAGTAAACGGTTATTTTTCAATGTACGCAATCTGTAGTAGTCTGTTTTTGCCAGCTATTGTTTTGATTGGTCGGTGTACATATAGGATATATTTTGAATTTTATTAAACTCTTGTGGGATTTCAATTTTAAAGTGATTGTGATTAAAAGTCGTGTTGTAATCAGTAGTTAAGTGACGAGTAAGCACTCGATTAGGGTACGATTGGTATTTATTTGGGTAAAAGTATGTAGTATACCTATGTACATATGTGTCTTTAAAATGTTCGGAGCCAGGGTGCGACCGGATATCGGGATCCGATTTAATATCAGGCAAAAACCGATACGATTGGTGTTTATTTGGGTAAAAGTATGTAGTATACCTATGTACATATGTGTCTTTAAAATGTTCGGAGCCAGGGTGCGACCGGATATCGGGATCCGATTTAATATCAGGCAAAAACCGATACGATTGGTATTTATTTGGGTAAAAGTATGTAGTATACCTATGTACATATGTGTCTTTAAAATGTTCGGAGCCAGGGTGCGATCGGATATCGGGATCCGATTTAATATCAGGCAAAAACCGATATCCGTTTGCGGTACCTTGTTTGGAGCTTGTGTTGAAACACTTCTGACTGTTTTAAACGTGCGTCCAAGATTCCATTCAAATTGTGGCTGTAGTTTAGGATAATTCAATTGAGTTCCGGTTTCAATTCAGAATCTGAAAATGGTGGAAGTATTGAAATTTAGTGAGTTTTAGAGCTTGATTTGTTGTTCTTTTGAATATGTAGAAATAAACAGCGGTTAGTATGGTCGTTCGATATGGTGCTACATATGTCGAAATATCGGATGGTACTATATGTTGAGGGCAGGGTGCAGTAAGCATGGAGCGACCAGATAGCCGATTCCTGTTTAATATCCAGCAAAACCCGTATCCGGTTATAAATCTAGCGGATACCGGATTGCGCCGAATAGGTATATATTTATAAAAGATCTTCAAAAGTGGATGAATTTAATATTTTACTGCAGTTGCGTTTCTTGTCGCTTAATGTTTTACACACTGAAGTTGGAATAAAATGAAAAATTTAAACAACAGTTAATTTTAACTGAGCAAAGATGTGTTTCTTTTCAACGCAAATCGAACAAGTCGAACCGAACACATCATGTATATGCCATGTCCGGTTAGCATAGAGTTCCGGTAAAATTTTCGTATCCGGTACTAGTAAAATTTTGTATCCGGTTCTTGTAAAATGTTCGTATCCGGTTCTTGGAAAATTTTCGTATCCGGTTGTGGTAAAATTTTCGTATCCGGTTGTGGTAAAATTTTCGTATCCGGTTGTGGTAAAATTTTCGTATCCGGTTGTGGTAAAATTTTCGTATCCGGTTCGAATATAGTTTTCGTATCCGGTTCTAATGGAAATTTCGTATCCGGTTCTTGTAAAATTTTCGTATCCGGTTGTGGTAAAATTTTCGTATCCGGTTGTGGTAAAATTTTCGTATCCGGTTCGAATATAGTTTTCGTATCCGGTTCTAATGGAATTTTCGTATCCGGTTCTTGTAAAATTTTCGTATCCGGTTGTAATAAAATTTTCGTGTCCGATTTCGGCGTCCGGTGTGTTGGAAAATTTGACGTTCCTGTTGTTATAATACACGGAATCCCATCGTCATTTAAATAATTTGGATTTGGATTGTGTGAACAAAAACATATGGTTTTGGCCCTTTGGCGGTTTGAATTTTATTGCTAAATACAAGCGTTGAGTACTACAGTTGAACGTCTTATTTGGATTTATTTGTTTTTTAACTCTTGTTTGCGATTGGCGTATTCTTTTTTTATGATTTTTGTTTTAAATGATTTCAACACAGTTTGTTGTGTAAATAAAGCCGTTCGAAAAGATGATTAATGCAACTTCGATTCAACTGGAATGGATTATGAGTGAGGCGGTTTATTTCCAACTTGAGTTCGCGTTAATCAGATTATGCAAATTCCGTGAGTTCTGCCGACTAAGGTTGTGGGGGGGAATCCAAGCGGCAAAGTTATGTGTACTGCGGCGAAAAAGTCTATTATTTTCGAGCGAATGTGATTGGTTCGACGGGCAATTGCTGGATGGTTTCAAAACTTCGTGGGTGTATAGTCGAATAGGTGCCATTGTTTGTTGTAATTTTGTGTTGAAGCAGATTTAGACATTAAGTGTTTTGCTTTTTGCAGTTTGAAAATTACTTTGTTCTGTCGTATTGCACCAATTTGGCGTATCTTCCTACAGTATGGCTCTAGCCACCGCACCAATTGCCGTAGTGGCTAGCTCACCGCAGCAACTGGTCATGATTGGCTAAAAATAATCAACCTTTTTGTTCTACGGCGTAATATGATTGGTTCATTTTTGATAATAACAGTATACTATATCGGGCACTGGTTGGGTCAGCGGTTTCGTAATATCAGGGTGCAAGCGGATCGGTGTGGCACCACAAATGAACCAGAATTGAATTTGGACAAACCAGATTAGATAGCATAGATATATATATACGTAATATCGGAAACGTGAAAACGTAGATAGCTTGAATTGTCAATCTTGTTGGCTTGAGGTGAATTTGGTTGAAAATGTGACTGCATTTGAGCAGGTGTATGATATTGGCTTTAAATCTTGAAACTTTAGCGAACAAGCAGGGTTTAACAAAACTATACTGTGGTATCACTGTTACGTAACTAAACTAATGAAATATGTGCCAGGCACGTAACGGGAATACTTTATAAGTAGCGGAATTGTGTTATTGTGATTTGTTTGCCAGTTTCGGTCCCGATCAAGCCATATTTCTGGGTGCTCCATAGCGGTGAGCCGTTGCAAAGCTGACTGTGGCAACAGAAGATCAAACGACTACCGCTACCTGGGTGTATGTATGATTATGGGTGTAGGCCATGATTTTGGAAAGGGTGGGTTACGTCCTATAAACTGTCAACGGAGGGTTTCTTGTGCTACCAGTTGCAAAATGTATGAACACCCTCTAGGAAAATCCCAGGGGGGGTTGATTCATAATGACGCTGACCCTCTACAACGCGTTTGTGTACGATGCAAAAAGTATATACGGCTATTATTGTGGTGCTTTAAAGTATGTTTATACTTTGCTGCAGGCGTTTTGCGAGGCCAGTAAAGTAGATTGGATTTTGTGATAAGGGTGCAAAAACTTTTGTGTGAGAAATTGGATGGAGAGGTAAGACAGCGTTTAAGGAACAATAGTTTTTTTTGTGTTGAAGGGGGCGTTTGTCATTGGTGCTCTCAGGGTTGCGGTATTGAACTGAACGATGGGTAATAGTAGACTTTGGTATTGAATATGTTTGGCAGTTTTAAGTATGTACAAGTCTAAGATTACAAGAGTGAACTAAACTAGAACTGCGTAATCTCGTCTTTACTCGCTGGATGGAGCGAACGTGCGTGTGTGTTGTAGTACGTCGTAGGCTAATGGTAGTTTGAAAGGCGTAACAGTAAGCATATTCCTAAGCCGAAGTGTAAGCGTCAGCGTAAGGATAAGCCAATAACAAAGGTTGAAGCAAAAAAAATAGCATACAGCTTGAGCTTGTTTAATCTGTAATTGGAGTCGCGCGTAAAACACCCCTGGAAAGTAACTTGGACTACTTTGTATGTATTTGTAGTTGGTCTGCAGAGCTTTATGTGGAAATTTGGTCAACCAAACACCGCAATTTAGAAGTTTGAAGTTTTGCATCTCGGCGCGAGGGAATGGTTAATTATTAATGCGATTTGTGTGTATCTCTCTTGGTTGAGTATGGTTGTGTGGATTGCTTTGTACGTATTGTGAAGATATATATATATATCGGGCTGTAACCGGAATTATGTAATACCGGAACTGGAAAGTTAAAAAATACCGGAGTCGAATCCGGAATCGGAAAATAAAAAATATTGGTTGCCAAAAAATTAACTTTTAAGCCGGCTTTTAATGGTGTAAACACATAATTTCGAATGCCAAAATCCAGAAACCAATGCGGTAGCTGGAAACGTATTAAAAATTATGGAGTATGGCACAAATTGGCAATAGAAAAATAAGCTAGAAATAATATGCCAATATTTCATAAATTTGCGAATGGGAAAAATTTTCAATACCGAAAATACCGGAAAGTTCCCATGAAAAACACCGGATTTATTACCGGAACCGTATATATATATATATATATATTGAGAAATACCGGATGTGCCAATCGGAATTAAAATTCCGGTTGCACCCTGATATATACGTATATATATACGTATTTATTTATGTATATTGGTGATTGTAGTTTGCGTTCGTAGTTTAGTGTAGATAGGTTGTATATATGTCGTGCCCCAAACAGTTATGTGTCACAGCTATCAGCTGGATCATGTAACCTGAACAACCAATCAAAATTGGTTTGCATTCCAGTAGCTGTTTGGGCTGCTCTGAACAGCATTTGTCGTTTGGAACAACCCAGTTGCCAATTGGGGCAAATAGCTGTTATGGGCACGACATATATACTGTGCGTAACGGTTGTTTAAATGTAGGGTCAAAAACTTTTACCCCTTTAAAGAACAGGCTGCTTTTGTCAGAGTTTCAAAAAACAGTCACCGAGAGCCAAACCTTTCGGGTATTTGGACCGAATTTCGAATTGGGTCTTTCAAACCAAGTTCTTGGAGGTTCCCCAATTGGTGCCGTGGCTAGACATATTGGCGATATGGCTATATTAGTGGAGTGGCACGGTGCAACTGGAATTCCGGTTCCGGCATTTTTCACCTTTCGGTTCCGGTAAATTTTTATTTCGATTAAAATTTCCGGTATTTAATTTTGGTCGGTCGCAATTGCGATATTTTACTAAAAAATGACGATAATTAAATAGTTTTTATTAGTATACTACGGAAACCTTGACAATCGCGCAAATAAACCATCAAAGGTATATTTCGCTTCCGTGGGCTATGAAAATCTGAAATACTGCAGATAAAATGAATATCTATCTCCAAGTATGGTTATTTCACCAATAATAGTGCAAAAAAGAAAATTAAAATGAATTTTCAGTGGCGTGTATTTTTCGTTTTCCGGTTCCGTTTCCGGTAATTTTTTCAAGTTCCGGTTGCGGTAAATTGCAATTACGGTTGCACCCTGTGCAGTAGCTGCGATGGCACACATATATACAGACATACGTATGGTTTTTTGATTTTGCCTGTAGCGTACGTATGTGACGTGTATGTGATGAGAATTTGTTTTGAAAAACATATGACCGTGGGAAATTTCTCACGAAATGTGGTTCGTTTTCGTCGCAATTGCGTGCGAAAATGCAATTTTACCAAAAAATATTATTTAAGATGGTGCTTCCGGTGTAGTTTATCATATTTTGTTCGAGGGTTTAGTTAGTCACAGATGTGGATTATGAAAATATATTGAAGATAAGCTAATTTACGGCTTTCGTATTTTTCCTCTCAAGTGGTTATTTTATTAGGTGCGGTTTCATAAGAATTTTGATTAATTTTGATTTTGTTTGTGCCATGTTCTACGAAAATAATATCAATTTGTTAAACAACTTCGCGTTATTTTTGAAGCATAAATATTATTGTTACTAGTAATGAAATTGATAAATTCGTCGAACAAAACAGTGGATTTTGGGCAGGAATCGCGTAGCGGAACAAGGCCAAGCTTTGGGTACCGGAACCGGAATTCCTGTTTTAGAGTGTTATATATATGTTTACGCATGTATGTTTCTGATGTGTATTTGTTTTTATGTTTTCAAGTTTATATACCTGGTGTATGGATATATGTTGGTTTTGTTGAATATTGGGTTTCATTGGGTTTCCCACCGGTAGGTATATATATTATATATGATATATAATATATATGATGTTCACTAGATGAGGATCGTATGAGTCTAGCAATGTAATAAGTAGCTGTACTATGTTTTGTGTTATTGATATGGATGGGAGTAGGTGGGCATTTTGCTTTATAAGAATGCAGACGGCAGAAGGAAAGCCCACTCATAAACAGGGACATAAGGGGATGATGTTGGAGGGAGAGTTTAGCGTTGTGTATGTTTGTGGTTAAGGTTTACAGGGGTATTTTTGGCACTTGTAAGGGTTTCGCAGTTAGATATTAGGAAAATCATTCGTTTTATATTTATTATAATAATAATAATTATTATTATTAGTATTAATATTATTGTCTATATATTAAAGCTGGAACGCACCACATACGTATTTTGGGCAGTTTTGTAACAGATATTTGTTTACGTTACGTATGCAAATTAAGACACTATGTATGCATTGAGAATACCCATTGTTTCGGATGTTTTATATATCTGCAAAGCACTACAGCTTTTAAAAAACCAATTTTTTTTAAATTTCGTCCACTTAAATATTAGAGGACCACGCAACAATTAAGCCTAGGGTTGGGGAAGTCTAGGGCAATTGCGCATGTGTGCAAGTACGTGTACTAGTTATTAAAAAATTTGAAAGCTTAGATCATGAATGGCGACAATGAAAATAGGTAATATTCCAAAGTCTGCTAATACAGCAGCCGAACGAAATCCAACCAAAGTAGGATTTCAATTACTGTCAGTTTTAATTCGCTTCAGAAATGTGTCTTAAAGCCTTACCAATTAACTATCAAACAATCCTAAGCTCATGCTTAAATAATGCAGCTGAACGATTAATTAGTTGCGAAACGTCAGCCGATCGAAACCAGCAACGGCTTTTAAATTCGGCGATGAAAATTATTTCAAATTCCGGTTCCTTTTCCCGCAAAAAACTTCAGCTCCTGTTCAGGTAAAACTTAAGATCGTGTTGTTGGAACCCTGAATTTGAAATGTATGTTGACTTGGAACCGCATAAACCTACGCATCTTTCAACCGATTTCGTTGTCGTTTCTAATCGTGTTTTCCAATTGGCTTAAACTGGATTGCTGCCAGGATAATTGGGTTATACGGTAATGATAATCGGATGATTTGTATGTGAGTGACATAGCTGTAGAGGGCGGATATTGTTAGCGTCGACGGTTGGGGCCAGTGTGGAATACTTAGAAGGAATTATGGTTGTTGGGATAATTTAGACGTTTTATAGCGTCCAAACACGGTTCAGAATGGTCGTGAGGGCGAACTTGGTGGTTTGAAGGAATTGAATTGGTGTGTTTGCTTGGGTATAAAGACTATTCGTATATACATTATATATATATATATATATATATATATATATATATATATATATATATATATATATATATATATATATATATATATATATATACATTATATATTATATATATTATGGATGGAATAGTAGTGTGTTTAGTTGTTGTGTTTGGATGTATACAGTAGTGTTTGGTTTCGCGGTGCACAAAGGATAGCGACGAGAATATGTACGGAATTACTAATCCCGGATTAGGATTTCAGAAAGGAATTGGCTAGAAACGTTATTCATTAGGGCTGTGCCAAGGCGTAGCAGCGATAAGTATATATACGTATATATTGGAACTGAAATTGAATTAAGAGATGGGTGAACGATTGGTTTCAATTTTGGTGCCTGTTATAAAGGTAAGGTTTCAGGAATGCGGTGGGTGTAAGCTGTCTATAACACTGTGGTGATGGTAAAAGATAATGTTAAATATGTAGCATTTGTAAGTCTAATATTATGCAGTAATGTGCGGTAATTGTCTGAGAATGCTAGGGTATCGATGTGGCTGTCAGCCGGCGTGAATGATTGTCTGTTGGTTTGAGCGGATATTCAACCGAAACTGTGGAGCGATAGTAAAAATAGACAGGTTTTAGAATAGATTCTTGTTCGGCTCTTCAGTACCCATAGATCGAGTTAAGTGAAGGTTGAAATTTTGCCCCGGTTGAACCGAGTGAATCGAGTAGTGTTGCTCTCGGGGTATCTGAATGTAAACTGTTTTTCTCGCTCACAACTCTCGTTTGAAAAGTCATTTGCTCGATTTGAAACCCGGCCGAAGTGAAATCGTGGCTAAGGTACGACCGGATACTAATTTACTGGAACCGGATCCAGATAGTGAGTTTTTTTACCGAAACAGGATATAGTATTTAAATTTGTGTACTGGTTGAAGTATTCGAGTCGCACAATACATAGTAGTATGTTTATCACGACCGAAAATATCCGGTAGGTTTATACCGGAACCGGATGCGATACGGAGGGAGATCAGTTGTTGTTGGATATTAAACCGGATACAGATATCCGGTGTCACCCTGATTTCGGCTAAGGACAAGTAGTCACAGTATTGTGCAACTTTTATGGTCAGTTCTGCTAAATTCAAACGTGTATTCTGGGTATATACTTAAATCTCTGTGTGTCTAAATTCGGTATTTCAAGCTTAATAGAGTCTGCATATTGGGACGCTTCATTTAATATGCTAATTTGGGGATCTCAATGGTGTCCAAATGTAGTGGACGCTTGGTATATGCAAATATACATACAATACAATATATATTATATATTATATTTGTGGACGTTTGTATATATATTGTGTATTTAGTAGCCAGCGACCAAAGGATATTGAAAAGTTATTGAAAATGAACTCAAGTGACCCAACGAGGACAGAGTTTGCAATTTGAATATGGTATCTGGCAGTTTTGAATTTTGGACGAATGACGGTTTGAAACTAGAACGTGTACAGTCCAGAGTCTTTTGTTGGAGTTAAATCAGAATGACGTTACTGCACGAGCTAAGCAAACGGATTAGGACGTGAGTCCTTTGTGATTTTTGTTCAATTGTTTTTATTATCGTTTTCAGGTTTGTAATCCAAGAATGACAATTGGAAATAGTTATGTAATGTTAATCTAGTAGCTACGTCGTATTCTCGTCTTTGCTAAAATCCTGCCTAAGCCTTTGATGACAGTATGATTGATTAGGACACGTATGCTTTAACTCTGAAATTCGATAAAAAGTTAGAAAAATATGGTAGGAGTTATAGAAAGCATTTGTTTCGAAATAAGTATTTTTCAAAAAAAAATAGTCTTAAAAGATAAAGTGAATAGTTTGCTGTGAAATTGTAAATTTTTTGTTTTTTTACGTGTATTCCGTCAGCTATATAAACAATTTTTACTGAAACTGTGAACAGTAACGGAAACAGGCGTATTGCAACAAAAGTCAAAAGTCATACAGCTTCACCTTTAACTTTTTAATAGAATTACTAAAACTTTATTCCGATTCCGGTTCCGACAGAAAAATTTGATTCCGATTTCGCTTCCGCTTCCGACAAAATGTAGTTCCGGTTGGAACCGTGGTATATAGTAAGGTTTTGTAGGATGCCACAACGGACAATCTCTGATTTGTCTGCGCGAACACCTATTCTGACGTCGTATCCAAGATAACCTGACGTCATATCCAAGATAACCTGACGTCATTTCCAAGATAACCGATATCTGTCTGTGACTAGCAAAAGCAGTACGGTTCCTGTAGTGCATGTAAAGTCATTATAACAAGTCGGTTTTCCCGTTTGGGAGGCGGTAGGTCGGGTAAATTCGACTGGGAAAACTCCACTTGTTACACCGCAACTGAAACTGAAATTTGATTGAAATCGTGGCGTTGTAAAATTTTAAATGCTGCTGTAGTTGTCAAGTATTTTCAAGTTGAATTTTTATTATTGTTTCAGTATAGTAAGTAATGTAACGTACTAATATAGTGTATATATTAATGGCATTTTAACTTGTAATTATATAGAATATTTAATTTTTTATTTTGTGGAAGCGGCGGTGTTCACGGTGGCCTAATGAGTAACTTGACGCTCGTTTGGTGCTTATATCGTACGGTTATATGCAACTTGTGATTTTGAAAAGGATTCGATTAAACTGAATTTGATATCGATATTCGAATTGTAACCTTGGGTAAACTAAAAGTTTAATTTTGTTTTTGTTTTTTATTTTCTCACGGTTTCATAGTCAATTTGTTGCGATCATCTCGACACTAGAGTACTTATTGATGCGTAAATCGCAACAGCATGAGCAGCGGAGGTATTGCGGCAACGCCTCAGCCATCGACTAGTTCAGGCCGGACCGGCGGGCCGCCTTTGCTGCGGCGCGGTGTTCAGGCGGGAACCGGCGATGCGAGAGGGCATTACGCTGCTGTGCCAGAAGCGCCAGTGAATCTGGCTGAGTATCATCAGCCAGATTCATACGCGGCTGGAGGCGTACCCGGGCGGTCGTATTATACGCCGTCGCCTCCTGTTAGCCAACAGAGAGTACTGCCGCCAGGAGTGCATGGGTTACTGCCACGCCATCAACATTATCATCAACATAGCGGTGGCGGCAGTTCAACAGGAGGACTATCGTCTGCCGGGTCGATTGGATCGGGAGCGAGTACCGGAGGAAGCCCTGCGACAACGATGGCCGGAAGCGGTGGCGGGTGGCGCTCAGGTGACGCTCCTGGTGGCGATTGCTTTGGTTCGTCAGCCGCAGGAGTGACCACTAGCGGGGGCAGTCGGCCTCGTTCAGCGGGGTCGGCTAGCGCTCGTCGAGCGGATGAAATGCCTCCGGCCGTTGGTGCGAATAATTTTGCCAGCACATACCGTGGTACTACCCCGCCTTTTAAGCCAGTGAAGTCGAGCTGGTCACCTGGTGGGTCAACACTCTTGGTGAACGGATCGACCACCAGAAGCTCAGCGGAATTGTATGCAACAGGGACAGGAGGAAGTAGTAACTCGATGCCTGGACGTTTGGTAACGATGGCAGTAGTTGGCGGTCCAACAGGAGCGGCGTTGGGTGGCGCTCCTGGTGTGGGTAAATCGTGTCTGTGCAATCGATTTGTCCGACCAGGCCCTGAAGATTATCACGTTGAACACATATCAGCCGTATCGCAGGTAAGCACCGGATTGTATGCTAGTGTTATTTTTATGTTTTATTAAAAAAACTTTTAAAAAATGTAATGTTGTAAAATTTAGTTGCCAGTAAATTGACATCCGGCTCCGGCTTTGAAATCATTATTATAATATATATCGAGGTCGCACAATGGTTATCTTGTAAAGTTTTTCACACACGCTTAAATCTAATTTTAAACTTGATACTAAAATTTGAAAATTTAAAAAACATGCTGAGTTGCACAAGAGCTCAAGGCATTTACTCTACAAAAAACGGGAGTAAATAAAATAAGCATGCCACTGAAGTCGAAACAATTTCCACTCAGAATATTCATCTGATCTCGGTTTCAAAATTGCCATGCTGGGCGATATGTACAAAGTGTTTGAGTTGTGTTTGCAGGTAGATTTTGGCGGACGGGTGTTAAACAATGACCACTGGTTGTACTGGGGTGAACGATGCGTTCTTCTATCGGAACATCAACATTCGACTGTGGCGTCAACGTCCACGTCAGCTTCCACTGGGGGTTCGTCTGGTGCTACTAGTTCGGCCGGGCCGACTTCGAGCACGGGGGACCGCCGGACTGAAGAATGCCCTCAGACAAGTGGGGGCGGACCTACTGAATTGGCAATACGAGTGATTGAACAGACTGAATTTGTTGATGATGAAAGTTTTCAAACGGTTCGAGGAGGGAATAGCGGCAAGGATTCGTACGCGAAGCGATGTGCGGCAACCAAGTTGCAGTCGCCTGATAAAGCGATGTATATTTGCAAGGAGCAGTTAGGTAAGCAACGATCTTTGTCAAGGGGTGTAACCATGATTATATTCCGGAGCGGTTGTCGGTTCACCTCACTATTGACCATTGCAGTGTTTGAAATCTGGTTGAACATTATTTCGATGCTACCAGATAAATGAGCGTTTTTCTTAAAACGTGTTTTCGTTTTGGTATCTGTTGGTAGCTGGAGGTGTAATTATGTTAAAGTTTGGCTCCAGTATGGAAATATGTTATAGTTCCCGGTTTGCAGTTTTTGTCTAGCTCTTATGGATTTTGAAACCTGGTGCGATCTGATTGCTAGCTAGCTAGCTAGCTAACGATAAAATGTCAGCTACGGTATAATGAAGATGTTATTTTTAGTATTGTGGGACGTTGTTGAAAGAATCGAGTGCCATGTTAATTATAAGGACTTGCTCAGTAAAGCCTAAACCGAAGGTTAATCCTAAACATAAACATAAGCGTAAGCGTAATCTTTTTAATCTAAGTCTCCCTGTCCGCTAGTGGGTGCAACCTTATAATTAACTCGGACCATCAGTTGTTTAAGTCATGTTTTTATTATCTACAGAATGTTCTGGGATTTTTAGGAATGGAACAAGAATACGAAGAACGCGTTCTGTCTGACGGTGGTAAAGTCACAGTCGACGGGTTCATTTGTGTGTATGACATTTCACGTGCGTGCCAACCGTCGCATCGTGCCACCGCTGGGCCTGGGCATGGAGGTGGGGCCACCAATTCTGGCCACAGCTTACCCGGTCATCATCGTAGATCCCCGCTGAAAAATCAACAGCATTCAAATGTACATTCCAAATCTGGAGGAGATAGTGCAGCTAATGCAGCTGTTGCATCTGTAAATAGTCTGAGTGAATTTTCACATATCTTGTCTGTGTTGCTCAAAACTAAAAAACCGATTATTGTAGTGACTACAAAAAATGACGACCCAGGAATTCCTCTGGGACAGGCGCAAGATGCCGTGAAAGATCTGCAAGCCCTTTTGGGACGCAAAGAGTACCGGCCGACCGCTCCTAATGCTACTCTTGTTGCGGGGAGTGGAAGCACTCTGTCTGTTGTTGAGACATCAGCGCATGGGAATGTGAACGTTGAAACTGCGTTTGTACTTCTCGCAGCGATGATCCAGAAAATGCGGGTCAAACCAAAGGTAGGAATGTCTCACTAGCGTTATACTTTTGTGCCGTATTTTTGGCTACGCTCTTCAGCCTATGTTCGCCCAAAAATGGTTTGATCGATTTTGAAACTTGCATATTTGAGCTTCGCAAGACCTCCCCGGTTTTTTTTATCCAAATTTGAATTTTTGAAGAATTTGCTTTAAATGTTCCAGAGTCGTCCGTTTTGGTCCGAAATTTTTTTGTTAAAAAAAGTTAGAGAGTATTTATCGCTCGAGGCAGCTTGCAGAGGATTAGTCGAATGGCGTTAACATTTTCACTATCACACATTTGGCTAACGGCCTATATATAATAGTCAAACAACTGATTTGATGTCATTTTTTGGTCCCTAAGGAGATTATAGAACCTGAAATTTCGGATTTTTCAAATATTTCAATAAGGGTGCGAAATGAAAGGGGTCATGAGAAGCTCAAATAGGCAAAATTTTATACCGAAAACCGCTTCCATGTTTGGCCTTACCATATCATGGATCATCAACAGTACATGCCCGAAATTTGAGCTAGCTTTAGGGTTGTATTGGTTTTCGATACAGCATTCATAATATATAATCATTGTATTTCTATAAAACTGTGTGCCAAGAAATACACCCAAACTCCGAAAATAGGGATTGGTGAAAGTGGCATTCAATTATGATAACAACGACTGACGTTTCGTTAAGTTAGTAGAATAAGCTTGAGTGATAACGACAGATTTTGTTGAACAAAATACTTATGTCACAATATAAGTTTTAGTTAAAAATTAAGTTTTTAAACAACGATTTTCCGATACTGTATCACTTTTTTCAACTCCTTTGAACTATCCATTTTTCAATTAGCAATATTTTTAATCTATTTTTCACAGAGTATAACCTGAAATTTTTTACATTTTGTGACAACATTGATTCAACAGAATTTTGGTTTTCAGGTGCTCAGCTACTCAGACGCTGAACGCGCACGATGCGAAGTGCTCGAAGTCGCATCGCGTGCGTATTCAGCAAAAATAGCATCGCTATTTACTGATCATCGTATAGCGTGGACATCAGCAGCGCTTCCTGTGCTCGCTCGAGATCCGGATTACGCTCACTATGTCGAGTTGTACGGCCGCGAAGACGCCCGCCGGGTATATTTTGCGCATCAGCGTGAGTTGCGTAACCGGTTTTTGACCCAAAGTGTTGCAGCACATTTGGCGAGGTTGCCTGATGCGTTGGATGCGATGTTCTCCAGTCGGAGTGGGGGAGCTGTGGACGGTGGGAGTAGAGGAGGTGCGGCAGCCAATGCTGAGAGTGAAAGTGTGGGTACTGACAAATGTGCTGGGGTTGCGAGTGTGGGTGGAATCGTTGATCCCAAAGACGCAGTGTGTGATGAACTGCGGAATGAGTAAGTTTGAGCAAGAAGTGAATATTTTAATAGCTACGTATTGAATTTTTCAGTAGCATGTATTTTTCACTTTCTGGTTTCGTTTTCTATAATTTTTTCAAATTCCGGCTCCGGTTCCCATAAATTGTAATTCTAGTTGCGCCCTGCTTAGAACACTATCAGACGACAAGTTGGACAACGAGTTTTAATAGATTTATGTATGTAGACTATAAACGGGCAGCATTTGGTAGGGACGCATCTGTGTCCGAATGTTTGTTCTTAATGATCCCGATTTCGACCGTTTTCTGTTGAAGAATTTGATTTCATGTGTTCGATTAGCTTTTTAGGGGTAGGGGCTAGGGTGGGTAATAGATCGTGAAGTTTTTTACTTAAGTTGATTACGGACATATTTACAGATCATGGTCAACCGTTATCGACTACATATCATCACATCCTCACTTTGAGCGTTATTTTTTCGCGTCGGGTTCACTTGAACGACATGCGGCGGTGTCTGATGCCACGACTCCGGCTTTGTATACGTCATTTGGACAGCAACAGCCATATCCGTCACCGCCGTTATCGGCCGGAACTGGAAGTGACAACATGGCCTTTAGCGGCGCCGGCAGTGAAGATACTCGCATTTGTGCCGCGGAAGTATTTCAAAGCCCAGAAGCGGAAGCGGTGTTTCGGAATTGGATCAGTTTTCATGATGCTGAGAGAAGAAGGAAAAAGTAAGTAAAGTGGAATTGGCTACGACGGGTGAGGGGCGAAGAACTATTAATGTTGCAGGCTCTATTAGTAATTCGTAGTTTTGGAGGCTGGGCAACAATTTTTGTTCCAGCCAGGGACCTGTTTGCGCTGTTTTGTGGGAAAGACTAACGAAGACAACCTAAACAACTACTGAAACAGATAAAACTGTCAATCAAGGATATTGCACCCAATTCTGTTTTCTTTATGGAGTTCTACCAGTCAGATTTAGCGTGTGTTTCAGTTGTTTTTTACGGATTTTATGGTCAGCGATTGGCATTTGGGATGGCCAATGTCCAGTTACCAAATTAGAGTAAATAAGTGTTTATGACATGACATAAGTCCATGAACGTATTTCTCTATACACATTTATGCTACACGCTGTTCATGTACACAATAGAGTCAACGTGAATTAGTAGTTGCCACATATCAGCTCCCGTTAATAAAACCTTGGAGTTACTTCATACAATTTTTCGTTCCAAAGCATCTGGAGCCGTGGGCTGCGACTGTTTGTAGGAATAAAGAAGATTTTAGTTAACATAGAATTCGGTTTATTGCAGCTACATTTTTCGCTAAGCGGGTAAAGATTGCCGTAAGCTCACGGTACACCACGCTTCCCCCTTTCAGCAGTAGTTGTTGATGTATTTCATTGATGACTTTGTGTGTACATGTATGTGTCACAGTAATGTTGCATTTATGCAGTGTTAAATTCATTTCCTGCAACAAAAAATGCGTCAGTACAGATGTTAGATTTTACGAGTCATTCATAAAAATACTGACTGAGTATTGGTCGGTCGAAAGGATGTATTTTTCATTGAGAACAAAGGAATTTAACATATATTATATTTATTATATGTATGTATATATGTATATATATAAGTATAAAATGTGTGTACAGGCGATTGGATTTTCTGATAAAGGAAGGGAGGCTAGAAACTGTTATTTGAAGTATACGTATATTTTAGGGAGCTTGTATTATGTATTTTAAAACATCATCAAGGATTAAAGAAATTTGGTTTTAAAGTCGAGGTTGATTCGGGCCCGTATCCAAGGGGGGGGCTAGGTGGGCTCAGCCGCAGGGTGCGACCTGATATCCGGCTCCGATTTGCTATCCGGCAAAAAACCTGCATCCGGTTCCGGTATCCGGTATAAGCCTACCGGATAGCAGATTTCGGTGATGACTTCGTAAATCTCAAATTATTGCAAATTATGTTGTGAGATGTTATGTTTTCAGTCCCATTACATGTAAGTATACAGTATTGGATTAAAGCTGTATTTTTTGTATATGGTTAAGGCAGCGATTCGGATTAGATTATCGAAACAAACCAATTGTTTGCAGCTTCACACAATTATTTTCGAGTATAAGGACACGCTCCTTATATAAACGCAATATTCCGTTTACTAAAGATAAATTAACACCGTAACCGTAAATATCTGGCAGGTACTAGGTACATGCCTTAGCAGCCGGATACGGTTAGCGGTTTTTTGTGGGATATTAAAGCCAAACCGGATATTCGGTCGCTCTTTAATGTGTACCCAGCAGGCTCGTCCGTCAGTTAGTCTTGTATTGAGCGAAGCTCAGAGTTTCTCGAAGCGTTTTATATTTTGTGTCCGGGGTCGAAAGGTGGGTGTCCGTCCATCCGTCCGGAAAGAATCTTAGTATCCACTGAAAAGATTTTGATAAACTTTTTTTTGTTAGAAAGCCTGCCATCGTTGGGCGTTAACCTCGTATCTTGGTTTTAAAACTTTATACCGTTTATTAGCTACAGGCTAATTTGCATAATTGGTTAAGCCTAAATTAGACATTTTTACTGTATTTTACTAATTTGACGGAGGGTCACATATACGCATCAACCCACCGTCTTCACATGGTTGGATTTGGTCATATTTTTATGTCATGTTTTCAAAAAATGGAAACATTTTGTGAGGTTGCTGGTATTTAATTCAATTTTATGAATTATTCATATATTTAATTTTTTGTTGCGTACAGCGAAATAGATGCATACATACGTAGTGAGAGTCCGGGGTGGGAGGGGGGTGCTATATGTTACGTTCACTCGTAAAAATGTAACATACCAACGTTTTGGTGTCATAAAATGTATATTGAGTGAAAGCTTGCAAAATTGCAGTTGTGTGCGTCGGCGAATCTGAGGGCATCTCTCAGGCCAGAACCAAAGTTTAGAATTTGGATGATGGTCCTGTGTTTATGTTATAAGTAGTACCGGTTCCGGATCTGCAGCCACGAATAAAAATCCGGGTCTGTGTTCGTGTTCTTAAAAATGCCGGGTTCGCGTTTTGCTTCTAGAAAACGCAGGTTTCGGGTATTTATTTTTATATAATAATGTTGTAACTGTATGTATTTAAGCTTGTGCGGTCTAATGTGTAAGTATATACGATTACATCAGCAATGTTCGAATCCGTGGCTTACTTTCTTAGTTGGTTGGTCTTGTAAGGCAAGGCTCAATTGGTTTAGAAACTTTGTAAAAGTATACTTCTTTCTATTCAATTTTGTGCTTTTATCGTTCCGGCAGGCAACATTTAGTTCTTGTCGCAACGTTGAAAAATGCAGGCATATGTAGCACACAGATTATATTGCTCTATACATTGTATATAAGAAGCGAGAATCAAACTTTGAAGTAGTGAAGAATTTAAAAGTAGTTTTTCAAGTTTTGCCGCAGTATCGAAATGTAGCAGCACCCGACCCCCCCCCCCCCTGCCCGCACCCATACTTCATTGCCGTTGTCACACATATACACACACTCTGTGCATGGGGTGGTCGCCACGGTTTTAGAAAGCAGGGGTAGCGCTGTTTAAAAATTTCGGAGATGGAGTTTGTTGTGTTAGCAACTGGAAATGTTTCTTAAAAATTGTGCGTAGAATTCAGGATAGATTAGGGGTGTGACCCCTAAGCCCGTTTGCCGGTTAAGCGTTTGCACGTAATATAGTAGGGCATAGCTTGGAATCTGCCGATTTATTTATGTTCAGCGTTGTGAATTGTTTATGTATACATATATACATTTATATGTATATATACGTGTAGAAATACATATGTCATATGTATATACAACTATTTGTATGTATGTATATATTAATAAAATGTATTTATTTTACGTGTCCTTAAAATACTTGCGGTGCGCAGAATGTAAAAAGAAATGCGTTTCTACCCATAGTCGCTTGTTTTAACGAAATGGGAGGGGGGCGTATGTATCTGGGGTGAAGATTCTCGTTAATTCAGCCAAGGCACAACCGGATTTACAATTAACCGGAACCGGAATTTGAAAAAATTACCGGAAACGGAACTGGAAAATGACAAATACATGCCGCCGAAAAATTCATTTAAATTGTCTTTGTTGCAATATTATTGGTGAAATAATCTTTAGTTCGAGATAGGTATTCACTTTATCTGCTGTATTTTAGATTTTCATAATGCACGGGAAGCAAAACCTACCTTCGATGGTTTTTTCTTCAATTGTTAAAGTTTCAATTTCCGTTGACCAAAGCTTTATACCGGAATTTTTAGGTTCGGTAAAATTTTACCGGAATATATATATCAGGGTGCGACCGGATCACAAAAAACCGGATACCGGATCCGGATAGTGATTTTTTTACCCGCATAGTGTTTTTTAAAATATATCAATTGTTAGCACGTTAATGCGTCAGTAAATGTTAATTTATCTTTAGTAAACGGAATATTGCGTTTATATAAAGAAAGTGTCGTAATACTTGGAAATAATTGTGTGAAGCTGCAAATTATTGGTTTGTTTCCATAATAAAATCCGAATGACTGCCTTAACCATATGCAAAAAATACTGCTTTAAACCAATACTACATACTTACATGTAATGGGACTGAAAACATAACATCTCACAACTTAATTTGCAATAATTTGAGATTTACGAAGTCATCACCGAAATCCGATATATATATATATATATATATATATATATATATATATATATATATATATATATATATATTTGGTGTTAAAGTTAAGGTTTAGTACTAAAATGACGTCAGGTTAACTCGCTCGATTTCCTCTCGAGTTGTTCCCCAATCTATTATAACTCGTGAGGCCCTCCTACAAGATTCTGGATCCGCTACTGGTACGTAACGCTCTTGTACACTTTACTCGACTACATTTACGCTTAAGCCGTTGCCTATGCCCAAGCGTTAATTTTAAATATGAAGAAAAATGGACAAAAGGCAAAATTATTTTATTATTTGAAATTCATTCATTTAACACTATTTTGTTGCATTGACAGGTGTCAAGACAAGTTCCGCGTGTTGTTGCGATCGTGTCCACAAGTAACACCGAATAAACCTCTAACCGACGTCCGACTATTCCTGATGGGAAACGAAGCGTATGAATCGCTTTCGGATGCGGACGTCCAGTTGGTCTATCATCAACATATGGTAAGTGTTTTTCATAGTTATATAGGTAGGAATGTGACGGTACCGAAATTTTTGCCAATGTTGATTCTTATTTTGAAATTTTGCCGACGCCGAACCGATGCCGATGCCGAACCGATGCCGATGCCGATTCCAACTTTAGTGCACTATGCGTAATAAACAGATAGGAGACTATATTACATCATTATGCGAAGAGTTAAACCCTAACCATCGTAAACGATTATAATTTTATTAGAACGGTTCATTTCAATTAATTTTATCAAACACAAACGCAAGAGAGATAACAGTTTTCCAGATCAGACACGCTGATATGCGCCCAGAAATGAAATTGATAGCGTTTCATGGATACTGGATGGAACTGATCGACGTTCTGGTGGCACATATTTGTTTAATGGGCACATACATACGATCACTTTCTAAAATGATAAACATAAGTTTTATGTTTTTTGTAGGATAATTTACCAGCTGCTGTAATATATCAACAATCTGGAGTTTAATCCTTTGTGAACATTTTGGGGGCCAGGGTTCGTTTGTAGATTCCACCGGTATGGTATAGGAGTAGATTTGTAGTAGTAACAATCCTAAGGTTAAGTAAGCCTAAGATTAATTCAATATTTTACTCTGACCATATCTGAAGTTGACTGGTAAACAGTTTTTGAGTAAGCGTAGCGTAAAGTGTTTCGTTAATTTTTAAGCAAGAACTCAATCGTCGCGCGGTACACGATTTTGACGAACTGCTGCTCGAGTCTGTAGACGCGTTCGCTGACGTAGTTCTGTTCTCAGACCGTGGGAAAATGTCACTTTCTCACGATGGTTTGTCGCAGTCTGGTGCAGCAGTTAGCACCGTTGTGTCTGGCGTTGAGACAACGGCTCAAACGACCGTGGGAACGAATTTGAGCAACGCGAGCCGGGCGTCTTCGGCTAGTTCCACGAGTACTGGTGGGGTTAACTCACGGTTGGGACCTGGTGCCGGGGTGAGTAGTGCTGCAGTGACTAGTGGCATTGGTTGCAGTCGGACGCTTCCAGAATCGATAATGAAAGATATTTATGACCGGTTGCTAGAAGACGCGAGGTTAGTTTGGATTATTGCAACCTTTTATGTGAAGTCGAAGTCGAAAGCGGTGTTGGTTTTGAAGTTTCTCAACGTATTTTGTTTTTTTGAGAAGGGCAGTTTGAAAGAGGAATGGTGCTGTAGTATTTTTAGCCAGGTTTCCTCATTACCTTCCATAGATTTATCATGTTTGAAAACATATGGGTAACTGGTGGAAGGTGTGTGGAACAGAACATTGACGTTGTAGCCAGAGATACAATTTCGATTGTTAAGGGAGCACGACATGTTATTATAATATTTAATTTTTGTATTTTCGAACGTAGTTCTAGTAGCAGAAACATACAACAGGTTTGTGGACGCTTAAAATCAAATTTAAATTGTTTAAACATTTCATAGGTTTCGTCAATTAAACCGCCTTCGACAAGCTCGTGACTCAATGATCGACCGCTATGCGCTGTTTGTTTCCGACCCTCTGCGCTCGCATTGTCACGCTAGGTCGCGTTGTGTGGAAACGGTCGTTGAACAGATATTAAGCTCAACTTTGGCAGCGTCGGTGGGGGCAGGGATGACGACGCCACAAGTACCAGCTGGGATTAGCCAGTAAGTTCGCTGCAATCATTTAAGTTGAAGCTAAAGCTTCGTTTGTGTTTTTTTTGTTAGCGTAGTTGTATAAAAGCACGCACGAGGATGTTTGAAACTGAGCGTGGTGCCGTGGCGATATACTACTTGTTGTGTGGCTCGATCCGGTGCTGGACCGAGCAGTGAGTTAAAAAATTTATTTACAGATTGGTTTGTATCTGTGTACGATGCGGCACCATGCCGGATGACACCAGAAGTCTTTAAGATACGCAAATAGTTTAGAGAATTCTTTTTAAGTCGGGCAAAGTTTTTTAGATCCGCTTCTCTATTTTTCTTTGAAAATTTCATTTGGTGACGACTGAGTTGTTTATACTGGGATTTCGATTTTATAAAATATTATTTTTCAAACGTTGGAAATATTGAGTAAGGTAGAACGTTGTTTTTAATGTTTCAGGGGTTTGTTTCAATTACAACATCAATGTTCAAAAACGCAACCACCGATGTTGAAGCTGGTTCTGATTGGAGCAATGGGTTTAGAGCAAGAATTGTTCAAGCAAATGAAGGTAAACTGTGATTTTTTCCAAATTATTTCAGAATGGTTTAAGTTGAAAAGCATCCACTTAGTTTCTGGCTTAGTCGATTTCGCAAATAACTTTATACGTATTGTTGTAAAAGGTGTCAGAGATGAGTTGGTGCTGGCACCGTTTCCGAACGAATGGCTGTTTATTAGACAACATAAACTTGGAGTTTTTCTACTTAAATTATTACCCGTTTTTGGTTTATCTGTCTATGTATCATCGCAGTGGACAATCTTTATTTTTTCTATGCGAGCGCCTATTCTGGTGTTATATCCTAACATAACCAATATCTATCTATCTATCTATCTATCTGGATTAATAGTGGGTTTTACCTTCACCTAGGATAAGACCGAACGACAATGTTGACTTTGCCAATGGTTTTAACGTAGCGGCACTTGTTGTACTTTTAGATGACGTACCCTGGTAATGAATATCCTTCCAGTCGCGATCTCACAAGCAATAACAGCGGTGGTCCAATGTATCAGCTAAGCTATATCACCATTGGCAATCGTGGAGAAGACTCTCACAACGCTTTAGCACAACTGAATAAGTTGGTTGCTGGTTCGTGTGATACGCCGACAGGTTAGTAAGATTTGTTTTCTATATTCACTATGATTTTATCACCTAGCGCCTCAGTTAACCAGTGATAGGTTTTAAACAGGACGCAACCGGAATTAATAAAATACCGGAACCGGAAAGCCAAAAAATTACCGGAAGCGGAGCCGGAACTGGAAAACAAAAAATCCTTGTAACCAAAAAATTCATATTTAACGCAATTTGATCGTTTTTAATGGTGTAAACACACGATTTAGGGTGCCAAAATTAAGAATCAAAAGTGCAGTATCTGGAATTGTATGATAAAATATTGAGTATGGCACAATTTGACAATACACGCTCACGCAATTTTAGAAAAATAAGTAAGAATAATATGCCAATTTTTCTTAAATTTTCAAATCAGAAAAATTTTCAATACCGAAAATACCGGAAAATTCCGGTGAAAAAATACCGGACTTATTACCGGAACCGGATAGTGAAAAATACCTGATTTCCCTATCGGAACCGGAATTGCGGCGGTTGCACCCTGGTTTTCAAACAAACGAACTGCGATATCTGCGGCGTGAGTGAAACAATTCACACAGATCTTTCCGAGATATGTGAAATTTAAAATATTAGTTTTAAAATTGAATGCTTATCGCTAGCTGGTAGTAATGGTCATTTGCATTCAGCCCATAATGCTGGTATGTGTTAATCCAACTGGACGTGGCAAGTACAGTCTGAAATTTTGGTGATATGCGAAACTTTTGATTGAAATTATGTACAAAATATCCTTAGACAATAATATGACACATTAAATTGTATGTTAATACGGCTTGATTTTGTTATAGCAATTATATGTTCATATTCATCTCGAGAGTCGTTATCGTTCGTTTTGGAATGCATCGACCTGTTGCGACATTCGGAACACAATCAAAAAATGCATTCGCATGAAAATATAACAACTGCATTAGCGCATGCAGCAATACCTTCTGTCAGGGACCATCTACCGCAGTTGCAATCTTCATGGATTCCGCCCCCAGTTGTGATAATGTTAGCGTGTGATGCAGCTCAGATTGACGATTTGCCGTATCTACATCAACGAGGCTCTAGTGCAGCAGAGGGGTAAACGTGAATTCTGTTTGGATATTAGGGAGGGTGCTATGGTTGGATTTGTGGATCTTACGTATGATCGAGAATAAAGCAAAACTGATATGTATTATAAGCTATTCATTCATTAGGCTTAAAATTACGGAACCTATCATCAATTTGTAATAGATGTTGCACTCATTTCAAAATACCGTGGTCCCCGGATTGAAAGAAACAAATTATTTTAGATTTGCGACCCCGAATTGTTGTTCGTTTGTTGATGTGCGGCCTGCAAACGCAAGTGTTCAAACCCAAGACCGCCTAGGCACCGCGCATGGCCTTATCACTCGTGAACAAATTCACCGGGCGATGGATAGGTTAGTTAGCTATACAGTGACGTCATCGGCGACAAATGTGCCTGACGGAAAGACGTCATTGGAACAACGCGGGAATATTCTCTCGCTCGGCGATGGGAAAGTTCCCGCAGGTATCGGTGGGAGTGCTATATCGACAGAAAACCAAGGTTGGAGACGGCCGCTTGCGCCGATTGATACTGGTTTGGAAACGAATATGTACGGATCTATTGAGCATGGCTATGGAGGAATCACTTCTGGACGCGCAACGGATTTGAGGTAGGAAGGCCTGGATAATACTAATAGTGGCGTTTGTGTTACATTTTGTGAACCCAGTTCATTGCCAATGCAAGAAAAATTTAAAGGTTTTCTGTAGTTAAAACAGACGACGTCTATATTATGTGGGTATTTCGTGGTTTCAATTGTTTTGTTTTGGTTTATTATTGTATGCCATTAAAGGAGGGCACTTTATGAGACGTTTCTATAAGTTGTTTTTCAGGATAATGGTGTGTATGATGTGTGACGACGACTTTTCACCGCTACTCGTACTGAAGCCATTTTTGGCGCATCAGAGCGCTGCCCATTTGCCGCTGTTTGTGTTCGATGGTACTGCAGTACATTATGATCACGATGGGACCACTACGTTTCCAGACCGGCATTATGCAGTGTCAGGTACAAGTAATGCAGAACACTGATTTTTGCGCTTAGACTTGTTCCAGGGTATAATTTATGGGATACCGGAACCAAAGGAGGATAGTGAATTTTTATTGGAACCGGATTTCAACGGAACATATCATCGGTACAAAAGTATTATATTATGTTTATGCTTCTGTTCGTCGAATTTCGCCGCTCTCAGCAGCCTGGGTTGGAAAATCCTCGATTGTTTTGCTAGAGACGATATAATAGCAATAATTGTAGGTGTTGTGATGATGCTGATTATGAACTACCACAACGTTTAGTGCAAAAATAATGAGCCGTACTCTCAGCACAGTTTAGCACCTATTACATTTAGTTGTAAGTTTTCAAACAAACAAACAGTTGAATCTTCTCATCCTAAAATCAGGTTAAAAGTTCGTTAACTTAGGTTCAGAATTGTGCTGAATTTCTAATTTCATTCGTTCTCAGATTTATACACAGTTAAGAATATTGGCAAATGTTTTAGGTACTTCGAGAGACAAATTGGTAGATATCACAAATGTTGACAAGATAACGTCAAACAAACAAGTGCCTGGTTGCAGTAGAGGTGTATCGCCACACCAAAGTTTCGCTAGTCAGCAAGGTTCGCCTGGAAATCCTGCCAGGACACTGCCCATCGAGCTGTTTGTTGCTCAGCTAACTACACACAACTCTCGAAATTTCAACGGCGAACAATCCGTGGAAACATTTTCCCACGGTGGTAGTCTGTCTGGTCATCACGTTTCTCACGGTAGTGGTCAGCCTTCGACCACTATGGGATCAAAACTAGCGATCGATCTCACGTTTGGTGCATATCATACCGCCTTAGTTTGGCTGTCTGAGCGAATATTTCATGCGGGCTATATACTAATTTATTCAACTAAGCGTCGTGCTTCGTTGGCTCACTTGAAGTAAGTGAAAGGTTGCTTTCGAAATACCGGATACGAGAGCCGGGTAGTGTATTTCTTACATAAACCGGAACGGCGTGTTAACCGGAGTATTTACTAACAACATAATGTTTTCGGCATGCGTTGATTATTGTAGTTTCAGTATTTGTTGGTGAATTTATCGTTGTAACTAGGTTTGTATCTGTTAAATGGACATATTGGTTTGGAGAAAGTATGCACCTGTTTGCCTTGTTTCTGTAATTGACAAACAATGCCGTTACAGTAGTGCCTAGCAGAAGGATTAAACAAAATTTCCTATGCCTTTTGTTATAAATATTTAGCGATTTGACCAGATTTTCTTTTCATCGGAACGTCCGATAAACAAGAATTGCATTTTCCAAAGAATTCTGGCCTGAACAAAAATTTCGATGGAATTCTCCTAGTTTTTACGCATGTATCAATTTTTTTATACTGTTTATTTTCATTTCAGTGCTGTTGTGAAGCATTTGCCCGGTTCAATCCCGGTGTTAATCGTTGCTATTGGTGATGTGACTGAATTTTTTTCGGACGCCAATGCGAATGCGTTGATCAGCGAAGGCAACGCGATTGCAGAACGCATTAATGCAAGATTTGTGACAGTTTCACCAACTGTTCCGACGGAGTCAAGTCATGGTAAGTTTTGGAAGTGGGGATGCACACCGCGTAGCTAAGTTTTAATCGGAGGAGTGGATGTTGTTGCCCTGAAAGATGTTTATAAGCGCTGATGATGTTTGATAAGCATAGGCGACACTATTGGAGTATCTTGAAACGATTTAGTTTGTAAGGTTTGAACATGTGCCGAAATCTTGTCCCATATTCTCAAATTGTTATATCATCGACTATTACAAGTTAAGTAATAGGTTTTAAAACTGACGTACATTAGCATTTGTTGATATAAATTTTGGCATGATAGTGGGATACATCAAGTGCGAAAAAATAAATGTTACACATGTTTGAGTTCCGTGAAAGGGTTATTTTTTTACTTTAAATGTTGCTAGTGTACTAGAGCGCTCGCTATACGCAATTTTGTCAATATAGATAAACGCTATTTGTTATTAACAAACGTTTTGTATTATTTTGTTCTTAGGATGTGGTTCCATATGTAAATATTCGATATTCTGGTTGTCATGTTTGTTGCGACTCGGTCGGTTTTTTTTATTTTGCGTAATATTTTTAGTTGGCATGTATCAACCATTTTTCGAAGCATGTTGGCAAAGTCAACAGCATCTTATCGATGCTGGACTTTTGAGGCCGCTTGATGCAGCCATTGCTCGTTATGTACAACCGTCTCCATCGCCAAAAGCACCTAATGACACCGTTCACGTATGGCCTTCCTCGAATCAAAAGGCAAACCTTGATGGTATGATAAGTCCCTCGTGTCAAAAAGCCGGAACAATGGTAGCAAGTACAGCTGGTGACTATGCATCAAGGTATTCATCGAATAAAGCTGCATGCCTTTTACGGCCGACAAATCGGTTTACGGATAAATCTCATACTAATTACATAGCTAACAGAGCGGTTACAGAGACTACTAGCTATGCAGTCTCGAATCCGCCACAGGCGACGGTAGCGCCGCCATCTGGCGTGGTTTATAGTGACGAGAAGGCTGTACCTAGAGCGATGACCGGAATACAGCCTGCCGACCCCCAACAGCAAATAGTTGAGCATGAATATGTTAATTTTGAAACGCCTACTAGCTGTGTATCGTCGGCTACTTTTGAAGCTACGCGCCAAATAGTTCAGGACCGTTTTTGCGACGGCGCTGAACTGCGCGGCAATGACATGCGCGGCAAAACTACTAGCCATGACATTTCGCGCCAAAATCGTTTGTATTGTAGTCAACAGCAAGCTCACCAGAGAACTGATATGGAGTATGACGGTTATGGACATCAGGTGATGATAGATAGTGGATTTGAAACGTGTGATACAGCAACTGTTCATTATCAGCGTGAACCAAGACAGCCAGACTGCAACTTAACCGACGGTCAAAGGTGAGGGTTTGTCTCTGGCCGAAGCTAGGATATTAAAAAGGGGTTCACGGTGTGGAAAATTTCGATGGGGTTTTCATATGTTACCAATAGATTGAAACAGTTTCTAAAGCCCTGTGTACAAATATCCCAAAGGGGTGTTGACAATTATTGTATATCCACTTGCTACGACCCTTTATAAGAAAGTTGAAAATTTTAACTTTTCATTAATTTCTCTTGTAAGTTAGTGCACACGTAAAGTTTTTGCAACGGTAACTTTTCTGTGTTGAAAGAAGTTGTCAAAATATATTAATTCAAGTGGTGCATTGGTTAGTCATTATGTTCAGCAATGGCCAACAAAACATTAGCCGAGTGCAAACGGTGTTTCGATTCCGATTAGAATTCTGATTCAAATTCAGTTCAGGTTCGGATTCAGGTATAATTCAGTTCTGATTTGCACACTGAGTGTAAGTATAGTGCTTTCACGATTTTAGGCATCCTGCGCAACTTATATCGCGGTATGAACCCGAGGCAACCCGGCAACATGATGGGAGAATTTCAAACGGTAACGAATACCGAAACTCTGGCGAGAATGACGACGATAACGTGGTTGTGATCAGTAGTTCCACGGTTGATGGTGGCGCGGAACAGCTACAGATGTCGGTAGCTGATCAGCGAAGGCTTCCAGGTGAGTCAGGGGTAGCGATATTTGGGATGAGTGGTCCGAAAGAAGAAACAACCTAAGACAATAGTACAGGTAACGTTTTAAGTATTATCTGTATTAGGACGGGTGTGAGGTATCGAAAGAAGTATGAGGATGTATGAAGGATTACAGGCTGTAGGGTTGCAATCATTAGTTTTGCGTCACGACGAAAGTCTGTTTGCGGGATCAAACATGGGAGCTCGGAATTGAGTGAAAGAGTGAAAGGGTTTAAAGTTATAGTTTTAGCGGAACTGGACCATGTAGAGCGACAGAACATTATGAGTCGTAGTTACAATTGCGACCGTACATAGTACCGTCGTTAGATACCATTGACAGTGACAAGCAAGCAAACCTTGCCATACGTCAAAACGTATTATTGAAAAACAGTATTAGTCACCTTGAAACTGAATTAAATATGGATTTGTTCAAGTCTAAACTCCGAAATATCAAATTCAAGCGAAAATCTGCTAAAATACGGAAAAAGGTTTACCAAAAATTTGAAATTTTTACTCTTGATTTTTGTTTTGGATGCTTTTGTTTCGGATGCCTTCTAAAACCCGCCCTTCAATCATCAAATATTCCTGTGTTGAACACGGTATCACCTCAGAAATAGCTCATTCCACTCGAGCTTGGTTAGCGAAGTACCAGTACACTTTTGTCATTGTAAGAGCAATACCACTGGCACTGAGCAACCTTGTTAGTAAGGCAAAACCGTTGGAAGATATTTGTATCCATCGTTGAGCACATGTTACTTTTATGTTTTTACCCTTAGGTTTAGGACTAATCGTTGTTTTTTACGCTTCAGCTTAGAACTAAGATTAACACAATGTTTGTGCGCGTATACATAGGTTCAGGAATATGACTTATTCAAGGTACAGTCCTAAAAGTAGCGTTGGCCAATTTGTTACAAAGGTGTGAGGGTAGGTCAGGTTTTATGCTTTCGTTTTCAATTACTGCTCGTTTTCCCATCGAGTTGCCGTACCCTGTTTCACAGCTGCACACAACGCTGTCCGATTCGTTTTGATTAATGCTACTGCCGAGCAAAATTGTCTTTTTTCCTGTTGTATAGCGTCAGAATCGGGTTAATTAATATTTTTGTATGTATTGTGTGGTGAATGCGCAACACGAGAATCTAGAAATATCGTTCGACAATTGCGGAAAACTGTTCCTCTGGGGGTCGTGGATCCCGTGGGTGCGTTTTTGCTTTTGTATCGGTTTGCCACTGTTGTTTATGTAATGTCTGTAACAGGGAACGAACTACATCCGTATCCGGTCCCGGTATCCCGTGTAAATCTACTGGATACCGGGTATTTAAGGTTGTTGCACGGAATATCATAAATGGTTTTTAAAAGCGGGGGGCGGATTAAACCATTTTGCCGCGATTGCTTTTCCGGGCAACTCAAGAAGTTTAAAATTTTTCTCACCGTAATTTTAATTCTGTCAAACGTGTACTTTTGGTGCGACTCAAATACTTCTAACAAAGTACAAATTTAAATGCTGCATCCGGTAAACAGTCGGTTCTGGTATCCGGTAAATTATCTGGTCGTTCTCTAATCTGTTGTATGTATATGTGTACATAAGTATGTGTACATAAGTTAGTATGCATATATATGTATGCATATATCAGGGGTGCAGCAGCGTATTGCCAACAACACGACGTCCATTGGCCCCGTATGAAGGGCGCAGTAATGCAATTTCAGCATTGAATTCGAATACAAACTTATGATTTTAAAAATTGGTTGCGAGCAGCGCCCATGATGGCTCGTCGTGTTCAACCCATGGTGGTATGTATGTATGTGTCGTTGTATGTATTGTGGTTGTTTTTAATTGAATCCTTCTGTACGAAATAAAAGTGTAATAAAACTAATTTTGGTGTTAGATCGAAGAGAGACAGGTCAGTAAGGTTGGCTTTAGTTGCTGAGGTTTGTAATGTCGTATGTTTATGTTGTGTTTGGGTATACGCCAACGGCTACCGGCTATATTGAGCTGGAATTGTTTCGGTTTTTAATTTGAGTGTTGTATTATATTGTATTGTTTTAGTTTAATTGTATTTCGAACGAAGTTGGCTGATTGTAGCGTTTGGGTTCAGGGATACGGATACGATTTTGTTCTCGGGTGTCTAGCAGCATGAGGTTAGCAGGATGCCACCGTAGCCGAAGGGCCATCAAATCCAATAAGGAATGGTATGTTTTGCAATCAGCCAAGAGTTAAAAATGTCAGCCTCGACTGCCTAGTAGACACCCGGGTCCCCGTATACCTGTTTGGGTTTAGCTATAGTTTTTGTCGGTAGCTATGTATTTAGGACAAAAAAAATTTTGAGAATAATTGAGATAATATCTAAGCATGGAGTCAAGAAGCCGTCAGTGCTTTGTCCGTTGTTGGTAGCGACAGATATGCGGCATTCTAGAATACCAGAGTCCAATCGCACTCGAATACGGTGCGCATCAGTTTGAACTGTTTGGATCGAGTCTTGCGTTGTTTAATCATGAACCTAAGCATAAAAGTAAGCGCAAGCCTTATCTAAGCAAACACCAAAGTGAAGTTCTATAGGTAACTTCGGTTTGGGACGTGCTCTGATTTGATTGGTTTGGGACATGTTCTGACTTCTGATTGGTTTGGAGATATGCTCTGACTTCTGATTGGTTGGTTTGGGACGTGCTCTGACTTCTGATTGGTTTGGGACATAACTGATCGAAAACAATTTAATAGCCAAATGATGCAGTATTTTTATGCAACATATGTCATCGATTTGGCCTAAAATTTAAGGATCAAAATTCCGAATCTGACTGATTGTGCAATCGGAACTCGTTTTGAATTGGCATTCTAGTCAGAACCGGAATTCCAGTTGCGTCCTGATTATATTATAGGTTTATGGTTAGGATAAAGCTTAGGCTTAAGCTTAACCTTAAAATTATGCTTAGGCTTAGGGTTTTGCTTAGGATTAGGCTTAAAATCTTAGGATTAGGCTTAGGTTAGGGTGATGCTTAGGCTTAAGCTTGGGATTAGGCTTCAAACCTTAGTATTATGCTTAAGTTTAAGCTTAGGTTGCAATTTGCGGGGTGTAGGAAAAGTGTACAAGAGCCAATTTGTTTACTTACTCAAATAGGCTTTACATTTGAGTGGTTTATGGTGTTCTATACGATCATGACATGCCTGCCTACAACGAGGCGTTCCGTTGTTGGCTTATCTTAGTTTGCTCTATATATTATGAGTTCTATGTCCAGAAATGCGGCGTATTCACTGCAGGAAACGTCAAATGAAATGGGTACTGTACATGAAATGTATAATATATATGTATATATATATATACATATATATTTATATATGTATATGTATTGAAAGACAGGATGCTAAGCCGGGTTTGTCTCTGATATAGATAGTAGTTCTACGCCCTTGGGTTATCCTGTCTAAGATTGGATATATAAGGTTAGGTGTATATACAAACATATTTGTATATGTATATATATGTAATGTAGATAAGTATGTCTCTATATGTATTATACATGTTATTTTGATAATGTAATTTTGAACGCATATACGTACTGTATTATGTTGCGCTCAGCTTGTTTGGTTCAAAGTTGGATTTAAATTGAAATATGCTAAGGAGCGCTGTTGGATGGGCGGATGCGATGGTATTAACCTTTGTCCGGGGTCGAATTATAGGTGGGGTGAAGGCAGGAGTGAAGGAAACATACGTGGGCTTCTCTGACGGAGTGAGATTTTTTGTTTTGGTTGGGAGGCGGCGGTAGTGTTTGATCTGAGGGTGTGCGATTAACAATTTAAAATATGTTTATACTTATGTGAACCTGGGTTGAGTAAAACTTTCACTCGGATTTATTTAGTCAAGTGTTTGCCTGTCATTATGATATGAGGTTGTCGATGTCGATCAAACACGAGTGGTGTGTTGAGTACATTGTTGATTGATTGGTTGAGAGTTGTTGTTAATATCGACCTGTTTATTCATTGGTTGTAGTTTAGAATATGTGGATGTGTGTTTTTACCGTACGACATATATCAAGGGTCGACCGGAAATCGGGTTCGGTTCCGGCAAAAAATAGAGATCCCCAGTTGTCGGTTCCGGCTACGGTATTATAAGTTGCTCGATATTTATTGCTGAATATATATATGTTGAAAATTTTTGTGATTTGAAAATTTAACAAAAATTGCCATATTATTGTAACTTATTTTTCTAAAATTGTCTGAGCTAATTTGTGTCATCATACGTTACAATTGATCATAACGTTTCCAGCTACTGCATTTGTTTCAGGATTTTTGGCATCGTAAATGGTGTGTTTACACTGTCAAAAGCGATAAAATAGCGTTAAAAATAAATTTTTCGGTAACAAGAATTTTTGTTTTCCAGTTCCGGCTACGGTATAAATTATTCCGGTTGCATCCTGGTATATAGTATATATATATTATATTTATAAACTTAGAAGCACTACAAAATTAGCAGCGAGATTTATATGTGTGTTTTTTGTTGAAATATCTCCTTGATATTAGGTTCCGGCGTATCTGGCTCAGTTTCTTTTTTTTTTGAATCCGGTCCAACCCTGATATTATCCACAGCTGATTATTGGTTTGTTTGAACCAATAAATGTCGGAAGTTCGAAACTATTCACATTTTTGCAGTTTATATGTCCTGATTTGCCCTGTGCCCTACCTCGGTGTAGCGTTATTATTATTATTATTATTATTGACCACCCGCAGTTGCCACCGTTCGCTTGATTGAAAACGTTTGGCGGCTAACTGCGGTGATAATTGCGGCTCGCAGTTGAAAAAAAATAGTTACGGTGGCGCTGTATTTTTTAACTGAATAGAGTTTCAATTCGCGTCCGACACCGTACAGTAACACTTACCCTCGAACATAATTTGTAAAAACAAATATTTGAGACTTGCGACTCCGAATGACACCCTCCCTGCCCCCTGCCCATACGAAATTTTTCGCAAACGGTCGGCTAAATTTTTTGAGAACAAATACTATTTTATTATATGTTCTAAAATGCAAAAAATAAAAGTCTAACAGTCTGCCCTCAACGAAATTAATCGGTGGGTCGTCAATAGTGCCACCCTAAGGGCGTTTTGTAGTGATCTGGTTCGGTTGGCTATCTTTAGTAAACTGAAACCAAAATACACTAGCTTCATTGTGCGTTTTAGTAGCACTAGGGTTAGATTACTACTAACACAAATAGTCACTGTACACTGTCAACTAAATAAGCATATGTATAAAATAGGACTCGCGTAATTCGAGTACTTGCGATTGTTGTGGAATGGAAGACGAATCTGTAGAGCACTTTTTAACGAAATGTTCGGTGTATAGCTAAATTTTGGTATACAGTCTACAGATCACATTGGCTGATTCAAATTGACAATAACATAAAGAAACTGAATAGGTTCATAACAGAGTCAGTAAGATTTTAATTTAGATATTAATTTGATCATCCTAGTTTTCAGAGACTGTGTAACGGACAAACAGTGTCCAAAAGCATCTCGTGGTCTCTTTCAACGGATATGTATTTATCTATCTTATGTACAAACAGAACGTAACGTTAAGTACGGCTCAAGATGAACAAACTATGCATGATTCGTTTTGGAAAATGTTACACAACGCAGTTTGTTTTGTTGGGTTCAGCTGTAACTGACAGACAGAGCTTTTGGTCGTCATGGTTCATACTGTTTTACAGCGAGGATTTTCAATTTTGAGAGGTCTACGCATCCGGGCAGTCAGGAGTTACAGTAAAGGTAGAGTTTTGAAGAAAATTCGCTAGCGACGACGGAAGCCGAACGCTTTGACCGTAGCGTCGAAATGGATGTGGCAAAAAGTTAAAGTTTAAATTTTGTTTGAATTTTAAAAGTTGATTCGATCAATGGATCGCTTCGTATGTAGCCTTATCGCGTGTGTGTGTGTGTAAATTTATTAAAAAACGTCGTTAGCGAAGCGAGCGAGAAGCTAGACGTAGTTTAGTATTAAATGGGTTGCAACGGTAGAAAAACATTTTTGCGTTCATGGATTGGTTTTCTAGACCCACCGCCCCCCCTCCCCAGTGTCCTTTGCTGCCCGCCTGTTAGTTTCAGTTTTTTAAATTTAAGCGTTATATTGCGATTTACTAATGGTGCTAACTTAGCAATAACACTAATATAGTATATAACAAGTCTGGCTGACTTAACAATGCTTGCTGACAGTCGAAGCTATTTAACGTTGTAGCGCGGCTGTGTCTACGTTCTCAGGTTTCGGGTTTCTGTGATCTGTTTCTTTGCGTAATTTGGTTATACATGCTGGAACTGAATAGAGGTGTTGTTGGTAGTTGGGATGATTGCTAGCGTTTGATATGTATGTACTACAGACGCTGTGATGACACAGTCGTGCCCGGCTTCGTCGCCATATCGTCACGGTGATCAGTCGACGACGATCGTAGACAGAATTGCCGTCGGCGACGACCACCGCTATCAGTGTGTCGCTGGTGAGTGTCAGCATCGTTGCTATAGTGGTGGCGGCGGTCGTCGTCGTCGACGCAATTGGCCACCGGAGCAACAGCCGGCGTTCGACACCGACGAACAAGTCGCCAGTGCGTCGATCGAGTCGTCGGTGGTCGGAATCACGGCCGCCGATGATAACTCGATTCGTTACCGGCGACGCCGACCGATGTGCTTTCGGACGATGTCTGGAGGCGCGACAGTCGTCTCGACCATATCTGCTGATGATGACGACAACGAGCGTTTACGATGCGACGGCGTTTCTTGGAGACAACGTCCGGCGACACCGATGATGGTTGCGTCGTCGTCGCCGCCGTCGGTAGCGATTGAGTTACCGCCGTCGTTAGCGGTGTCATCGCGACTGTCTGCTTGTCAGACGGTAGACGGCGATAGCGTCCGGCCTGATGCTGGCAGTGAGGGTCGAGGTGATAGTAAAGGTCCGGGTGGTAGTGGTGCTGAGGATGGCTGTGATGAGAGCGAGAATCGCGGTGGGATTGGTCAAAATAGTCGTAACATTGGCAGCGGCGATAATTGCGGAGTTGTGATGGCATTAAGTCAAGAGCGATTGTCGAGTGATATGTCGCGGCTGAACGTTTATACCCCAGTGCCGGAACCTCCACATAGCGCCACACCAAGGCTTGGTTCAGGTGACGGTAGCGACGATGTAAGTTGTGGCATAGGTCTGCATCCTCAAAGCCTATTAGATGCCCCTCCTGCCGGAGTCACGGTCGTTCGGTTTTATTCAGCAGAAGTGTCGCCTGTGCCGTCGTCGTCGGACGCGACCAGCGCGTTGATAACGTATCACGATGATGTGGTTGCTGATGAGTCGGTGGTGCGGCGTCCGTATTGCACCGGTTTGCAGTCGACGGCTCGTCATGATGGCACAATCGGTAGCGGCGTTGTTGGCGATGCCAACAACGGCGATGTAGCGTCGAGGTCACCGGTTCGAGCCCACCCTGATGCAAGTCAAGATATAATATCAGCGAGGCGCTCGCATATATTGAAAACCAATAGTATGAAGAAAGCTGTGTCGCACGGTGGAACCGGTGGTACGCCTTGGTGTTTTTTAGATATTATTTGTTTGTGTTTAATTGCATTTTTGTTGTTCTTGTTGTTGTGTTTGTTGTTGTTGTAGTTGTTGTAGTTGTTGTTGTGATTGTTGCAATTATTGGCAATGTTAGTGGTGATGGATTATTGCCATGGCTTTGTTGCTTTCGTTGTAGATTTTGTTATAAATTTTTTAAAATATCCTATTGACAAATTTAAATTTAATTTTAATCGCTGATCGTAACAGTTGCATTTTGTTCAAAGTGGCAAACTACGGTTGAGCGTAAGACGAAAGTGTGGTCATCTTGAGCCGTTGTTGTGGGCCCGAGCGTTGGAGGCAGCCAGGCTTCTGTCATACGAATTTAGGTGGAGATATTGAAGTGTATTTGTGGCCGTTTGGTGATTTGCTATGCGTAGTATGGTGATGTACCGCTGCATGTTCAATATTTGCGGTGTATTTATCAGGGTGCAACGGGATTTATGAAATACTAGAACCGGATCCGGAAGGCTAAAAAATGCCGGAACCGAAAAACAAAACACTTGTTATCGAAAAATTGGTTTTTAACGCTATTTTATCGTTTTTTTATGGTAAAATACACCATTTACAATGCCACACTTCTGAAACAAATATTACAGTAGGTGGAAACGTCAATTTGGCAAAACAGTACACGCTCAGACTATTTTAGAAAAATAACTTAGAATAATATGCCAATTTTTCTTAAACATTCGAATGAAAAAGTTTTCAATGCCAAAAATACCGCAAAATTGCGGTGAAAAATACGTGGAACTCGCGCCTACATTCTGAATACATGCTATGTCGTACCTAAATTAAATAAGTTAGTTGAACAACCAACGCTAACTGTGTGAAATACATTACAAATAAAACACTCCCAACATGTCTCTTAAGACAACTATCGCATGTCGTATGTAAAAGCAAACTGCAGAAGGAAAAAGTTGGTCAACAACGTTCACCTTTGAGTAATAAATAATTAACGCAGACATACTTAAGTTTCTATTACGAATGCTTAATTAGGAATGGTTGGAATGGTCCGGATGCAGACACATGACATGCTTCATTTTAAGTTATTAATTTGACATTTATCGTAAGTTTAGAAATCTCTGGTCTAAGTCAACAATTGCTTGGTAAATGATTGCTTCAACGTCCCCGAACGTGTTAAAAATGTTAGGCTCTAGCATTAGCTTAACGAAGCAAAGCACCGTTCTCGAAAATCGTAATCTTTTATAGTTGTTAGCATTTGAGTCTTCGCAGTTGTAATGTATCCGATCTGTTCCTTAAACGTTGTGCATATAACTTGGAATCGGAATCGGCATCGGTATATATTCAAAATAATCGGTATCGGCATCGGTATATATTCAAAATAATCGGTATCGGCATCGGTATATATTCAAAATAATCGGTATCGGCATCGGTATATATTCAAAATAATCGGTATCGGCATCGGTATATATTCAAAATAATCGGTATCGGCATCGGTATATATTCAAAATAATCGGTATCGGCATCGGTATATATTCAAAATAATCGGTATCGGCATCGGTATATATTCAAAATAATCGGTATCGGCATCGGTATATATTCAAAATAATCGGTATCGGCATCGGTATATATTCAAAATAATCGGTGTTGGCATCGGTATGTATTCAAAATAATCGGCATCGGTATATATTCAAAATAATCGGTATCGGCATCGGTATATATTCAAAATAATCGGTATCGGCATCGGTATATATTCAAAATAATCGGCATCGGTATATATTCAAAATAATCGGCATCGGTATATATATATTCAAAATAATCGGCATCGGTATATATTCAAAATAATCGGTATCGGCATCGGTATATATTCAAAATAATCGGCATCGGTATATATTCAAAATAATCGGCATCGGTATATATATATTCAAAATAATCGGCATCGGTATATATTCAAAATAATCGGCATCGGTATATATTCAAAATAATCGGCATCGGTATATATTCAAAATAATCGGCATCGGTATATATTCAAAATAATCGGCATCGGTATATATTCAAAATAATCGGCATCGGTATATATTCAAAATAATCGGCATCGGTATATATTCAAAATAATCGGTATCGGCATCGGGGAACAATTTTGGTATCGGCACATCCCTAGCAAGGATGTATAGTACGTCGTTTTATGATTTACTTGAAATAAATCTTTGTGAATGACATTATTAGTCGCTTCGCATTGCATAGTGCCCATTACTATTTTACACACGAGCTGCTAGAATATAGATGGCGAAACAAATTCGTTTCTATCTTTACGAAATTAGGATCATGTTCAGTTTTTAAGTAATAAAAATTCCGGGCTCGTGTTTGCCCGGAAAAGAAATCCGGGGCCGGGTCCGGATTTGCATTCTTAAAAATTCTTAGGTCCGGGTGTTTCTTCCAGATAAATCTGGGTCCGGTTCCGGGTTTTTCGTTTAAAAAACCCGGGTCCGGCTACGTATTTATTTTTAAATGTTGCACCTCTAATATGGCAACGAGTCCACCTTGGTATGTTCTACACGTCGTAGCAGAATATTTACTCGTAAAAAACTTTTAAGTGAAGTTACTCCCGTCGAAATGTAATCCTGGCTACGCCATTTCTGATACATAAAGTTCTGTTCAGAAGGGGGTTGGGGAGTGTTGAGTTAAAAACCAGTCGTAGTGGGACTACATCTATTGAGCGAAGCTCGAACACATTTAAGCAATTAAACTAATATGCAATGTTATTTATTAGCTAACTATTCATTTATCGGTTTTGGAGGTTTGTAGACAATTTATTCAGGTTAACACCCCAGGATAATTCGCTCTCAAATAAAAAAAGTTTATCAAAATCGGTTCAGCGGTTTCTGAGTTTATTTTCGGACGAACAGATGGACGACGGACGGACATCCACTTTTCGACCCCCCAAATGCAACATAAACGATTCGCGAAACTCTGAGGTTCGCTCCGAGTTTCGGTTTAGGTATACTAAGCATTTGGGCGTTCTCTAATGGGAGTCGGGGTCCCCACTTACCAAAAGCCCCATCCTTAAGATGTTCAACCCAGTTCGCCCTCACACTCAAGCTTTCACCCCCCAATTAATTTTAAATTCCATACATTTTGGGAAAAACCCGATCATATGTCTTAATGTATTTGATATGTGTTTAATAGAGTTATATGATTGTTTTTATAATGTGCTTAGTTGTAGGCGCAGCTAAACACTGGCTAGCACAGCTACTGTCGCTTTATTGAATATTCTGCAACCCCTACTTTAAAAATTTATCTCGGTTGATGCCCCCGCTCTGCCGTCACACGAGTGAATACCCAGCTGGTAATAGGTGTTGATATAATGTGGGTTTCCGTCTATGATCACGGCTCTGCTATACTGGCACGATTGTTTTGTACCATTTATCAAGCATGGCTTTTTATGTAGTCGTACGTGGTTTAAAATTTAAATTGTTTCTACGGAGACGAATAGGGGTTCTATTAGCTAACATCCATTGTCCAAAAGTTTCTAGGCTAAGAGACCAAAGAAACTTTCGGGTTTAGAATAACCAGTTTTATCCTGGGGTCCAAATTTTTTTTGCTACTGGATCAGGTTATATCATTGCGCTATGACATCCTGGGTACGACGGCACGTGGGGGTTATGTTTCAACTGGAAGTCTGTCTTAGCGTGTTGCAAAGTTGTATAACCTAATGGTAGTATACTTGCTTACTTATGTCATAATTGAATTTGCGACAATTCGTCGCCCGAGACAACTTGACGCCTAACAGTGTACGAAAACTTATGAATAGTTCTAAGCATAATCCTATGCGTAATCGGAAGCCTAAGCCTAAGTCTACGTGTAAGCATAATGATGGGCGACGAATTGTCGAGTTGATGAAACTTTAGATTACAAGTTGTCGGGCGACGAATTGTCGTGATACGGCCGATAATTGTGCTTTGTAGTGGTAGTTCAGTCTTTGTTGATGTGTCAGCTTTGATATTAGCCTCTAAACCGCTTGTGGCAACGCCCTTGAAATCCAGCGGCAAAGGATTCATAAGTTATAAGACTTAATAGCAGTTGATTAGAGTTAACAAGCCAGAGTCGATGATGACTTCAGACAATAGTATGTACCTCGTTGTACCATCACTAGGGTGTTCTGGCGGGGGGGCATTGCTTTGTACTGACTGGGGAAATGTTCCCAGCTGCAAACTGTTATGAAAGTGCTGTAGAGGTTTGTGGTAGATTCGACGTTATAAAAATGTGTTTTTTGTGTGTTTTTCAGAATGGTGGGAAATGTCGATTGATAACGATAGCGTCGTGGTGAACGCTCAACAGCAACAACAATCAGTGACAGCAGTGCGAGCTGGAAATCGGCAGTTGCAAAGCAAACAGGAGGTAAGTATTCTTTTGTAACGCAATTTTATACTTCTTTACCGTCGCCAAACTTAAGTCTGAAGTCAGAGCTTGTATTCTCATATGTGTGTAGCATCTATTACAAGTTAGTGATAGGCCATGTAACTTTCGAAGTAGGGAACAAGTGATGTTCGAAAATTCAGCACATTTATTGCTTTCGATTTTCTCTGCTACTGTGCAAATTTTGTGATCAGTAATTGCACCAGTTCGTTAGTTTGAAAACCTATTACTAACTGGTGATAGGTGCTATACTGCTGTATGCATTTTGAGAATATGTGCCCTAAGCATAAAGCCTACGCCTAAGTTATGCCAAAACATGAAAATTTTGAAAACTGTGAGAGGAATGGGCACAAAGGCCTTTTGTTGTTTGAAATGAGTGAATGTGATATTGGAGTTCAATAGAAAAGCACATAACTTTTTGTGACGGTTCAGAGTAACATTTGTAGTTCTCGAGGGTCGAAACGAACTGTTTACGGTCGCTGTATTCGCTGACAAAAAATTTTTTTACATGAGATTGTATCATTTTGAAATGAAATGCTTACTGTGACACGTGCATGCGCTTTACGGTTTTAGGCTGAAACAACGTTGACGAACTCAAAACCAAAGCATCGACACAGCTCAAATGTCGCGGCTCCGTTGGCTGCACCGGAAGAAACTGTTGTGGACCAGTCCGGTGGACTAACGACGGGCGCCGCCAGGAACACGACAATTGCATCCGCAGTAGATGATCATGTAAGTGATTGGTTACAGGGTTTTTTGGGGGGGGGAGGGGTAAAACTTTTGGTGGTATAGGTGTCTTCGAAACTATGAGCCAGTCATTGCAGAGACGTAGTAGACGCCTGCTTAATAGGGAAATTAGGGAATATTGCGATTTTGCCAGGGACATCAGTTGAAAAGGATAAAATGGCTGATCGGAAAAATGTTTTCAAAATAATTCTGCGGTCGCCATGAGCATAGGGGTGATATGGCGAATACGCAGCACTATTTGGGTTAATTCAGTCAATATTACAAAATTATACTGCAGATGGTGTGTTTTTTGTTGTTTTAGCGAATGCAAACACGTGTTGATAGCGGTAGCAATGAAGATTTGGCAAGAAGACATCAAGGTAACTATATGAGCTATATACGCCTAGGTAGAAGTTGTTACTATTTTGTTTTGAGTAGCTATGTATTTTTAGTAAAGTTATAAAGTTGTTTTAAGTAAGGGCTGCGCTATACTACTTCATTGTGCTTCGTACACAACTCGTACCAACGATTTTTAACATGACGTGCGGCGCCACCCGTCGGCAAGTGACGGCGAGCATAGCACAAATCTAGAATGATTGGTTGGGCCGCCCTCGTAGTACAGAAATCAAAAAACTTAGATTAATTATAGAAAAATGTTGAAGGCTTTGGCGAATCATTTGTATTTCTGCCAGCTGCCATGGAGCTGATTGAATTATACACCCGCGTATATTTGTTGTAACATGTGTTGTAAATGTATGCATGTGCCCGTGTCCGGTCACAATCTTTATTGGGTTACAATAAAGCTGGAAAAATTGACAGACGACCAGTGTTGAGCGTATTCCAATTCCTTGACCTAAAATTAAACTTCAGCGTAAAAATAAGTCTACAGCTAGGCTCACGTCCGAGCGAAAATAATAGACGCAATCGTAGCCAGGGATGGGCGGTAAATGTAACATGGTCCAAACAAATATTGCAACTGAACGCAACACTACAAAACATCGGCGTAAGATGTAAGCTTTATTACGCAAAGCATTTGGATACCTTAAGCCACGGAAGCAAGAATATGTTAGCTACGTTCTGATATTTGAATGCCATCTAGTATTAGAGTTGGATAAACTATCGGGATCCGGCCGGATATTAGATTATCCAGCTCCGTTTAAATTTTAAGTGTATTGTTTCGAAAATCAGTTCTTGCTCTGTTGTAGAAGTTACATTTGAAACGCAACCGTCAACTTCAAAGGTTACCGCCGAGACGGCAGCTGGCGACACTGGAGACAGTAGCAACAATCGGCTCAATCCAATGTCGACATACTGTCGTGTTGGACGGAAGCCAACGCCGCACAAAAAGACCCGACGCAAAGGATTTGCGGGAGCCGCAGCTGCGGCAGGCGCAAATTTCTTGTCGTCATCGTCTTCGACCTACGGCAGCCGGCATGGAGCCACAGAGCCAAGTAGGTCGTCCGTTCCATAAGCTGCCCTGATTGTGATGTGTGCGTGTGGTACATTATACTGGTTGCCTGTTGCATAAGCTTGTTTGTATCATGCACGCAATCAGGGCACAGTACGGTAATTTTGTGTAATATTTAGCTTGGTTTTTGTATTTTGTTTTTGTGTGTATTTGTGCGTAGTGAATTGCCGTTTTTTTTATGTTTTGTAGAAACAGCTTAAAGGCGCTATACTCACCTCGCGGCGCCACGCATCACACCGTACAGCGCTGCGCGGCAGCGATCATTGGTGTTCTGTGACGTGCGGCGGTGATCGTCGTCACGTGGCGCTGCACGGCATACAAATGTATTAGCGCAACCCTAAGTATACCGTGACGTGTATTTTTGTTGCATGACGCTTGCGTTATAGTTTGCACTGAGTTACAAAGTAAGTCGTAGTTCACACGGTGCAACTGGTTGCTGCTCCATAGCAAATTTTGCAATTAATCCTGGATGTTTGGTTTAAAGTTTAGAATTATCGAATTTTGCAAAAACTATAGATTGTTTGCTACGGTGCCATCTCAATTTTGGTTTTTCAATTTTGAAAAACAATACAATTTGAGTAATTTCGTTTGCTATGGTCCCAGTTGAATTTTTTCCGGAAGCTTGAAAAAGTTCAGTTTTTTGATCTGTATACCGACGACGGAGCGAAAAAACGTCGGCTCTGTTGTAGTAAGTATTCTGCAGAAATCCTCGTGTTTGTTTGCTTGTTTGTTTGTTTGTTTGTTTGTTTGTTTTGTTTGTTTGTTTATTTGTTTGTTTGATTGATTGATTGTTTAATATCAAACAAAATAATTGTCAAAAAATAAAATTTTTAAAAAGTTGCAGCAGCAAAAAATCGCGCCGTGTGAACATAACTGAATTCAGCAAGCCTTGAGCTCTATTCACTCGTGCAAGTTTCTGCAGCAATAACCTGCACGTGCAACTTGCATGAAGTTTAGTCACAAAGCAGTTTTGAAGTTCTTGTAGCTGCAAATTATGCGCTGGAATTTCGTTCTATTAAATTTAATACGGACATGTGAACGCAGTTTCGCTTCGCATGAATATTTCAAGTCAAGAAATTTTGAATAAAACCTTATTTACGCGTGAATTTTTGTTGCAACTAAAACTTGCAGCTGCATTTATTCTTGATGAATATACGCCAAGAATTAATTCATAGGTATAAATAGCCTTGCAAGTCGAATTAATTCTTCATCAATGGCTGAACTGATAATTTATAGGGTATGCTTGATATTTTTTGCAGTAGCCTGCAAATTTTTCTGATAACTCATGTGAACATTAAAAATCTAAATGATGTTTCATTGCAAATACTTGCAGCAACAAGTATTTAATGCAAGTTGCAGCTACGCGTTCTCGCTGCAAAAACTTGACTGTGTGAATAGGACTGTATAAAATTTAAATCTACCATTTTATGTGATGAATAAAGTTGCCTTTTGCGGTAGAAAGTTGAAAATTCTGTAAAGACATGTAGCTTTTTGTGCGTTTTTAATTGGCTGTATTCAGTTGCATTTAGGTGTCTTCGCGTCTTTAATTTTTTTCTATCTTTACTGCTGTTATATTTTATTTTTGAACGCTTAGCTGTTTGTTTTTAGCTAATTTCCGGTTCTATAAGCAGTTTCCGTCAACAGCGTCGGCAAGAACTTCGAAGGCGACCGGAAGTGGAACACGGTTGGTGAGTGCGGTCGCCTCAAAAATTACTGGGTCGTTTAGCGCAGAAAGTTTAACCGCATTGTTGCCGTCGACACCGATGAACGCCGATGTGCGTTGTGCTGATTCGCGTAGGAAAATGACGGATCGCCAACACATAATAAATTGTGGGAAAATGACGGAGCATGAGAAAATGACGGAGCGTGGGAAAACGATAGAGCGTGCTAAAATAGATGATGACGATGGCGGTAACGAGGTCGGATTTAGTTTGGGCAGCATGGATGATATCACTAGTGGCGTGGGGAGTAGGAGTGGTGATCTAGATACTTCTAACCGATGCCGAAACGGTGGTCTTGGGGACCTCTATGTTGTAGGATCGAACGGTGAGTTGACACGGTTAAACGCTGATGAGGATGACGATGAAGAATTCTTCACTGAATCCGTCTGGGATGAGTCTCGGGTGGCAGGGTCAATTAGGGTCGCCGAACGGAGGGACGGCGCAGCAAAGGTGGTGCTAATCAGGCGGTCTAGGAGCAAGGATGATGTGATCGGATATGAGAATTGGCTCGCACAAACAGGGGTAGATCGCAAGCATGCCGAAGATAATGAAGATGGATGGGTCGGTAAACGTTCCAACTTTGTGGGTAATGAGCTAGTGGGAAATGAGCAGCAAAGAAGGCAGCAGCCTACTCGCATAGCAGCAGTTAATCGTGGGTATTTAGGGGGCACTGGTAGCGGAAGTGTGATTCGAAGTTTTGGTGGGCGAGAACGTAGCGTCGAGTGCTTGCTGGCGGATGACTCGTTAGAGGCCACCCGAGCTAAAATTGGTGTGGTTAACCCGGTTTATTGTGGGACTATCGATCGTCATAGGCTAGGGGTGTGTGCAGCCTATGGGGTTGCGGATAGTGGAATAACCGAAGTGGCACAACAGAGTGGTTTAGGGCCAACACGAGAAAAGTGGAGGCACAATTTTGAAGCGCCGTTCGGTAGTTGTGGTAAACAAGCGGTCGCGGATAGTGTTTCGCCTACGTCACCCAGTATTATTCGCCGTATGGCTTCGTCGTTTAGGTTTAGGCCGTCGTTGGGTGCCGCTACAACAGCAGTATCGCCAACCAGCGGCGAAGATGCTGGCCTAATACACCACGATCGCGACTCTCAGCAGCACCTGATGCCTTCAGCTAAACAACTCCAGTCACGCGGGATTCAACGGAAACAGCGATCGGCGACTGCTCGTGCTGCTCTCGTTGGCCCTTCGTCGCACCAAGAGGCTCCTCGTGCTGGAGTTAATAAAACTTCAGTTAGGAGCACAAGCCAGTCGCGGTCACGGCGCCGGCATTTTGCCGATTATTTCCTTTCCTCAACGAAGGTTTCTGCGCATGATGCCGCCGTCGCTAACCGATTGCACCCGGACCTGGTCGCTGGAAGACGTCATGAAATTCATTGCGGTCCCGTTGAGCATCATGGTGGCTCTCCCATGGATACTAGTACTGCAACCTGCGGTACTAGGAGTGCACCTCAGTCACCAGTGCTATCGGGAACCGCTGCAAGCGACCGATGGTGGGTGACCAGGAGTCCTGGACGCAGTGTGCGCCGTATAGGTGCCATTTTTATGTTACCCCCTCAGTCGGATGATTTTGACGAAAATTGGTGCTATGAAGGTAAGCCAGTGTCTTTTTGGAACGCAAAATATCAGCACTCTGTTTTGTGAGATTTTGTTATGTTTTGTATATGGTTTAGTTCAGCAGCTTGGCTCTGAACGAGGTAGTTTTTTTTTGTTTCTTATATGTTTTGACGTTATTATTTTGTGCCAAATGTCAACAGATACAAAATTTTTTAATTTGTGCTATGAGTAGTAATTACGATCCGTATGTATTTCAAATTTTTCTTGAGTATGGAGGGTGTGTCGGAATTGGAATTTAAATTTGAATTATACCCGGAATATTATGATTTGGAACTAAAAATGGATACTTAGAAAAATTTCCACAAGTAAGAAACCAATTTGGATAAATCGCTGGCGGTGACTACACTGTCTTACTGTAATTAAGTCCATGGTCGAAATTAAAGCGCTTAACGATTTCGCAAGGTCTTGAAAACGCCGAAAGTACTACACCGCCATTATTCAGCAAGTGTCGTGGTTTGCGCCAAATTTCCAGAAATTGATTAAAGTGACGTTGCATTCGATAATTGTAGTTTATTTTAATAGTTTTTAATATGGATACTTTTACCTGTAATAATACTTATTTTACACCAACGTTTAAAAGATAGCTTGGTTACTAAGTAAACTGCTAAATCTAATACTTTCGTGAGTATTTTTTTGGAATGTTTTATTTTTGTTTCAGTATCAAAAGATCAGGGCGATAACGTAGTGCCAAATGAACGAGCCAAAGATTTTGGCAGTGGCGGGTCGAAGGTATGATTATTTTTTGTTTGTATGATTTATTGTTTTGGCTGTGATGAGAAATTGGCTGGGGAAGAAGGAAAACTGTTGAATTAACGAAGTTAGTTGAAATTAAATTATACCAGACGCGTCGCAGATATCAGACTGAACCGGACGACGCCGTACGTCATTAGAATAGTCGAAACCTAACTGTTACATTTAAATATTTGTTTCATTTTATTACATTATTGTAGCACTTCTTGCGATCTCCTCGTAAAGAAGAAAAAAAGGAACGGAAAACTTCAAAGGATCATCGTGGGGTAAGGTTAAACGCCTGGTAAGGTATAACGCGTAGATGTCGGCGTATTTTTATTGTTTAGTAGTAAAAAATGTATGCGTTAACCTATTTATATTTATAATATGTCCGGTGTCAATTTAAAAATTATATCGCAGAATTTTCTGCTGAACTGAACTAATTGAAATAATCGTAGTTTGTTCTGATGCGATGTTTTGCTGCTTGTCTTTTTAGATTAAAAAGATTTCGTTCGATCGTTTTGGAATGAGCAGTGGCGGAGCTGGAACCGGAAGCGGAACATCGCTGATGTCAATGAGTGGCTCAGCAAGTGCCACCGGAAATGCGAGCAGTAATCAGCACATGCCTTCCAGTTCCGGTCGTGATCAGCAATGCTTAGGCGCAAGCCGCGGTGGTGCCGCTCAAGCATCCAAATCTGGTGGCGGACCTGTGTTTTTGTTGCCTACGCCCGGTAAAAATGTGACCCTCGAGGATTTAGCACCGTCACGCGCGGCGCCGATTCCGAAGTTTGTGATCAAATGCGTTGAATATGTTGAAACTCATGGTGAGTTTGATTGATGCTATTTTGTAGTTGAGATTTAAACGGAAGGCAAGTATCTATTTAAATACCTTAGGTCAATATGCACTGGATATCTGGTAAATCTCTGTATTCGGACATTATACAGTAGACCTTGGTAACTTATCCACCGAAATGTGCCGGATGTCCGGATGTATTTTGTAATGACGCTTATTACACTACATTTTCTCTATATCGAATGGATTTTCTGTTCAGCGTTCGTTTTTTCAAATAGTAATATTTTAGTAATACATTGCTATTCGCATTCTCTTAACTTATGAGCATAACTCGATTTCTGAATAAATGCAATTTATGAGAGCGAAGATATACGCACATTTTGTCAAAGATTTCGTCAAAAATATTCAGAAGAAGTTTTGCTAAGTAGAAACTTTAGATGAAAATTTTCAAAAGTAATCATTGCACCGCTGTTTGTTTTTATGCACACGGATGTTTATTTTTGTATATTTTTTAGCATTCCGTCTGCATTTTAGGCCTAACGACAGAAGGAATTTATCGCGTTTGCGGCAATCAAGCTCATGTTACACTGCTACAGAACAAATTTTTGGAAGGTAACTGGAAGTTGGTTCGCAGTAGTTATTAGGCTACTGGATTGTCTTCCTAAAAGTTCTTAGTCTTAGTGTATGGTTAACACAAGTTTCAGTGCAAGACGAGGTCGTAATGCGTGCTAATTACATATTTTCTGTTGCATTCAGAATGTAGCCAGTTGCATTACTCTTAATCTAAGACTATCATCCGCGTTTGGCGGCGCTTATAAGTGGATGAATGTTTGACTGTTTGAATTGACTTCATAAACTTAAGTTTGACTTGTGTGCAATGATGTTACTTTGACCTGTGTACAACGATATTGGTTTATGTTTCAGACCCAGATGCTCCGTTTGAAGCTTGTGATGTTCACGTGTTTGCAGTTGCAACTGCGTTGAAGAAATTTTTTTCTGATGTTTTTGAACCTGTACTACCGTATTCCATGTTTGACGAACTTATTAAAGCAATGAGTAAGTGAATATTAATTGGTTATGTTATTGTTTGTTTTGTTAGTCTATCGATCAAAGTTTGATCAAGAATGGATAGTGATTTTACACAAGAGTATGCAACTGGGTAATTTCTCTGCAGGGAAGTAACGACCCGATAGTTGTATATTTTCATTTGCATAACGCAAGCACCAACGTAAATGGGGTGGCCAAGTACGCTCCTAGTATAAGAGTATGAACAGCGAATATAGTCTTAATCCTGAAGGAAATCGCGTAGAAATTCTTCGTTTGAATGTCTATAATTTAGTCTCATTCGAATTTACGCTCTGTATATATTATTTTGTTTTATTGTTTCTTTTGGTTTTTCAGGCTTAACTCAACAAGAAGTTCGGGTGAACAGATTGCGGGCGACCCTGCGCCGACTGCCTCGCGAAAATGAAGAACTTTTGAAATATTTTATTCGACATTTAAGAAAGTAAGTGGAGATTTTGTTGTGTTATGAATTATTGTAGATTTGTCGTTTGGTTCGTGGTTCTAGTCATGCAAAATGTTTTAAGTTGACAGTGATGCGCAGTAGTTCGCTAGCCCAATCTTGAGTAGATAGGAAGTAGCTCGTTTTCAGGGGTGCCACGTGGTTCAACGAAGACGGAAATGATCCGCTGGAGGCTTTTTAGAAAATCATTAAAAATTCTGAGAATTTTTTTTGCATTACGTGAAGTAACAAATAGCAGCCATAACGCATTTTTCTAATGAAATAATTATTGTCGCATTTCTGTGAATTGAAGTGGACGTTAATGCTACATATCTTGTGGAATATATGTACATGAAATTGTATTGTTTGTTTTTTACTTGATGTTATTATTGTGGTTGTTTTACAGAGTTGCTCATCACGCGCACGAAAATCAAATGGACTATACAAATTTGGCAAAGTGTCTTTGGCCAACGCTACTCAGGCCGCATTTTGACAATTTTGAAGCGATGGTTGGAATGACGGATAAGCTGAAAGAGTTGGTGACACTTTTGTTGGAAGAAGACTTGTTGTGAGTGTTAGCTTGCAGGCATTTTATGGCTGGTACAGTGCGATATTGTGTAATGTGAAAGATTTATGCGACAATGTAGGTAAAGACAGGTTTTGGTGAACGGGTGAGCGATTTGAACAGTGATAGAGGTACATTAATTTGGATGTGTATGACTGAAAAGCATCGAATTGGGATGGACGTTCTTGATGGAAGATGCTATGACGATTTTCAGCGAAGTTAATTGTAGCTGGTGGGGTATTTGGTGAAGTATTTTAAAAGATTGGCGGATTCCTTACGTAGAAAAACCTTCTGCTGTGAAAGTACACGTTTTAAGTTGTGTGTGCCGGATAGACTGATTCTGGGGGTATGCGTGCTATAATAGCCAGAGATGAAATGGACAGTACTGAGTTCTGAAAATGGAATCATATTTGGTTGATTTTGTAAGGGTATGTAATCGATACTGATGGTTTTGTTTTGATTTTCAACTGTAGTTGAGTTGAACAGATTACTGTTGGGAGTTTGCTGAGTTTATCATTGAAATTTAATAATTTGCGTTTTGTTGGGAGTCATTGTAAGGTGAAGATTCAACTGAAAACGGGTGATTAAAAATCATGGCTTGGTGAAGAAGTACACATTATGGTTTAAAGCATCAAGTAGAATGAGTACTGTAGTGATCCGAGTAATAGGCGTCTCAGTTTGAGTCCCAATTTTGAGTGCTAATCAATAAGAATTCGTATCCCTAATTAGTGTCCGTTGGTGTATAGCGTCCATAAGTCCTAATTAGTACGCTGAAAGAGACCAAAACAAAAAAACTGGTCTACACAGCTCAAATACGTAAGAGACATTCAGACAATCAACATAAACTTTGTTATTAAATCCAGAAAAAAGATTGACAAACATTCCAATCAACAAAAATACTTCGGGGCAAGTGAGTTACGCTCAAAAGAAATAATTTAAAAAGAAGCTAACATGGAATGAATGAAAAATAAGTAACTGTTCGGAATCGAATAAAAGGGGTATTCTCTGGAGAGGCAAAGTCAATATACGTCCCCCCTCTTATTCGGGTCGCTGCAGAAATAATAATAATAATTATAATTATAATTATAATATGCATATTAAAATTAAAATATTCTGAATTGGCGTATCTTCTTGTATTTGGATGTTTGTAAGTTTTTATTTCGCAGTTATCTGAACTTCTATTTTGAGGTTAAAATTTCCGTTAATCTTTGGTACCATTTATCTCCAATATTTTAGTTTAAAGGTGGTGGTAAACGACGTTGACGGAAAGTGACGGACGGCGGCGGACGTCATCAAAAGTATAGCGCCATCCTAAGGCTCAACTTGCCATGGATTTGTAATCAAAGAATGGTTCTGGTTCTAAAATTTCAACAGGACACAAGCTTGTGAGCAGAACAAATCGCGAATGAAATCTGTAAGATTATGCGTTTGCTAATCTAAGCTATGCGGCATAGTAAGCGTCATAGAACTGGAAATTTTGACAGGAGCTGTTTCATACAAGGGCGATGTAAAGTATGGTATGTTATTTAGTAGTTAAATGCGTGCTCGAGTGCTTATTAATATGCTTAATTTTAATGTAACCTGCTTGTGGCATATCGGTTGTTATTGCGATAAATGTGATAGCGGTGCGTTTGATGTGTGTTCTGATTTTGTAGACTATTTGATACGAGACGGTTACTGTGGGCAATTATTTCTATGCTAATTTAACCATTCAAGTATTGCTGTCATTCATTGGTAATGGCGTATGAAACGTTACCTACTCGTTGAGATATGATTGCTTAACGTTTTAGTTATCCATCGTAGCCTAAGCTGAGGTTTAGCCTAATTTTAAATTGAAGCGATTATTTATAACGGTCAGTATCTTCGAGTAAATTAGACCGGATTATTAGGGTTGTGCTATACCTTGCCGCGCGATGCCGGATGCCATCAATTAAATTTTGCGTATATTGTTGCTAGCAATGCATAGCGCGGCTCGGCGGCGTTAGGCGGAGCACGGCGCTTCCAGCAACGTAAAGTATAGCGCAACTCTTAAAGAACAGACGATTTGGGATTGGTATGCCACTGAGCTATTAATACCATAAATTGGTCATTCACTAGAGCAAAAGTAATTATATGGGAAACGTTATGCATATTCGTATAATACAATTGCTATGAATTTCATTGCTATTCTTATATATTGCAGACATCTAATAGTAAATTTTAACGGCATTGGAGTTTTGGTTGAGCTGATATTTGTGTTTAGGTTCAGCCTCGAGAGAATGTCGACCTCTGACTATGTATAACTGAGAGTGTATAAGACAATAGTGTGCAACTCTTAGGGTCCCGCATGTTAGAAAATGTACTACCGGGTGTTGCGTTTTTGGCCGATGTCCCTTGTTTAGAGAGGGGGTCGCTATTACATTAATACCCCGAAATTAAACTATAGTGGAGCATGTTTGACGCTGCATGCATAAAGTACCAAGTTTCGCGCAGGTTGTGCCCCCCTCTAAATAAAAATGTACAGAGCAAAAACGCAACGCGTGCCGGGGACATTCTTTTCTACTGAGAATGTGCCCAGTTCCATACCCTTGTAAAGAGTCATTATCGACTCTTGTTAATAATGTCTGGTAAGATGTGATGTGAAAGTTACGATGGGTCACAAATTGTATTATCATTGAAGATAAATTTTATTACAGCAGAACCGCATAGGGCAAAAACGCAACGCGTGCCGGGTACGTTCTTTTCAACCCAGAATGTGTCCAGTTGCACACTCTTGTTAAATAGCGAATATCGACTCTTGATATAACTAAGAATTTATGAGGAAGTTTCGGCTGTTTTTGCTGCGAAGATAACGGCATTTTTGAAACTGTATTGTTGTCAGGCAAGGGGCAACCGGAGGTGAGAGTTTCCGGACTCGAAGGCCAACTTTGCCAGAGTGTTGAAGCAAAATTATATAGTTGAATGTTAAATTAATGTATAATTAGCTATAATTTTAGCAAATATCTGGAGTGTAGAAAACTGGTTTTTAGCAGGATTCAATCGGATATCTGTTTCCAGTAAAAAGTGTCTAGGTTTCTGGTGGGTCCATAAAAGTGTAGTTTTAGATTCTAGATTACATTTTTTGCTTAGGCTAGACTTAGGCTTAGGCTTAGGTTTACGAACACATTATTGAAACGCTTATGCTTAGGCTTAGGCTTAGGACTGCGCTTCAATCTACTGTTATGCCCCTTACAGCACCATTGGCCGTTCTTGTTATAGAAATAACGGAAAATTTGTTATTTTTACGTGAAAATGAGCTATAAATCTCGTATATATTTCGCAATTTTTCATTACGGATTTGCTGCAATTGTTTGAAATGGAATAATTTACGAAATTCATTCAAAACCTTAAAAATTACGTTGCATTCGCTATTTTTTCTTTAAAATTTTAGTTGACCCGGTGAATATTTGCACCGTTTTATTGTGTTGGAAAAAATAAAACATCTTTCCAACTTTTACACTCCAATATCCGTTTCCATTATTTTCACTATCCGTTTACACTCTGGTAGTCCACACGCACTGAACTGTGCAATTTTTTTAGTAAAACTAGAAAATGTTACTGCCGAAGTTGCCGGAACTTCCGGCAAAAATTCTACACAAACCTGTGGTCGATTTTCGGCCGCAGGTAATGTTGCATGTAGATTAAATGCCGGCGCCGGAGATAGACCTCCGGTAACCTCGGACGGCTCGCTCGCGAGTCAAACATGCTACCCATTACACAACGCGTCCGATATTATGATTTTCTCCAGTACTGTATGTGCACGTCTATGTATGTGTCTTACACACTATGCACATGCAGATGCTGTACCACATATACCAACACGGTTATACCCTGCTTGTTTAGGTAATATCACTTGACACTGAAAGCAATATTCGCAGACTGGAAGCGCACATTCGCAGAATAAAAATCACCAACTGATTAATGTATTAGTAATATTAATATCAAAACATTTATTCAGTCGTTGACGCAAAAAATGGCATCAAAAGTTTACAATCAGCAGTTGTTAAACAAACGACAAAATCGATTTCCCAACGACCCGCGCCCGCTGTTCTGACGGCCGTTACCCGATGACTGCCCAGAGTTACGTCGATTTCCGCTCGCACCACTGTCGTTGTTTCCACTAAAAATGCCCAACAAATTCTTTTTCGTTCCGGCTGCGTAGCCTTCACCAGTGAGACCTTGGGTTTTTCTTGCGACCTGTAAGGTAAGTTTTGACAAAATTAGGGAAACAACTGCGTTCTTCTTCATTTTAGAAACATAGGTACGCTTTAAAGGTCAATGTAATGAGTAGTGCCGTAACAGTAGTGTAAGCATATTCCTAAGCCTAAGCCTAAACGTAAGCCTAAGCATAAGAATGAGCGCATACCTAAAACCTATGCCTAAGCCTATGCGTCAAGAATGAGCAAATAGCTGAGCTTAAGTCTAAGCAAAAAAATGAGTTGAAAGCTTAAGTTTACTCTATTGCAGTTCCACAGAAAAGCGTTCCGTCCCTGACTTTACATGCGCCATTTTCATAAATTTTCTAATCTTTCTTTATTCATATATGCTTCTGTTTCTGTGTCAGGAAGGAATTTATATTTTGGAAACACAAATCTACACTTTTGCAATTAGTTTGCGTATAAGGGTCGCCTGCTTACTTATTCACTGATTGTTTCAACCATTTCGTTCGAAATCACAACGTCTTGTGGCGATTATCAATATAAAATCAACAATGCTTTCCGACGATTTTCAAATTGGACAAATTGCCCATGTAAAGATCTTGGGCGGAACAGTAATTTTTTGCAGAACTGCTATAGAGTAAGCTTAAGCTTTAGACAAATTTTTTTGCTTAGGCTTAGGTATATAAGCTCATTTTTACGCTTAGCCTTAGGCTTGCTCATTCTTACGCTTTTACGCTTAGGCGTAGGCTAATAGGAATATGCTTTTACTACTGTTACGGACCTGTTCTGTACACTGGCTGGAAAAAAAACTGTAAAATTGTGGACCGGCACTATCAAAGGTCACTCAAGTGGTAAAATTGCACTGTGGGTGAGGCATTACGTACCGCTCGAGCTGGATTGAACACCGCGTTTAAATCGCCGGTTCCAAGCCATTCGATTGAGTAGTCGATTTCAACGTTGCGACAGCCGACTTTTTCGATGTAACTGTACGACGGCTTTTTGTTACAATGTGGTTTCAGTGGTCGATCGCCCTTCAATCGGAAAACGTCAACTTGAACGTTCATTGCTGATGGCTGAAACATTTGTAGAAAAAAAGGTTTCGCGTTTATAGTTTGTGTTTGAAAATTATCATAATGTGTCGTCGTTTTATGTCGTGTACGCGGCTGTGCAGAAATGCACGGGCTATAGACGCTTGCTTATTGATGTTACTGCCAGTGGCTTAGGAATACGCTGAATCTACTGTTACGCCCGTCAAAGTTAGTTTGTGTTTGAAAATTATCATAATGTGTCGTCGTTTTATGTCGTGTACGCGGTTGTGCAGAAATGCACGGGCTATAGACGCTTGCTTATTGATGTTACTGCCAGTGGCTTAGGAATACGCTGAATGTACTGTTACGCCCGTCAAAGTAAACATTGGCCGATGTTAATATACTTGTGTACTTTTTGCATGTCAACGTAAACATTGGCCGATGTTAATATACTTTTGTACTTTTTGCATGTCAAAGTAAACATTGGCCGATGTTAATATACTTTTGTACTTTTTGCATGTCAAAGTAAACATTGGCCGATGTTAATATACTTTTGTACTTTTTGCATGTCAAAGTAAACATTGGCCGATGTTAATATACTTGTGTACTTTTTGCATGTTATTGTTAGCTGCGAGAGAGCTGTTGAATTTTACAAAGTTTTACGTCCTTTCTTATGTAATTTGGGAGATACAGATAATGTGAGTGCCGTAGATCTTATTCTTGGGAAATCCTTCCAAGATAAGCAGAGACAAAATGTTTTCAATTTTGTTATACATCACATGCATTGTGCAATCTGGAAGGCCCGATAACACCTCGAAAATGAAAATGCTGAGTACCCAACAGTCGAAATACTGCAGGGAAACATTTTCAGAAATTTGTGTCTGATATAGGTTATTATGGCGGAGGAAAAAATTTTTCAGTATTTTGAATATTTAGTATTAGGAAATAAATCAGTATTTGGTTTTAAAGTTAGAATCTAATCATTTGATGTTTTTGATGCGCTTTGTTGCCATTGTGTTATTACTTTGTTTGGATTAAATATGCATCATGCTAATTATATATCATTGGTTAAAATAAACTGACAGTGGCAAAAACAATTAAAACGGTAGTTTGAATTCCAAAAGTGTATACGTGTTGTCGTTCAAACATTATTTAAAAAAACGGTTTTGAAATGAAACAAATTGTTCAATTTTTATGTTTCAATAAACGGCTACTGATAAAGCTACTATCACTAAACGACAGTTTTGTAACTATTTCTAAAAAGGGAAGCTGTCGACCCCTCAACAGATCAATTGCAGCTTAAAACGCTATCTAAAATAATTTAGTATATATATCAATTAGCCAATCATATGTTTATCCAAACCCTAGATACTGTCGTTAGCAATGATAATAGGTGCTAAATTTTGGAAAAACGCTATGAACGACTACCAGTTTTATATTTCTGAGCAGTTGTCGTTTGAATTTTAAACTTTCGTAATAAAACAAATTTTAAATTTTAACCAGCGCTATTTGCTGTTTTTGTCATAGGAAAAGTCGTCATCGATAGTCCGTGCATTTCTCCACTCCGCGTACACGAGTTAAAGTAAACGACGTATAACAATTAAGCTTTAGATTTACGTACATTTAACCCTTTGTCGCATGAATATTTTCTATTTCATTTGAAATATTATTTCATATTTGCATTTAAATCTCGTACTCTCGTGTACGAAGCGGCACCACTCAGATGTTACGGCCTGACGTTCAATCGTCACAGGACTCTTCCGTTTTGTGTAGATTTTTGCATTGCACACCAACGAGTAGGAAGTCTCAAAAACTACCCAATGGTATTGCACGTATAGAGTTTCATTTTGTTGCTCACATTCTTACGGGAAAATTCTAAGCTTGTGTCTTTTGTTAGTAACTACATTGTACCCGCATATGCTATTCCAATCGTAGCTGATTCACAGAATTTTGAACCGAAAACCGCAAACTCACTGAAATTAAAGCCCAAAAATCGGTTCGACTGGTACAAAGATCGTTTTCAAATCGCTGGTGATTCGGGCAGTACTCGACGCGTATCGTTCTTCGCGTTTGCCGGTTGCTAATTTCGTCACATCCGTCAACAACTTTGGTTTGCTTAAAGACGTACGATCCAACGTCGATGTTGTTCGATGGCAAATTGTCGTCGCCGCAGAAACTTTCGTAGAAGCTGCAAAATATGATCAGTTTCACAAATTTTAGGTTTAGGTTTAAGCGCTTAGGTTTAGGCTTTTTATTAAAACCGGTACAATCTGCAATGTTTGGTTCAAAAGTTTAACATGTATGATTAGGCAAACGTTTTAGCAATGTGAAATTTCGGGATCGCTATCCCGGCGTTACTGGATAACTTATTATATTCAGTTTTCGAGGTATATATATTGTTTCATATGTGTTTCAATAATGGAAACTTTTGAAATCTATACTGATAGAAAGAAACTGTACTTAAACAGGGCATAAATCATTCGCGAGTGGGCCAATGTATAGAACAGGGCCGTATCAGTAGCATAAGTATATTTCTCAGCCATGCATACAGCGTAAGGCCTAACCTAAGCCTAAGAATAAGCAAAAAAACTAGTCCTGAACAACTTATTCGCTGTATAAATTTTAGTGCTGAATGCACAAAAAAGACACGAATTTTCACGGTTCAGAATAAGCTGCCAGCATCTAGGGAAACTGTTGCCAGCCTCAAGCAATATTTATACTTACTAAAATTAACCGTTACAGTTATACCCTTCCAAAATGGTATCCTTTATCCCAAACTAGGCCCCACGTATAGATCACGAGCAAACCATAAGCTTTACTAATTGATTTTGCTTAGACTTATGCGGGGTTCACGTTATAACCGGGGCAGCTTGGGACACGTTTTGTCCCTATTAGACTATTGGGTAACATTTTTTCTGCTAATAGACTCTATATTATATTCAAAAAGTCGTATTTGTCTGCTATAACCATGTGTAGGTCATCTTCTGTCCTTCAATATCATATGATATTCTACGTATTGTCAGCGAATATCATATGATAGGTATATTTTCAAATGTCTGCACACTTGACGTAACATACCAAAATTGTCCTGTTGAATATCATATGATACTAGAATTTGAAATTTGAATTTTTGAATTATGACACTGTTTCTCTAATCGATTTTGTGTCGGAAATGGCTGTTAAGAAGTGTATTTGGTATTTTAATCACATCTGTGCCTCTGTCGTCCGACTTTCCTTTAATCTATTAGCAACCGAAGATTACACTGTCCCGTTGAATATCATATGATATTCGCTGTAATTTTGGAATATTATATGATATTCGGATAAATGTCCGCTACTACCATGTGACATACCGACTCTTGTACACATTGTTCTTCTGAGAGCGGTGGTTTGTAAGTAAATGTCGTATGACATTCGAGTTTTGTCTGTTAACCCGATATGAGTGCTCGAATTTTAACGTTGACGTCGAATCAACATGGGACAAACCGTGTCCCGCCTGCCCCGGTTATAACGTGAGTCCCGCATTAGGTTCCGGTTATTGGTTTTTATTGTTACGCTAAGGCTACTTAGGCTTATATGAACTGCAAAAAACGGTGATTCAAATTGACTCTCTCCGAAATACGCTTTTCCTGACTACACAAACTGAGTCAAAATTCGACTCCGCCTGAGTAAAATGCAAACTCAATTTGACTCCTGCGGATTCGAATTTTGATTCAGTTTGTGCAGTCAGGAAAAGCCTATTTCGGAGAGAATTAATTTGATTCACAATTTTTTGCAGTGTACTACTGTTGCGGTCGTGTTCAAATGTTAACAAAAACCAGTTGCAACTATTACCATTCAAGGCCAAAACATTGCGTGTTGCGTCCACAATACATTCGGCCACATCCTTGGATGACAACGTTAATTGCGCCGGCGAGGTCTCGTAACCGCACATTGGCAGGGATATTCATATCAACGACAATGTCGAAACACGATGGCCAATCATAAGTCTAAAAATATCAACAATTTTAATAACAAAACTAAAACTTTTAGGCATCAACTTTAGTCTTTGGGGCCTATGCAAAGATCAGGTGCGTAACGTTTTCCGTGGGACTACAATAGAGTATATAAGCTTAAGCTGTAGACTAATTTTTCCTTAAGCTTATGCTTAAGTTCATTGTTAAGCTTAGTCTTAGGCTTAGGAATATGCTTACTGTTACGTTCGTGTTAGAGATACATTGGCAAACTTTGGAATTGGCTTACGATTTAGGCTTAGGCTTATCTGCCCGATACCGCTAAGCACAGGTCCGAATTAAGCTTAAGATTGCCGTAGGTTGTATAGGTTTAGGTTCTCACTATGGCTTAATATTCAACTTTTTCCTTGACTTGAGTTATGCCTTCTCGAACTTAAACCCTGTTTGCACTCCGCAGACCACCAGTTAATGGTCTTCGGTTGAGACAACTTGCATTTCCTCGTTGTCCTTTCTGTTCGATTCTAACATTGTCAACATCGACATAAAAGGGTGCGTTTCTATCATCTCTGCCACTGTCAAACGGATTTGAGTTTCCCATATCTGAAAAAGCATTAAATGTGCTGTAACCGAGGGGAAACTGTGAAGGGCAGCGGGTTCCACCCCTTGTATTGATCTTTTAATGGCTTATTCTCGGGTGAAATTGAACAAAACGTTGTGCGGCATACGGCACATACGCTGCAAAAAATGGTGAGTCAAATTGACTTTCTCCGAAATATAGGCTCTACAGGACTACACAAACTGAGTCAAATTCGACTTCGCCTGTGTCAAATTAGATTCATTAATTGACTCTGGCGGAGACAAATTTGACTTAGTTTGTGTAGTTCCGTAGAGATTATTTCTGCGAGAGTCAATTTGACTTACCATTTTTTGCAGTGTATGCTAAGAAACGACGAAAAGTCTATTCTAAAAATGTAAATTTCTACTTTGACTCGTAAATCACTGTCTAGGCTTAAACTTAGGCGCAGGCTTAACTGAAGACTTCAATAGTTGCTGGGAAAGAACTTTGTTATCGATATCGTATTGTCTGAAGACACCCTTGGTGCTATACTTACTGATACATGGCACTTTTTTGGCTTTATTCAGTCGAAGTTTCGCTAAACTTCGTCCATTTCTCGGATTGTTCAGCGAGGCTGAATTGTCCTTTGATACGGTACTGTCGTAGACTTTTTGTGAACCAACATGAACCTAAAAATATTAATACAAAACCGCAATTCGTACAATTAGAACGCTGTAAATTTCAATGAGTTGATTAATCAAGTCAGAAAACGAATTAGTCAATTCTGGTTATTTCTGAGTTACTAACAGTAAACGTAATTCTCGGTGAATTTATTAACTCAGAATGAACTCAAGCAATATCGAGACTCCACTCATTCTGAATTATGTAACTTCCACAATAACATGCGTACACCAGGTGACCTTTGAGGAAGTAGTGTCTTGGGCACTGAAACCAAAAAAGCTTCAGTATCCTGTACGTTGAAGCCAAAAAGCTTCAGTGTTCTGGAAATTGAAGCATTTTTGCTTCAGCATCCTCCACACTGAAGCTTTGGCTTCAACGTCCACGATACTAAAGCCAAACATGCTTCAGTATACAGGATACTGAAGCCAAAAAGCTTCGGTGTCCAGGACATTGAAGCATTTTTCGCTTCAGTATCCTGCACATTAAAGCTTTTTGGCTTTTAGTATCCTGGACGTTGAAGCCAAAAATGCTTCAGTATCCCGGCCGTTGAAGCAAAAAATGCTTCAATATCCTTGACACTGAAGCATTTTTGGCTTCAGTATCTCACACACTGAAGCATTTTGACTTCAGTATGCAGGCTACTGAAGCCAAAATTGCTTCAGTGTGAAAGATGCTGAAGCCAAAAACGCTTCAGTGTCCAGGAATTGAAACATTTTTGGCTTCAGCATCCGGGATTCTAAGAGATTTTATTTTTAACGGTTTAAATAATTCTATTTGCTTTCAAGAGATCAACGGAACAAACAGAAAATTTGGTTTCCCGCGGTACGAAAGAATTGGTTTCGAAACATACACATCTTATGTCATATGATTATTTATGTGCAAGTTCAATAGTAATAGTTGTTATAATTTTATTGAATTTACATTGTCAATTGTCTATGTACTTTTCATATTGCGATATGTTTGTAGATGTTTGTCTTTTAGTGTAATGAAATAAACAATATCAGTTGTGTATGATTATTAAGCTGGGCATCTAAAAACAAGAATCGCTACAATTTTTAGTGTCTGCATTGTTTTAACGTAAAATCAAGTAGTTTTTAAACCCGTTTTTTAAGTTTTAAAGTATATAACTTACTATGCTTCAGTGTCCCGTACTCTGTCATCAAAATTTGGTCGGATGCAAAGTTGTAAAACAAATGTTTGATTGCAAGTTGTCGTGATTCATTTTAAAATTCAAGCCAAAATTTGTTTTTATGTGTTTTTTGGCTATAGTGTTACTCTTAGAAGCGAAACATTAGCAACACGCATTTTGCTAAGCCTAATATGCCTGAGCTTAAAAGTAAATCATATATACACTAAACATTAGTCTAAGCGAAAGAATAATTGTCTGATTTCTATAGACACACTCTATTCCAGTTTACGGGAATAGACGGAACACCCCAATAAGTATTGCGTAGACCACAAGATTGATCACTAGCCGTCCAATAGATGGAAAATGAGCGTTTTACCGCCCACCGGTGGATCTGTCGAGGTAATTACGAGATAATCATGTGGGGTTTTATTAAAAATGTTGGTTTTACCACCCCCCTCTCATTTTCCATCTACTCCGTTCCCTGCCAGTCAATTTTGAACCCAGTGGTAATCACAGTTAAAGCTTTACCGATGTTTGCTTTGTTCGTCCTAAATTTTGTTGCGCCGCTGTCCAGCTCCGCTTACGGCCATCCTGAACGGATGCACGATCGCTTTTGACCAATCCGCGTGCTTTTCCATCGTTATGCTGGGCGATGAATCGCTTTCCAGCAGGATCCACTGAAATTGTTCCTTTTTTGTTTCGCTGATCATTCGTTGCTTCGCCTTTGTTTGATCGGCGATCGTAATTTGCCGCAAATTTCCTAAAAATATATTGACGTTCAGCTGTAAATACTACGCAATTTAGTCGTATCGTCAATAGCCGTCGACACATTCGTCACACAGCGAGTAGGATCCACTGAAACGACACCTGATTTGCTGCACAAGAATCCTTGGTGGTATACACTCGGTAGACGGACCACGTGAGAATTTCTACGAATAGTCTTCACACCCAGTAGCTTTCACTCCATGCTTCCAAGAGTGGATACGGTGCCAGAGTGGGTAATGTTTTTGAACAAGAGTGTGCAACTGTCTTTCACGTGGCACAAAATGTATAAACCACCGCGCATTGCGTTTTTGTTGCACCCCCTAATTATTTCGGATGTTCGATGTCGCATGACGTTTAATACACCTGGAATGTATGAAGAAAAATGCTATTTTTAAGAATATAAACAGCACTTTTTTTGCCATTTGCATATTTGTATTTCCTCTAAAGGGGGAGGGCGCAGGCTAAAGACGCAATATGCGCTAGTTACATTTTATTTTGTACACAGAATGTACCCAGTTGCATACTCTTGTGTAAATGATCTCTTGATGCTACTATAAGGAAAGCAAACACGCTTGACATTATTGGATTTCGGATAATATCTACAAGTGAAGCAATAACATTTCTTGGGAACCCAAAATTTTAAACGACGGGTTCAATCCTGCCCGTTTCGCGCTATTAAAACCGAAATTTAGCAAATTATAAAATTTAAAAAAATTTAATCAGAATTATAACCCGATTAGATTTCAATGGTTTGTTGAAATTTTTGAACTAAAGTCTTTTTTATCATCAACTAACTTTCTTCCATCGACCACAGCATTTGTGTCTCCATTAACCGCAGTTCCTGATGCAGTATGCCGACCGGCTTTGCTTGATTTTAGTTCAGTTTTCCCATCAACTGTGGCCTACATCATAATTAAACTAAATACAATTAGGCTTAAGCATATGTATTTTAAGGTCTCAAACGGAAACAGTAGACTAAAACTAAAACTACTGTACTTTTTTAAAAATGAATTTTTTCGGTCAAAAATATATTTTTTGTTTTCCGATGCCGGTATTTTTCAACCTTCCAGTTCCCGTTCCTTTTCCGGTATTTTATAATCCGTGCATCTTGATACACTGTAAATTCCGTTGAGTTGGTTAGTCAACGCACAGAGGGAATTAGCTATTTCTGGTTATTTCTGAGTTAAATAGTAAACATTAACTCACTCTGAGCTGATTTATTTCAAGGTTTTAGTTGATTAATCAACTCAGAATGAGTTCAATCGGTTCAGAATTCTCGAAATTTCCGGAACATTAACGTAAAATCAAACAACTTAACAACATATTGCATATATTGGCTAAAATTAACTAGTTAACCATCATTCTTATTACCTAATTTCGCCTCACGTCCGGCTCCGGCTCCAGCTCTGGCTCCGGCAAGTTTCGTTCACCTCCGGTTCCGGTATTTTTCACCTCCGGTTGCACCCGGATATAAAACGTCTCACTCCAAGCAGGATGGCTTTAAGCAAATTACTACTGAAAAGAAACTCTAAATTCTTGCTAGTGATCTAAATATTTTATATTTTACTTCAACAGGTCTGCCTTTGCCTTCGGCTTTAAGTTCTCGAGTCTGCCCGCGCCGATCGATGTTCGCCGTCGCCTGTGGAAGGCCTTCCAAACGAGCCCGAGCACTTTTGCGGGGATCAGCTCCAGCGAGCATACGTTTTCCGTTCGACGTCTGCCCTTGAGCGGCACCTCGTCGGTACTGACCTTGAAAGCTTTTACCAGCTGAAAAAATAGGTACTAAATTAATGGTTATATTCCTCATTTTACTCAAGAAAATTTTCAAATTTTAAACAAATATATAATTTAGAAAATCTGTCACACCAACAGCTACAACGTATTCCACATTATTAACACAGTTCATTTGGTTAACTATCGTAGTGGCTAAGCTTATCTGGTTTTTGTATTTAAATGAAATATGCAGGCCGACGTACAGAATAGGGCCGTAACAGTAGTATAAGTTCTAAGCCTAAGCCTGAGACTAAGCGTAAAAGAATGAGCTCATACCTAAGCCTAAAGCCTTCGCCTAAGCAAAAATTAGTCTAAAGATTAAGTTCACTCCCGCAGAAAAACGTTCCGCCCCTGATATTTACATGAGCCGCTATGTACAACTATTAGGTGGAACTATGTGTGCAAACAAAATTACGTATCTTGCAGGGTGCAACTGGAGGCGAACAATACCGAAGCCGGAGCCGGAGGTGAGGCGAAATTAGGTAGTAACGATGATGGTTAACTAGTTAATTTTAGCCAATATCTGCAATATGTTGTTAAGGAAATTCTTTCCTGAAAATTGTGACAAAAGTAAAACGAAATGCGCTAAACAGATAAAATTTTGCAAAATTTTACTACCGAAATTGCCGGAACCTCCGAGAAAAGTTTTACCGGAGCCGGACGCCGGAACCGGAGGCAGACCTCCGGTTGTCCCCGGGTATCATGGGTGTTCCAGTTTTATATGCAAAACAGGTCTGTCACATTTCATCGTATTGCTAAAATCAACGCAATCAAAGTAAAGATACGTCTCTCTAAAAGTATTTCAATATTAATTATTCATCGTTAACAGAGTACAAAATTCTATCTTCAGAGTCCCTATTTCAGTGATTTTTCCAATCCGTCATCCATCAATGCACCCCACAACCAATTCAATCTGTTGTATCGGTGCCGGAAATTTCAAGATAGACCTAAGAACAAGGATATTAAATGGTTTTACAACCGGGGCTCAAACTTTTCAGAGGGGGCCGCGCGAAATGTTTTCGAAACAAGTTTAAACCCCCTCTTGGTACGGGACCGCAAGCAATCCAAATCCGTCTGTACACCACTGCCTATTAAGTATTCCACAAAATTTACGGCAAACTTACTTTTGAGATGTTCAAATTTTCCACGTTGTGATTGTAAAGATGCACGACTTTCACCGCCAGGCAGATGAGCAAACTGACCAGCCCAGCAAAGTGAAGCGAACTCGAGCGCAAGTATGCCAATGGGAACGGCGAGTAAAGCTTTCGTTGGCAAGCTTAGCATTGTTGTTGTCGGATGAACGCTGAAGATATTAATTTTTGATTTTATAGACTAAAATTCGAAAAAAACGTTTTAGTGGTGACCCTACTAGCTTTCTCGGCCCATGTATAGAACAGTGCCGGAACAGTAGTAGAAGCATATTCCTAAGCCTAACCCTAAGCTTAATCGTAAGGATTAGCCTATTCTTAATCCTAAGCCTAAGCCTAAAGCCTAAGCGTAAGGATGAACCTATTTCTAAGCCTAAGCCTAAGCAAAAAAATTAGTCTAAAGCTTAAACTGACTCTATTTACAGCATCGTAGGCATACAATCCGGCCCCGTTTCTACGCATGGGCCGTGTTTTCTATTAATTTTTACAGCAATCGTTGTCTGAAATAAAATGTACGGAACAGCGTACAGTAACCGATCCAAAATTTCTGACGTAGAGCATTCATAGAGCGCTTGAAACCACTCTTTAAAAACACTTTACTTAAAATACTGTAGTTAAATTTCACTAAACCATAAGTTTCCTAAATGTAGAGTAAATGTTTGCTGAAATATAATGTAAATAAGTAAAACTACTGTTGTCATTTGCTGATTAATTAAGTAATTGTAAAACTAAGAATTTAATGTGTTTGCTTAAAATTAAGTAAAACTTTGCCAAGCACCATAGTTAAAGTAAAACCGATACTTAATTCGGCAACAGTTTATATTTTCAAATTTTTAACAATAAAATTTGGAACACAAAGTGAGTCTTTATGTCAACAAAGCCTTTTTCCCAGTGTTACTATACTGAACCTGGTATTTCGCTCACTGGCGAATTTAAAGGAAACTTCAAGGCGTAGGCCTCTATAGTCATAAAACGAAAATTTAGCATATGATTTAGTTAGTACACTGTAAATGATGGTGAGTCAAATTGACTCTCTCCGAAATTGGCTTTTCCTGACTACACAAACTGAGTCCAAATTCGACTCCGCGAGAGTCAAACTCGACTCAATGAGTCGCTCAGTGAGTCAAATTTGACTCTGGCTGAGTCGAATTTGACTCAGTTTGTGTAGTCCGGAAAAGCCTATTTCGGGGAGAGTCAATTTGACTCACCATTTTTTGCAGTGTACTGAAATTGCGTTTATTCAGTTTTTTCACAATTATATATATAGCGCGTGCCAAGTTTCAGAAAATTAGGGATCCGCCTATACTGAAATTCCAATGACTTGATCAATCAACTCCTGTAGAGACTTAGCTATTTCTGAGTTAATAAAATTTAACTCAATCTGAGGTGAGTCGGTTCTCGCTCGGAGTTCAGTTTGTTCCGTGTAAGTTGAATAATTTAAGTCAGAGTGAATTTTATTGACTCAGAATTCTGTGCTCTAAAAGTGCTAAACTCAGACTGGGTGATTCGACTCATTCTGAGTTAAAATTTACTCGTTGGATTCACAGTGAATGCTTGTACTTTGTGTAGATTTGTGATTAAAGTATACGGTAGAATGAATATTCATTTCTATACCTCCATTCATATAAAATTCCCATTCGCATCCCTGTTTTTGTATAAAATATTTTCCCAAAAAATCAGTAAGTCTTTTAGTTTGCGATTAGGCTTAAGCTTAGGGCTTAGATACATTCATGAAATTCGTTCGGATCTCCCTTTATGAACAAAGCCTACCACTTTTACGGTCAATGTAAAAGAACAGGGGCGGAACAGTATTATAAGCATATGCCTAAGCCTAAGCCGAAGCCTAAGCGTAAGGATAAGCATATTCCTAAGCCTAAGCCCAAGCCAAATCGGAAAAATGAGCATATTCCTAAACCTAAGCCTAAGCCTGAGCCTAAGCCAAGCAAAAAATAATTCTAAAGCTTAACCTTACTCTTTTCTAATCCTACACCAAAACGTTCCGCCCCTGATCTTTACACTGGCCGCTTTTAGAATGAATTTAAAACACGAAATATAATATATGAATAAAAATTTGTACAACATATAATTAAAATATACACATTGTAATGTTAGAAATAGTACAAAGTATATTTGATTCTGTTTGAAAATACAATACTATTTTTTAAATTTTTTTAACTCAACGCTGCGATTTGGGAACGCAATAACCCTTGCGACCATAATGTTTTGGCCCTTTCGCCCGGATCATTTTACCATTAATGTTACTTTAAGCAAGAGTGGATGATGTCCACCTTGCAGAAGAGTGTGAAACTGTTTGGGCTGTGCATGGCACAAAGTGTACCAGCACGCGTTGCATTTTTGCTCGACCCCCCCCCTGATTTGGGGGGGGTAGTCACCACTTAATCTACGTAGTAAACACAGGAGTTAAAATATAATCGGAGCGACTTTAGCTAAAATTCAAAATATTGGTTCAACGATTCCCCCCCCCCAAATAAGGGGGGGGGGGGGGTGTAGGCCAAAAACGCAACGCGTCCCAGTGACGTTCTTTAATACACAGAATGTACCCAGTTGCACACTCTTGTTATAAAGAGTGATCATCCACTTTTGCTTTAAGGGACGTGCCATTTTTTTCGACGGACTATAACAGAATACGCTTAATAGCTTTAGACTATTTTTTTCCTCATGTTTAGGCTTATGCTATGTTATATGCGTATATATCCCTACGGTGAGGCTTAGGCTCAGGCTAAGGGTTGCGCTAAACTTGACTGTGGCATGTGCCGTTGCGCGCCTCTGCGCGCTGCCGCAGAGAGGTGTGAGTGGGTAAAAAATTATTTTTACCCGTTTGGTGCCGAAATTTTATTTCGGTACCCACGGCTATATCCGCGCAAAATTCCGTTAACCATCAACCACCTTTATCTGCTCAAAAAATTTTTATCGTTACCACCCGCCTTTACCCGACCCTATTTTTTCTTCCGCGTTCAATACAATTGTGTTTTGCAGCGCATTAATGATACTCGCTGCTTATTTGGGTTGCGCTATACTCTTGACGTCCGGCGCTGTACGTCACCGTGCGTCACTCGTATGGCACCGTTCGTCACCGTGCGTCACCCGTACGGCGCTGTCCGTCACCGTCCGGTATGCCCGCACCAAACTTTTCTTACCAGGCTCTTTTACCCGTGCGCAGCTTGCAGTTGTTCTGCCATACGTCGCCGCATGCCAGCAGACGCTGCCGCGTGCTGCTGGAAAGTCTATTTGGTGGAAATTTTAATAAACAATTTTACGGTGCTGCACCCCAGCGATCGGCGAGTATAGCGCAACCCGTAGGTTTAGGAATATGCTTATACTATTAAAACCAATACTACACAGGTCATGTCAGAGTAAAAACTGAAATTACATAAACTGGAAGTGGTTAATATTTTGGTTCGGCCGGGTCCATGACATTTTGCCTCTGACTCGGATTATTTTAACACTCCCGTACTGTACCGATGACCTGCATAAACATTAAAGTCAGCATTAGCAAGTTGAACAAGATATTTGGTCAAATTTTGAATCCAAATGTTAAAGTTGGCTTGAAAACCTCAAAAATTAAACCACATTATAACGCTCATCCAGTACAAAGTTTGACGGCTAAATTTTTGCTTAATGCTACAGTAATTTGAATGAGAGTCCAGGAGTAAGAAAAAAATCTCTACTTTGAGTCAGAATCAATAGAATAATATAGAATAATGCAATGGTGAGTTGAAAAAACCTAATTTGAGGGGAGGCGCATAAAAGACTCGGTCGTCGGAGCCAAACGCAACTTTAGAGACTCCACTTGAACCAAAAGTCAAGTTGTCTGGGAAATTTAAATCCATAGACATGCGTCTATTTTCGTTTTTGCAGGCTCCCGGCCAACCTTAAGCACGGCTCTGCTTTAGGCCAGGCTGAGATTCAAGTTTATAAACCACGCCCCTAAACCTATAAGCATTTTCGTAAGCGTACACTGTAAATTCCAGCGAGTTTATTTTAACTCAGAATCAATGAATTTATGCAGAAGTCTGAGCTCTGAATTAGCTCTCACATAACTCAAAATACTGCGTTCATTTCAGAGTTAATTAATCAACTCACCCGGAATTAAATCAGCACAGAGCGAGTTGACGCTTCCTATATTAATTACCACAGAAATAACCAAAAACGACTAATTCGCAGTCTGAGTTGATTAAATCAATTCATCGGGGTGGGTGTGTAAGCGTGAACCTAAAACTAAAACCTAAAACTGTGACAGGAATTGTCCAAAAGCCGTATAAAACTTACGTTTAATTGCCAAGTATTATTTCACTTAATGCCGCTTTCAAGCAATCCAAATATAGAAATACTTTGAGCCCAAATTGCTTCGTATACGTTTTTTAAACCAGATGACCAGAAAAAGTTTTCAAGTAAAGTTTACTCTCTTGTTATTTTTACTTAAAAAATTGTCCAATGAACTAGAGACAAAAAAATATACTATATACAGCTTTTGCTGTCACACTATATTAATATTAGTATATTATTATTATTATTATTATTATTATTAGCCAAAATAAAGAAAGACTGGCTGTGTTTTACTGAACGCGTCTCTCAATATTACAGAATAAAATTTGAACAATTTTAAAATTTCGTAAATGTTTCGACTTGTGACTTCCCTTAAAATATATTAACATATGAAACAATAACAAGCTGATGCATTCACAAGGGATTGGTTGTGTTTGGGCAGATTTTTTAGACTAAATCTGACGTTTGGTGCACGATAACAGACGACGAGGGGAACAACGTTGTTATTTGTGCCGGTGTGTGCAGAAAATTGATCTCCGGTTCCGGATATTAAACGACTACGGTATAGAACTTGTCTTACTGTCGGTTCCGGTGAGGTTAAATTTGTTACATTTTTGTATGTCAAAATGATGATCCATTCAGCGAGTTTGTTTGCTTACACTGACACTGACACAACGCTGGCGTTATAGGCGTCGCGCGTATGTTAAAAATATTGGCCCTGGTATAGAACAAGCCGGAACAGTAGTATAAGCATATTCTAAGCCTAAGCCTAAACCTAAGCCTACGTAACAAACTTTTTCTAAAGCTTAAACTGGCTCCGTTGCAGCCCCTTTAGAAAACGATCCAGCCCTGTTCTATACATTGGCCAAAATATTCTAATACCACGCGCTGTGCCGCACGTCGTAACTACATTCCTAAGTATAACGTTGCATTATCGCTCAAGCTTTTGATGTAAGGCAAAAACGTTGAATTCAACGTATAGTTGCAATACCGGATGTATATCAGTAACGAAGGGTAGCGCAGCGTGGGTTAAAAATAAATAACAGTCCGTAACCGAATAACAGGGGGTATCCTCTGTAGAGGCCAAATAAATAGCAGTTCCCCCTCTTATTCGAGTCACTGTTTTTTGACACGTGTCAAAGGGAAAGTACGGGGATCATTTTTAAAACGATTAATTTTCTAATTTTTTCCTGATTCTGTCTGCAATATTCCATTCAAAATTAAGAGTTAGGCTTAGGCTGTGGAATAGCTAAGGTTTTTTTAATAAACCTATTTTAGCCCAAACCTAAGCCTATATGTAAAGGTGAAAGTGAGACACTAGAGCCTACTCCTGTAAACACCAGTTGTACACGTCCCATGATTGTCTTTAAACGTCATGCTGTTCAGTTGTTTAGACTTACGCTTAGCAAACATGATGCGATTTTCACATGAAAATAGAAATTATAAATTCTCCTCGAACTGTGTATAAACTTTATACAAAACGAAATTTTAAAATCCACAAAACTTTAAATATTGAAGCAACACAGCTCTTTCAACAAAAGTTATGACATCAAAATTAACCAAATTTAATACTGAAAAATGCTACTATTCGCAAGCTACATATATATACATATATATGTACATATATATATATATATAATATATATATTATATAATTTTGCTCAATTTTATAAATTTAACGAGTTAACTTCAAATACTCAAAATGTTGCAACGCCCACTCATTGTCAAAAGCGTCCATTTCAAGCTGACGTAAAACAATCAACGATTTGGGGTGGATGGAGATTGCAGAAGGGATCAACGTTCGGAGCGAGATTATCCATATGACATCCCAATTTTGATTATGCATTTCCAAAACGTCAGTTCTTGTGGAACTGGTTTGCAAATGTGTTTGTGTTCACTTTAAACATAGCGGCCAATGTAGTACACAACGCCGTTAACAGTAGTATAAGCATATTTCTAAGCCTATAAGCCTAAGTGAAAAAATAGCCTAAAGCTTCAGCTTACTTTATATACTGCAGTCCCGCATAAAAAACGTACGACTCGGATGTTTACATGGGCCAGCGTAGTAAAATATTTGTACAGAAGAAATTGTTGAACGCGGCGAGAGCGCGATATAAAATAGAAAAACATTTGCGAACGAGAAGCCAAACACAATTTTATTTGTACATTACACGATTTTTTGATCCATTATGGGGGGTGCAACGAACTCATTATTAATTATAAAAAAATTTTATAAAGGGTCATTATGAAAATGACGTAAATTTTAGCATTTACATCATATGTCGTATAGGCTAATCTGCTATTCAGACCAATTGCTAATTAGCCGAGGTGAAACTGATATTATAGCAGTTTGACCTGAGCTAAACTGCTATAGAACTTACAGACCAATCATACTTGATTATTTTGACAGATACAGTACCATTAACCAATCAGCGTTGGTCTTTACAGCACTGTTGTTTTGCGACATCTCACAATCGCAGTTTACCGTAGTCCAAACTGATATTTGCTTCGAATAGCAGACTGGACTACGACACATATATGAAACAGTAGATTAATTGAAATATGGTACCGAAAATCCAGCTAACCTTTGATAATTTTCGAGGAAATTATTCTGTTGAAATGTTGAAAATTCATTTAAAATCGTAACGCCGACCATAGAAGTTTTTCAAACGCTTGTTTAAAGCCCTATTCAAACGTACAAGTTTTTGCAGCAAAAACTTGCACGTGTATTAACTTGCATTTGCAAATTTGGTCACAAAGCAGCTTTGAAGTTCTTGCAGATGCAAATTGCTCACTGGAATTCATGCTATTGAGTTTAATTCGCACCTGTGAACGCAGCTACCAGTCGCTAGAATTTCTTGAACCTGCAATATGGTTGGTCAATCGGAATGTTTCTGTGGAAATACTGGCCGCTGCAAGTATTTCGTACAAGTTGCAGCTGCGAGTTCTCACTGCAAAAGCGTGTACATGTGAATGGAGCTTAAGAATCGCAGATGGACGTTCACAAAGAAGCTGAGCCCTTTTTGCAGTTAGGCAGTTTGTGCCGTACACTAACAGAGAACTTTCACGCTATAGATTTAAGCTACTTTACATAGTGACAAAAATTAAAAATTTGTGTGAAGTAGAAACCTTATCAAGTTTTCACTAAAATATTTTCTGACGGAGGGGTAGTGTGAATGGCATCGTCATGGATCCACTAGTGAGTGGGACTATACTTGGGGTAGAAATATCGCAATTTGTCGGTTTGGGCAAAAATTTTCATCGGAAGGTCCGGCAGCATCGGTAGAAATATTTTTCGCGATTTGTTGCGTAGTTCATTGAGAAACTATAAACTGCACGCACCAACAAGATAAACCCCCTTTTTATGTATTATCACTGAAATTACCTTTAAATTTCAGCTTTTTCTTAGCCGATTATTCTAATCTTTTTAAAAGTTTTCCGACATCTCAACAAAAGTTTTTCATGCAGTTGAATCAAAAATATCGGTAGCAGCAGTGCGATGTAATAGTCCAAATTTAAATTGACCCGTTATCTTAATTTAAAATCTTGCTTTAAGCCTCTATTAAAATTACCGTTTCAAAAAATTAATCTGTCTCAGGACCAATATTTATAGGTTTAAGCGGCTGTCGTACGCCAATCTTCAAATTTTCTTACGTTCCAAAAACAACGCCTTGTTTATTTTGAAGTTCCTCCAATTCCAGGCACGCACTACATCCGGTTGCACCCTGCTAAAAGCTTTTGCAGTATATAAAAAATTTGAAAACTTTCCACTCTGAAAGCACAAAATCAAAACTGTTTCAGTCGCCCGAATGTTAGTTTTAGGGCCGTCCCGGTTTCTGGTGGGTCTGTAAAAAAGCATGCTGACATTGCAGACTACTTTTTTGCTTAGGCTTAGGCTTAAGCTTAGTAATACGCTTCTGCAACGCTTAGGCTTAGGCTTAGGCTTAGGAATACGCTTCTTGCAACGCTTAGGCTTAGGCTTAGGAATACGCTTTTGCAACGCTTAGGCTTAGGCTTAGGCTTAGGAATGCGCTTTTGCAACGCTTAGGCTTAGGCTTAGGCTTAGGAATACGCTTCTGCAACGCTCAGGCTTAGGCTTAAGCTTAGGAATGCGCTTTTGCAACGCTTAGGCATAGGCTTAGGCTTGGGAATACGCTTCTGTAACGCTCAGGCTTAGGCTTAAGCTTAGGAATGCGCTTTTGCAACGCTTAGGCATAGGCTTAGGTTTGGGAATACGCTTAATCTACTGTTACGGCCCTAAAAGTTAACAATGGCCGTTTCAGATATCGAAATATTTCCACAATTCTTGATTCCCATTGCGTTTTTCTGTCCGTCAGATTTCACATTTTGACGTATTTTAAGGTTAAACCTCACGCCGCCGTCTCTGTCAGGTTATGAATGTTGCATGTCGCTAGACTCCGCATAATAATGACGTATTCGAAGACGCCGAGGTTATATTAATTTTTAAATTTCAAAACGGATGAAATTGTAAAAAATATTAATGGATTGTACCAACGGTCGCCCAAGACTATAAATGTTGACCGTTGCCATACTCCTGACTGTAATGTCGCGTTCCAAGTGACCCCAGCTCATCGTCGTACAGCTGTTCAACTGACGGATGAGAATGAACAATGTACCACGAAAATACAACCAGAGCGACCAAAAATCCAATCAGGGTCCATTGCTCGAGTACACTTGCGAGCCATTCCCATTCCAGCTCGAGTAACTTACGGCGTTCAGTTTCACTTGATATTCTCATCAGTTCACTTACGTCAGCTCTCAGGGCGCCTAGGGTCGCCGATAGCTGACTGCTTGTCAACGCTCCGGCACCAGATGACCCTGGGGGGACCCCTGTACCCCCTCGACCACCTGAAAAAGGATCTGAAGAGTCTAAACGGCGAGGGTCGGAAGTATCAAAAGTCACACCTCCTAGCAGATCACCGTCTAAATGAGATGTCACATTTACTGATGGTTCTAGCCGTCCTAGGCTCAAACGGTTACCTTCAGTGTAAGTGAATGGTGCAGGATTGCTAGGGGTAAAACTGTGAAGTGGCCCGCCCATGCCTAAGGCGGTTCCATTGGGGGTGGTACGATTGAGTAGTGTCGTAGCTGGAGATCCATCACCGCCACTGACCATGGTTGCTGTTGCGGCAGATGCTGGCGACATGTGGCCGGATGATTTTCGATGCTGAAATAGCGAAAAAATCATTTAGAAGAGACTTAATTGCTATTTGAATTGAGTTGTGATCTATTAACTCAAACTAGCATACTTTTTGCCGATTAGTGATTATTCGAATTTGTAAGGATTGTGTGGATATAAAAGAAAACTTGTGTTCCTGACCCTTTTAGCAGCTGCTTGCACACAGGAAAAATCATTGACTCCACAATAGCGGAAAGAAACAGGTGAGCGACGCGAGCGAAAAGCCAAACGTCATTTTAGTGCTCAGAACCGGCCTATTTCGACGGTATGGGCCAGGGGGTTGCGTCTTGCTAATCTGCCAGAGGAACGCTGACTATGTGCGTTTTTTACTGCGATGTTTGTTTCAATAATTTATTGCATTTTTGCAATTGAAAATGGGTAAGGAGGTGTCGTCATTCATAAGGCCATCTTGGTTCCTTTAGCACAGTATTCGAGCTCAACTTTGGAAATAGGGCCAATGTAAAGAACTGGGGCGGAACAGTATTATAAGCATATTCCTAAGCCTAAGCCTAAGCCTAAGCGTAAGAATGAGCCTATTCCTAAGCCTAAGCCTAAGCCTAAACCTAAACGTAAGAATGAGCATATTCCTAAACCTAAACCTAAACCTCAGCCTAAACCAAGCAAAAAAGATTAGTCTAAAGCTTTAAGCTTACTCTATTGCAGTCCCACAGAAAAACGATGTTCCGCCCCTGATCTTTCGGGCCGGAACATAGCTACCAAAACTTTACCCTCTTTTTGGTGGCAGTTGTCGAAGTTTCGTTTGCAGTTGAGGCAAGATGAGCCGCTTTGAGTGGCGCTGGTGTTCTAAGTATAATAAATCGTGACATATTGCCAAATACGAGTCGCCTTAAACGTGGGGGTACCTCTTTGCCGTAACGACCCTGTTGTTGAATGACGATGAATATCGTTGTAAATAGCGTTGCGAACGCAATAAATACTATCATTCCAATGTAGAACCAGCCTAAAATGTAAATATACCATGGCCTATTCAGAATTAAGCGACCTGCCTGTAGCCACTAACTCCAGACACAAGTCTAGCCTAAGTTTAAACCAACGCCTAAGCCCAAATATGAGCCTCTGGTGAAGTCTCAGCTTTCTAGTCTCTGAGGTCACAGCCTTTCTGGGTCCAAATGGACAGGGCTCCTGTATAGAAGCGGATCCGCAAAATTTGTAACGGTGGGCAGGCGGGCTGACAAATGTTATGAAACGCAAAAATTGTAAGGTAGGAACCTTTCCATTTTATCACAAATTCTGCGGGAAAAATTGTAAAAAATTGTAAGGTGGAGACCTTATCATTTTAACGCAAAATAATTTCTGATGGGTAGGCGTACGCCCCTCTCCCCCTCCTGGATTCGCTAGTACCCCTATAATTAGCATGGACCAATAGGATTGTTTCCCATGCAAATGTTTTCTGTTTCAACCATAGGATTAATTCTTTGCCCACGCTAATGTTTTCTATTTTAACCAATAAAATTAATTCTTTCCACACGCAAATGTTTTCTATTGAACTGAAATCCTAAATTACGATTTGGATTTTGGACATTCGATTTCATAGGTTTTTCGCGTTTAACAGCCCTAAATCGTGGCACCCGGTTAATTGTTGACGTTCGAAATTTTTCGTCGGTCGAATAATTTTTTGCGTTTTAAAATTTTTCAGTGTCTAAGACGTGCTCGAAACTAATTTGCATATTCAAATTTAGAGATAAGACTGGTTGTAGCATAGACTTTTTGTAGCTTTTTGACAGATGAGGCTGCAGCCTTTCGGTCACTGCAGCGGATCTGACCGCAGTTTTCTGATTCTTAGAAATTTTTCGTCGGTCGAATAATTTTTTGCGTTTTAAAAATTTTCAGTTTCTAAGACGTGCTCGAAACTAATTTGCATATTCAAATTTAGAGATAAGATTGGTTGTATAGCATAGACTTTTTGTAGCTGTTTAACGGATGAGGTCGCGGCGTTCGGGTCGCTACAGCGGATGTGACCGCGGCCTTCTGGTCACTCCAGCGGATGTGGACGTGGCTTTGTGGTCACTCCAGCGGATGTGGACGTGGCTTTGTGGTCACTCCAGCGGATGTGGACGTGGCTTTGTGGTCACTCCAGCGGATGTGGACGTGGCTTTGTGGTCACTCCAGCGGATGTGGACGTGGCTTTGTGGTCACTCCAGCGGATGTGGACGTGGCTTTGTGGTCACTCCAGCGGATGTGGACGTGGCTTTGTGGTCACTCCAGCGGATGTGGACGTGGCTTTGTGGTCACTCCAGCGGATGTGGTCGCGCCCACGGAGCTACGTCATACCTATATACGGAACAAAATCAGACGTCGTCGGCAAATCGTCAGAGACCATCAAAAGAAAGACTGACATCGATAGAAGTGTTGAAATTCCAAGCGATACTTTTTGTTCGCGTTCGCCTAAAATATTTCAATTGATTTACTAAACGAATCATTAGCCGTATTCTCAAATGTGTATAGCATCTATAGCCAGTCAGTAGTAAAGTTTTCAAACAAGCGAACTTCAGCGATTGCGAATCGCAAATTACACATAATAGGACCAGGGCCGGAGCAGTCACTCACCATACCTCCTATTTTGGGGGGCCTACCTCTAAAAGGGTCCCCACCCTAACCGGTTGAAACAAAAAACCGCTTAAGTTTTAAAATGTGTCTGGCTTCTCGCTCGCTTCGCTCGCGAGTTTGGGGTCCCCCGCCCTGGAATTTGGTGGGAGCCCCAACCTCTGCCTGCTCCGGCATTGACAAGGACAAATGAAAGCTCAAAACCACTTTGCTAAGCGTTAGCTATTCGAAGGCTGAAGGCTCAAAAGTTATACAGATCTTATTAGCAATGCTTGTATTTTCAAATGCGTATAACACCTAACACCAGTTGTCGATAACGTCTTGTAACTTTCCAACCACACATAAAAAAGAATTTCTAAATTTATTCAGAAAAGTATTTTCTGTGGCAATTTTTCAAATAATAACTGCAAAACGTATATTTTCAGACTTTATTTCAAAGCTGTTCTGAAATGTTTTCTGTTATAACAGAACCACTTTTCAACTGCACCCTGCCAGTTATATTTCTTAAATGTG
>JASANG010000992.1:0-218693 GCA_030248215.1 Enoplolaimus lenunculus
TCTATGTATGGCGCTGGTTCAACTACCGTATTGCTCCTCAATACGATCCTTTTGGCTCCACTTCGTATTCTCTTAGAACTTCAGTTTACGCTAACATAGTTTGGAGCGTAAGCAATTATAAATCGATGCGTGGGCGCTAAGTCGCAATGAAAAGTGCATTTAGGCTTTGCATGGATATATTGAATAGTTATTTGGGATGTTCGTTGGCTTTTGTTACTGTTAATTACCTAGCTAGGCGTTAATCATGCTAACATTGTTATTGTATTGTGAATTTTGCAAGCCTCCGTAATCAGTCTTGGTATTATTCGGGTTGCGCTATACTTTAGTGAATCGGACGCCGCCCCACAGTAATTTTCCAAACGTTTTACAGCGATGCACGCGGGCGCCCGGCGAGTATAAAGCAACCCTTAGTCTGCTTACAGTCAATTTTCTTGTCTTGAGTTTCAATTGCTTATGTACAGCTTTTGTGACTATCCGACTTAGTCGGTTTTAGTTGACTCTAGTCACGGAAGCTCTAATGCGAGCAAATTGCTAATATAGCGGATTTTTTTACACGAACTTTGGAACGGGGGGGGCGGAATAAACATTAAAACGGTCGCGTCATTGAACCAGAGCCTTGATCCGCGTTGCACTGAGACCAAACTTTATTTGAGCTGTGATTTACAAACATTATCACCTTTTCAATCGTACGATAAAGCTTACGTAACTTTAGTATAAAAAATGGCCAAAATATGCTTATAAAACAACTGAATAAATAGCAAAACGTCAAAAACTCAGCCGCTATTACTTTGACGCATGACGACGCAGTGAAGGTCACATCCACTGCAATCATAATGCCTATTGCAAACAGAAACTAAAACAAAAATAAATAAACAAAACTGTCCCACCCGTTCAAAGCAATAAAATATTTTTTCACTACACATATTTAATAGACATTACACAAGACCGTGCGAGCTATATTTTCGAAAATAAAATAAAGATTAATCACTGCCCCCCCCCCACATTTCAGCTGTTATATATCAGGTTGCCACCGGAATGACTATTTACAGGAATTGGAATTTGAAAAAATTACCGGAAACATAACTGGAAAATGAAAAAATAGATGCCGCCGGCAAATTCATTTTAATTTTTCTTTTTTGCAATATTATTGGTGAAATAACCCTAATTGAAGATAGGTGTTCACTTTATCTGCTGGTATTTTAGATTTTCGCACCCCACTGAAGCGAAATCTACCTTCGATGGTTTATTTTCGGCGATTGTCAAAGTTTGTATACTGTACTGATGAAATCTATTTAATTTTTATTGTCATTTTTTAGTAAAATATCTTAATTTACACTGACCAACTTTTAATGCCGGCATTTTTCATTCCGGTAAAAAATTTTCCGAAACGAAACCGGAAGGTGAAAAAATGTCGGAACCGGAACCAAGTTCCGCTGTACCCCCACCTAACAAATTGTATACCAAAATTACACTTTTCTGATCGATCAGTTCCCTCACAAGGTTTCAGCCACCAATATATATATAGCACCCAAGGATATCTAACCAATCTCATCTCGGATATGCTGTTGCGCCCTGGATGGTGGGTGTCAGACAGTTGAAATATTTCCGATCCAATTGCCAAGCACTAAAATTTTAATATGAAATCATTAAAATAATGACATTTTAAATAAGTACCAGTATCAAACGATGCATCTTATTGCACATCACAAGCTGGCATTCAGACTAATATACTTAACTAAACTTTACGTACCACAAATCCGCTAACAAATTCCACTTCAACAAATATAAAAACAATTGTATATTAATTACTTAGCTACCGCTGCTAAAGCCGCTATTTTTTGTTTAAACCTGACGCTATGTTTATCGTTCGGGGACACGTCCGGCACCACGCAGCACCGCAAGTCAGAACATTTTTATTTATGAACGCGGTGCCGTGTAGAAATTCACAGCCCGAAACCCTAGTAAGCAGGAGTTACAAATACGAGAGTAACCAAAATGTACTTTCGAAACACATAACATTAAGCCAAGATTTCAGCTAACGAGAGCACAAACATTTGGACATCTAAAAAACAATAAAGCCCTATTCACACGTGCAAGTTTTTGCTGCAAGAACTTGCAGCTGTAAATTGCACGCAGAACTTACATTTTTTTCATCAGCCAATAAGAAAGCGGCTGCAATAAATTCAACGAACTTGTATGGTTATTCAAACATGTGAACTAAATTCCTTGCCATGATTTTTAATGAAGTATTTACAGCTGCAAGTTTTTCGAACGGAATTTTGGACAAAACTAGCAAGTGCAAGTTGCAGCTACAAGTTTTCGCATCAAAAACTTACACGTTTGAATAAGGCTTCATAAACAATCCACAAAAATAACTTAAACGCAAATTTTCATCAATCACAGTCTGTATAATTGCCTATTTTAAGCTAATTTTAATTTCGAATAGTACAGATCCCGTGGATTAAGATTCCATCACATTGACGGTTTTAAGGCTTTGGCAAAAATCTCAACCATAGCTAAGAATTTCCTGTAGCCAAACCGTAAACATGAGGCGACTACGCAGATATACAACAATGATTACCTGCATCTCATCGGACTAACAGAATATAAACAAAACATTTCTTCTTATCCTACGACTAAATACTTTCAATTGTACCCGCACGTGTCTCAGGGTGGGGCTAAATACTTCCAGTAACTTTGTCAAAAATTTCGTATCCGATCGCTTCAATTTGAAGAACCAACGAATTTTGCAGCCACACAGCTACACTGCTTGCAAATACCATATTTCAATTATATATACGTATATATACATATATAAATATATATATACATATATACAAATATATATGTATATACATATATACGTATATACATATATACATATATATAAATATATATACATATATAAATATATACATATAAATAAATATATATAAATATATATTTATTTATATATATTATATATCATCAAAACATAAATACCATTCTCTGTCTCGGCTGCCGTATCCGTATTCAGCCGCAGGGTAAAATAAACCACTTTAAACTCCACAAATATCATAAACAAGAAATAGAATGAACTTGGGGTGCGGGACAGGTCCGCAATTACGTGGGCCGCCCCCTACGGACCTCTTAAGCCTGCTGGACGTGGCCGATATAGCATTAAAGGAATTTTATACAAGCATAATCTATGGTTCCCCTTGATAAAGCTATCTCTTCTACTACCGTTACCTATTGGTTGGTTGTGGACCTCAGCTGAATCCGAAAAGTTTTAGCTGAATATTGGCAAATCGATACAACAAAATTTCAGTTCAAGACTGTGTCAGTACCGGTCAAATATTAATAACCAGACTGTTTTCCACTGAGGACAAAGGGCTCAACCTTGCGTCCGTCCATTCAACGGCGGCTCCTGACATTTCTGACAGGATGGACCGGCTCATTGGCGGATCCAGAAATTCCTGGTGGGCAGGGTGCAACCGGAATTATAATTTACCGGGACCGGAATTTGAAAAATGCATTTCACCAAAAATTTCATTTTAATCTTATTTTTTGCTCTATTATTTGTGAAATAACCTTAGTCGAACATAGGTATTTATTTTATTTGTTGTATTTTAGATTTTCATCATCGACTGAAGTGAAATCCACCATCAATGGCTTATTTCAAAAGAGATTCTTAAAAATTAGCAAAGTTAAGAAAACGACCAAATTATAACACCGGAATTTTTAAATCCGGTAAAAATTTACCGGAACCGGAAGCTGAAAATATGCCGGAACCGAAACCGGAATTCCGGTTGCACCCTGCTGGTGGGAGGATGCACAAGTGGAAAATGTTAAGTTTTGGCACATGTTCATACATATTTTTACGCATATAAAAACAACCGCAAGTCACACACAAACTGGTGATTTTTGAAAATATGGGAAAAACCATAACACCTCTTCGTCCAAGTAACAACCAAGATACTTTGAGGTTCTGTCTATATCAGGGTTCCAACAGGGGCTTAATTTTGCAGGAACAGGAACCGGAATTTGAAATAATTTTCATTACCGAATTACTGTTGAACGTTTTAGTAAAAAGCTAAAACAACTGCTTAAACGAATTTTCACTATTTTATTATCAAGTTTTGCGAAAACACAACGGAAACAGTTTATTAACAAAATTGAAGTAATTGCAAAAACACTCATGTCGAAATAACAATTTTTAAAGACAAAGTTTCCAATATTTAAATGATTATGAATAATTTGCCACAAAACAGTAAAAACTCCGGTTCCTGCATTTTTGAATGCAGGACCAGGAACCGGAACAGGAATTGAATTTTCGCAAGAATTCTGGACGGAACAAGAATTCCGGTTATAACAATCACCTGCACGACCTTTGTTCACGGGACCGACCCCAACCCGGGCTCGTAGTCACTGAGTGCTCCGCCTACAAACGTGATACCCCACTCATAAGCCTGCTATTTCAGCCGCACAACCCTCATAAAATAGTTTTGCCCCCTCCCCCAGCAAGTTAAACGCATCCCAAACCAACCAACATATAACCCCACACCAGAACCACTGTACCCATTTGATAACCAAACTGCTCGACTGGGTAAGTGAAACGGTGAGTAATCGCATATGTATTGTTTATAAAAAAAGCATAAAAAATACATAAAAAAACAATTTAAACGTCAATCAACTCCGATAGTAGCGACTCGATATACATCCAACAGGGGCCGCGCGGTATATACAGCGAGATAACCTTGCGAGCGAAAAGCCAACATGTCAATTTCAGCACTAACCCTTAATACAAAAAATACGGTTTGCTTTCAGCTGAGAAGGCATGGCCCGTCTGGAAGCCGCCCTTTAAATCCGCCGGCGTCGACATAGTAAAAATTCAAACCAAACCAATACAATATATATTAATAAAAAAAAAAAAAAAAAAAAAAAAAAAAAAAAAAAAAAATAAAAAAAAAAAAATATATATTTCTTCCTCCTGCTACAAAAAAACACAATGCAGTAGAAAAAACGCGCTGCAAAAATTATTAATACTTCCAAAAAAAAAAAGAGAATATACTATTTTTACTTTCCTAAAATTAAAACAAAAAATATTTCTTCAGGTTCAAAACGATCGGCAATGTAAAGAACAGGGGCGGAACAGTATTACAGGCATATTCCTAAGCCTAAGCCTAAACGTAACAATGAGCATATTCGTAAGTCTAAGCCTAAGCCTAAGCGTAACAATGAGCATATTCGTAAGCCCAAGCCTAAGCCAAACAAAAATAGTCTAAAGCTTAAAAGTGATTATGTACTTTCGAAATTAATTTCGCAGAAAAGCAGAATCGAGTCAGATGTCTGCTTATTCAATTGCAGAATCTACGACAATTCGTCGCCCGACAATTTTAAGCTTAATCCTAAGCGAATTATAATCCTGACCCATGTTACTTTTAGAGACGTAACAGTAGATTAAGCGTATTCCTAAGCCTAAGCCTGAGCTAAAAATGTAATCTAGAATCGAAACCTACTCTTTTATAAATCCACCAGAAACCTGGACGCCCCTTAAAGTAACATGAGCCATAACCCTAAGAAATAAATGATGGGTGACGAATTGTGGAACCAATGAAATTTCAGCTTTTACATGTCGAGTGGACGAGTTATCGGGTGACAAACTGTCGTAATACCTAAATTGTGAGCGCCAGATCTGATAAGACAGTTAGGTTAAGCTATGCGAGCTAGATTAAGCTATAAGACCAACGGCACAGCTGGAAGCCGCACACTTAGGCTTTAATCTCCTTTATAATTTTTGTCCAGGGTTTTTTAGGAAATTTTTCAGCATGAATTCTGGATTTGGATCAACATAAACATTTTCCAAAATCCTTTTCCCCCCATTTTTAATCCGCCCTTAAAACCCCGTACAGGCAGGATTTAGCCACCAATTACTCAAACTTTTCCCAACTAAAACAATTTACTCTGTCCTTACAGGTTAAAACCTTAAGAAAATATTCATAGCCCGCGCCTATTTTTTACAAAACCCAAAGAAGGGAAAGCACAACCACCTTTATAAACATGCTAAATAAAATAAGTATCCTATTTTTAAAAATCAACCCCGCCCATTGAAAGGACCAGGCCCGGAAAATATTTAAAGCCAAATGCTAAATCTAATGCCCCTGAGTATGCCCCTGGGATAAGGCGAGAAAAAAAATTAGTTCCCCCGCAGAAACTAATGCTTAAGCTTACTCTTTTCTAGTCCCACAGAAAAATGTTCCGCGCCTGATGTGTACATGGGCCAACATCACATACACAACCTAACTCACACCTCCGAAATAAAATCATACCGCCGCCGTTTCTACCAACTGACCTTATCCCTGTCAGATATTACTTCAAGCTGGTATAATTCAAAAATCTATACCCAATAACACCCTTCTATTATACGGAAATCGGTTCTTTGCCGAATATAAAACCGGTATCGGATATCCGGTTACACCCACATGCTCACCAGAGCATTCAGGAGTCATCGAGCGACAAAGACGTTGGACAACAAAATTCAATCCCAAACCAATAAACATAGTCAGACGGCTACTGATAACCGCATATCGCTTTGTTATGTATTTTCCACAATAAACTTGCTCGCAAGATATATATTTGTTCAAGTCGATATAGCACAAATCTTCACAACATAAGCAACCTGCCAGCTGCGATCTATGATGTCTGCCCCAGCTACTTTCAGGGGTTAACATTTATTCGTTGTAGTACAGTAGACTAAGCTTATGCATAGCCCACAATATCTCAATAACACGCGGTTGAAATTCATATCGACACTTTAGACGACTGCCTTCAACTGTTACACACTTAATAAAGCAATGACACTTGCCGTAGCAAAAATATTTTCAGTATCTAACAATGCATTTCGATTTGTAAAAGATAGCTTATACTTTCAAAATTTTGTTATATTTTACTATTAGTAGCGGTCTGACCGTGTTTTCGAATTAAGCCTTTTACTGACAGCTACTGTACTTTCAATTCATTTGCCGCTGACGATTGCTGTTTGCCACGTTGCAACCCGTAGACGGTTGCCGTTTCTCGGTTCAAACCAGCGGCTACAGCTGCTGTAGTCCAAAATTTAATAGCGTAGACGACTGCATTGTCACAAAAATATAGCAGCCGTTTGCTGTATATACAGCACTAGGCCGCTACCGCACGCAATATATTTTAAGTGTATATACATTAATAATGTACCAGAAAAGTATTTTTTGCATACACTTATGCGTATCCTTAAGCTGACACTTAGGAATATGCTTATCGTTACGCTGTTTAGGAATATGCTTTTATACTGCGGTTACGGACCTCCAGTAGCACTTGCCACAGTACCGGTAAAAGTCCTTCGGCTTATTAAGGTCAGCGCCGATATAAGCTCAGAGTATAGCTCAAGTATACATAGATATCCGTCAAAATACAGTAAGCTTTTTTCAGTAAATTGTTAAAGCGTTCCAACATAGCGTCATGGCGTTACTTTTTTCTAGTCCCACAGAAAAACGTTCCGCCCCTGATCTTTATATGGACCATTCCAAATCTCTAACTGCGCTGTATGAACCCGAGAAATCCTGCGTATTTTCGAAACAGTTCAAAAATTACGCTGTGACGCTATTAATCACGCTCGCAGAAACACAAATGCTACAATGCAGGCAAGTTTCAAGTTGACCCCAAAACATAAAACTTTGTTGCAACCCACTAAAAGCAATCTAACACAAAAGCCTCCCAGTATTTTAAGCCAGCCGAGTATGTCATGAACTGTCGACATTAAAACTCTGAACAAATAAAATTTACTTAAAAACAACATAAACCACACCGATTGAACCAATTTACTTTCATTGGCGCAAGCGTTAGTCTACGCGTATTGCAACCCCCAAATAACAAAACTTAACCGGGGTACTAAGTATTACAGCACAATACCATTACTCGTGTCCGCGTTTGATTCTTGCCAAAACACTGCATTGCGAGTACAAATCAATTCTTAAAAATAACATCACTTTTACCTCAGTTGCAAATACACTTCTCTTCTCATAATACATTCCATTCCATACCAGCATAAAGATTGAGTTTTTGGTATTTCCCATGGTGTAATCAAATATCCGATTCCATTTCCGGTAAAAATCGGTGTCCGTTTCCGCTTTAGAAATAACGGAAATTCTATTTTTTATGCTCAAAGTTACGTAGTTATATATCTCTTATATATCTGGCAATTTTTCATTTTGGAGACGCTGCTAATAGTCGAAATGAAATAAAAATTTTGAAATTCACCCAAAATCTTGAAAATTTCGAAGCATCCACGATTTTTTCTTCAAATTAGAAAGAGCCGTGAATATTTGCACGCTTCAATTGCGTTGGCAGAACAATAAAACATCTTTGAAACTTTTATACTTCAAAATAGTTTTTCTTTTCCGTTTTGTTTACTATCCGTATATACCCTGGTATTTGCATACGGAAACGGACACGGATTTTTTCAGGAAACAGAAGTGAAAACCCAATTATACCCTGACTATCACAAGGCCATCTTTGAACTACACAACTAGGAACAACACAAGCCGCCTACAAAAATTACCTTGTCCAATAACAAACAATCAAAATCCTGAAAACGACTGAGCCATTCAAACATATTCCACTATTTTGTTTCTCGATCAGCTTTGGCTAAACGACTACGAAAGCCAAGGTCCAATATAATAAAATCAACACCGTTTTATCCATACCATACCGTACCGCGCAATTACTACCAAACATCTGTGATACAATTACTCCAATGACCCAAACCAAAACAAATCACAATAAGCTTCCGTAAGCGCTCTGTGACAGCCAATAGACGACCTGTACCCTGCGGCTTGTTCCGACACCGGAACCGCCTTAATAAACTGGGTATACCCAAGTCTATCCAATTCGGTAACTTTAGGCAATTTAGGTCCAAGCCAGACCGCTTGAAAATCAGGTTCAACATACTGATACGGTTGCGATTTGGGCACAGCACCATTACTCATATCGCTATTACGAATATTAACAAAGCTTTCAGGTTGTGCAAAAATGTACTTGGCTTGATTTGCGACAAGTCCCTCCACAGAGGCCTGTGATACTTCACTGAAGTTGTCTTCGTTTTCTTTCCGTTTCCGAGCAATTAAAATATCCGCCGGCAAATCAGAGCTCATTAGTTCCTTTATTAAATCGACTCGCACTTGCGAGCTATCGGCTTTGCGACTGCTTTTAGCTGCTGGGGGAACACGTGCCACGGCAGCTAATGTACTACTTGCATTAACACCTGTTGACAATTCAGGTCCGCCACAATAACCCGTGTCGTGCCGTCTGAAACCACGAACCCGTTCGCGATAGTTTTCTTCATCTTTCAGTTGATTAAGTACCCATTTTTTCGTCCGTACTTTTTCGATTTCTGAAACCATACCTTTTTAAAAAGTATTTTTTAGAAATTTTAAAAACAAAACTTTGGAAAATATATACAATTTAAAATCCAAACACAAGTAGCCTATAAACTTCAAACTTTTCCAAACCAGAGATCATGACAGTTTTCGTTATATAAACAACTGTTTCACGATAGCAGATCCTCGAGTATACGGCAGTAAGTTAGGTTGACGCGAGCTAATCGGCAAAAATTTGAAACGTTACATCTATGAAAATTATGCATAAACTTTCGTCGTCAACGAAGCCGTAGTATTGGTACACCACCGAAAAAGTTATGCTAACTGTTATATATTTCAACACCAACTTATACTATCATTTCAAACAAAATTCAAGGCAAAATGTTGTGAGTTTGGTCATAAATCCGGCTATGTTGCATTCCGGAGCCGGATGTTGCGGTCCTGTAAGAGCCAAATGTCCGGTTGCACCCTAGTATATACTTTTTTGCACATCCGCTGAGGGGTGCTGTTCAAGTGGCTGTATACTTGCCGCGTGGTGCATTCCGGCGTACTATAAACGCCTAAGAACTCCGGAACAGTAAAATAACCAAAAAGTTTAAATTTCTATTTTCGTATTAAGCATTGCTAATTTAAAAACCCCTGCAACAATTAAATATGTACTCACCTGCTTTGTTCTATTGCATCGCTATACTCACGCTCAAATCGTTCAATTTCCGCCAATGTATTTTCGACATCTGTATCATTTACCAGGTTACTTACGACCGTTTCAAATCTTTCCAGATAGTCGTTGTAGCTTCTAGATCTTGAAAGTCATCATCTGTAAAAAATTTAAAACAACGTTCCTTAGAATTGAACAAGTGTTATTTGATTCCAGCCACATGTACGCAAAACAAACGAATTTGATAATGAAGGTAAGATATCGAGTCGTAAAAAATAACACAACAGTTTTGGAAATCGACAAACAACAATAAACTTCAATTAGCGCTAGTACAAAACTTAAGCCGTTTTTTCAGAAAAAACTTGTGTCCGATAAAGCTTCAATAAAAACTAATATTAATACCATTTGCCTAAGCTTAAAGCTTTCGTTTACAACAGACTTTGCGGTTCATAACGCGTTGTTGATATTTATAATTAGTCAGTTCCAGAATACAATTTTTACAGATATGTATCATATGGCAAGGTAGTCTAACCATGCTGTGTTTTAGACTCATGTACCTTTCAAACAATAAGTTTTCGACAATTTCTTTCTCCAGTATACTTCTTTCTCAATCTTCAGGATCATCAAACGTTTGTTTCCAAAACGCTGTCTTTTTCAGAGTTTTCCCGCATGTCGGGCATGGAGCTGAGTTGCGAGCAAATACATTATTGACACAATTTTCGCATAACGAATGGCCGCAAATGTTCACCATCAACTTGAAAAACCTGTTATTGTAGTCATTGCTTTTGCACTTTGGACATGACTTCATATTTTTGGAGCACGTCCCTGATCGATCAATTGAACAAGCATCAATAGCGTATTGACTCATCTAACGCTACCTATAAAACGACTAGTATTAGTATTATTTGCAGCCTAAACAATATATATCTGTCAAAATGTATGTCGTAGGAAATCAGGCATTGTGCACATCTGCAGGCAGCACATGACTCGAGTGTATCATATAAGCGAATGTTGTGCGTGGGCGTCTATAATACTTAAGAAATTATGAAAATTTATGCAAAAATACACCGATGTTTTGATAATAAATTACCTACCCACATATTATGTGTCTAAAGTCAATCTTTGTTCATCTGTAATCAAACCTGGCGCGAATTGTTCGGAAACGTTAAGAACTACAATTATCTGCGTGGTTTGCGCTTTTCGCGTTGTTTCTAAATATACAGTTTAGCATTTTTCGGAACATATTAAAAGATTGGTAAGTCAGAACCTGTGCAGAAATATTGGTTTTAGTTTTAGATGTTCTGAAAACGGCGCGTTAACCGCCGACGCATGGCTGAAAGCAGCGAGGATGACGGGAATGTCGGAGCTCGGAACCAATATTAATAGAACAGGAAACTATTTGTTTTATAACTACCCGTGTCATGAGTAACTAAAAATTTGGTAAAATCAGGCTTAGCAATCAGATGTATATTAACAGTATTTTCTAGTAAAAACGTCCTGCAGAATATTTTTAAAACAACCCGTGCAGTTGTGGGTATACGTGGTGTGGCACAATAGCAAACGTAGTTTTATGTCCGTGTAAGCATGTGAGACATGCTTGTTCGCTATGTGCACAGGCAATATAGTGCAGTGCACTGTATGTATGCTGGTTGGCAGCATGGGCGGACTGCGTGGCGCAGTGGTAGAGTATTCGCTTAAGGATCCGTCAGCTGAGGGAGTTGCAACCAAGCTCCGGTAGCCCGATTTCCCAGCTTCCAGCTCCTTAGTTCGAAGGTCTGAAATCCCGGTTCCTACCTAGAACTATATTCTTGAATGCGTACAGCATCTATAATAAGTTAGCGATAGGTTTTCAAACTGACAAATGTCAGTCATAGAAACCGGGACATCAAACCTTTTACAAAGCAGCTGGAAAAGCGTGTTACAGGTGGTTTCAAACTAGCGACCTTCTGCGTGTCAAGCAGACCCCGTTACCTCTACGCCACGTAGCCCGCCTGTCCAACTGCATTTTTCGTCGACTATACGTGTCGACCGTGTGCTGCCAGCTACCATACATACAGAGGACTGCACTATATTGCATGTGCACATAACAGACAAGCATGTCTCACATGCTTTACAGACAAAACAGGTATATTCACAGTACTTCGGAGAAACGGTTCTTCTCGACCGTGCAGTTCTGACAGTCTCCTATCGTGGATCCGAAACGTTTGAGAACCCGGTATCTATGCTCCTAATAGGTGCATTTCAAGTTTTATATTTCTAACTCGGATGTTTCTGCAATTTTGTCACTAGCTACGTATTACTAATGCAAATATTAATAATTAGGGCATGACGATACGAAAACTGGGAAATTGAAAGACTCTACGACTCGAAAACTTGAAGACTGGGAAAACGACTGGCGGCGGCAATTATTCTCAATATGCAAATATGTCAGTACACTTTATGCATGAAACCGCGTGTTTTTACCTGGCTCCCAATTTCGCTCTGCTGTAACAATGAGCATACTCGATCGGGCCATCGCCATTCTAATATAAAAGTCCAAAAATTTGAATGCATAAAAATGTTGCCGTTTGTATTTTTGTACTCCGAGGTTCTGATTTCGAGGCGGACGGCTTCGCACGACATACATTTCGAAGCAATCACAATGCAATTGCTATGCGTATTGTGTTTAGCCTTGCCGGTTCGCATACGCGGAGCCTCCGTTGTAGTTGGTGAAAGTTATCTGCTATTAATATAAAACGTAGATGTGACTTTTCACTATTTTGATCATTCTTGACAAGATACCTCTAGTGTTGAGAAATAAACTTCGAAAAATTTAACGGCAGCTTTTTAATCTGATTTTACGTTTTTCATTTTAATTTTAGCGTGGTTGGAACCAGAAGTGATTGTAAAGCGGAAGCACAGGGCCTTGCTGGCCCATTATCGGCATGAAAACTGATTGCGCTATACTTCTTTTGTGGACGGACGGAGCCGGAACCCTTACTTGCGTGGTAAAGGATGGTTTCGTTGGATAGGTGCTACGCGGATGCGCAGCACACCACAGATCGGTACAACCGAAGGAGATACGGAATGCAGGAGTCTGGTAATCGTTCCCATCGAATGAAGTGTTGTGACGAACCGCTTACGGCGACGGATCGCAACGGAATAATTGACTGCTTCCCATAAACGATGTAATACAATCGATCTCCCGTAAGGTAGCGCCCGTCGGTGGTATCTGGGAGAAAAGCAGCTGGGCCGGGAAGAAAATTGGCCCATGTATAGAACAGGGCCGGATTGTTTTCCGGAGGGGCCATAATAGAGCCAGTTTAAGCTTTAGACTAAATTTTTTGCTTAGGCTTAGAGCTTAGGCTTTAGACTTATGCTTAGGAATACGCTCATATTTTACTGTTCCGGTCCTGTTCGTGAATCGAATTTGACCCTGGCGGAGTCGAAATTTGATTCAGTTTGTGTAATACAAGGAAAATATGAGCATCCTTCAGCGTGAGTCTAAAGCCTAAGCTCTAACCTGATTTTAGTCTAAAGCTTAAAGTCAGAAAAACAATAGGCCTGTTCTTATACATGGGGCCAATTTTCTTCCCAGCTGCTTTTCTCCCAGATACAGCCAACGGTGGAAAATATGTCACTACATCGTTTATGGGAAGCATCATATTCGTCCCGAATTGCCGTCGCCGTAGCGGTTCGTCACAACACTTCATTCGATGGGACCTGCCCAGACTCCTGCATTCCGTATCTCCTTCGGTTGTACCGAATTGTGTGTGCGCGTCCGTGGCTCCTCAACGAAACCATCCTACCACGCAGAGTAAGGGTTCCGGTCCCGTCCGTCCGCAAAAGAAGTATAGCGCAATCAGGTTTCATGCCGATAATGGGCCAGCAAGGCCCTGTGCTTCCGCTTTACAATCACTTCTGGTTCCAACCACGCTAAAATTAAAATGAAAAACGTAAAGTAGATTAAAAAGTTGCGTTTAAATTTTTCGAAGTTTATTTCTCAACACTAGAGGTATCTTGTCAAGAATGATCATAAAATAGTAAAAAGTGATATCTACCGTTTTTTTATATTAATAACAGATAACTTTCACCAACTACAACGGAGGCTCCGCATATGCGAACCGGCAAGGCTAAACACAATACGCATAGCAATTGCATTGTAAATACTTAAAAATGTATGTCGTGCGAAGCCGTCCCCTCAAAAGATCAAAACCTCGAAAATTACAAAAAATAACAAACGGCAACATTTTTATACATTAAATTTTTGGACTTTGTGTAAAATAGCGATGGCCGATGATGCTCATTGTTACAGCGGAGCGAAATTGGGAGCCAGGTAAAAACACGCGGTTTCATGCATAAAGTGTACTGACATATTTTCATATTGAGATAATTGCCGCCACCAATCATTTTCCCAGTCTTCAAGTTTTCGAGTCGTAGAGTCTTTCAATTTCCCAGTTTTCTATCGTCATGCCCTAATTATTAATATTTGCATTAAGTAATACGTAGCTAATGACAAAATTGCAGAAACATCTCGGAGTTGAGAAATATAAAACTTGAAATGCACCTATTAGGAGCATAGATACCGGGTTCTCAAACGTTTCGGATCCACGATAGGAGACTGTCAGAACTGCACGGTCGAGAAGAACCGTTTCTCCGAAGTACTGTGAATATACCTGTTTTGTCTGTAAAGCATGTGAGACATGCTTGTCTGTTATGTGCACATGCAATATAGTGCAGTCCTCTGTATGTATGGTAGCTGGCAGCACACGGTCGACACGTATAGTCGACGAAAAATGCAGTTGGACAGGCGGGCTACGTGGCGTAGAGGTAACGGGGTCTGCTTGACACGCAGAAGGTCGCTAGTTTGAAACCACCTGTAACACGCTTTTCCAGCTGCTTTGTAAAAGGTTTGATGTCCCGGTTTCTATGACTGACATTTGTCAGTTTGAAAACCTATCGCTAACTTATTATAGATGCTGTACGCATTCAAGAATATAGTTCTAGGTAGGAACCGGGATTTCAGACCTTCGAACTAAGGAGCTGGAAGCTGGGAAATCGGGCTACCGGAGCTTGGTTGCAATTCTCAGCCTACGGATCCTTAAGCGAATACTCTACCACTGCGCCACGCAGTCCGCCCATGCTGCCAACCAGCATACATACAGTGCACTGCACTATATTGCCTGTGCACATAGCGAACAAGCATGTCTCACATGCTTACACGGACATAAAACTACGTTTGCTATTGTGCCACACCACGTATACCCACAACTGCACGGGTTGTTTTAAAAATATTCTGCAGGACGTTTTTACTAGAAAATACTGTTAATATACATCTGATTGCTAAGCCTGATTTTACCAAATTTTTAGTTACTCATGACACGGGTAGTTATAAAACAAATAGTTTCCTGTTCTATTAATATTGGTTCCGAGCTCCGACATTCCCGTCATCCTCGCTGCTTTCAGCCATGCGTCGGCGGTTAACGCGCCGTTTTCAGAACATCTAAAACTAAAACCAATATTTCTGCACAGGTTCTGACTTACCAATCTTTTAATATGTTCCGAAAAATGCTAAACTGTATATTTAGAAACAACGCGAAAAGCGCAAACCACGCAGATAATTGTAGTTCTTAACGTTTCCGAACAATTCGCGCCAGGTTTGATTACAGATGAACAAAGATTGACTTTAGACACATAATATGTGGGTAGGTAATTTATTATCAAAACATCGGTGTATTTTTGCATAAATTTTCATAATTTCTTAAGTATTATAGACGCCCATGCACAACATTCGCTTATATGATACACTCGAGTCATGTGCTGCCTGCAGATGTGCACAATGCCTGATTTCCTACGACATACATTTTGACAGATATATATTGTTTAGGCTGCAAATAATACTAATACTAGTCGTTTTATAGGTAGCGTTAGATGAGTCAATACGCTATTGATGCTGTTTAATTGATCGATCAGGGACGTGCTCCAAAAATATGAAGTCATGTCCAAAGTGCAAAAGCAATGACTACAATAACAGGTTTTTCAAGTTGATGGTGAACATTTGCGGCCATTCGTTATGCGAAAATTGTGTCAATAATGTATTTGCTCGCAACTCAGCTCCATGCCCGACATGCGGGAAAACTCTGAAAAAGACAGCGTTTTGGAAACAAACGTTTGATGATCCTAAGATTGAGAAAGAAGTATACTGGAGAAAGAAATTGTCGAAAACTTATTGTTTGAAAGGTACATGAGTCTTAAAACACAGCATGGTTAGACTACCTTGCCATATGATACATATCTGTAAAAATTGTATTCTGGAACTGACTAATTATAAATATCAACAACGAGTTATGAACCGCAAAGTCTGTTGTAAACGAAAGCTTTAAGCTTAGGCAAATGGTATTAATATTAGTTTTTATTGAAGTTTAATTGGACACAAGTTTTTTCTGAAAAAACGGCTTAAGTTTTGTACTAGCGCTAATTGAAGTTTATTGTTGTTTGTCGATTTCCAAAACTGTTGTGTTATTTTTTACGACTCCATATCTTACCTTCATTATCAAATTCGTTTGTTTTGCGTACATGTGGCTGGAATCAAATAACACTTGTTCAATTCTAAGGAACGTTGTTTTAAATTTTTTACAGATGATGACTTTCAAGATCTGAGAAGCTACAACGACTATCTGGAAAGATTTGAAACGGTCGTAAGTAACCTGGTAAATGATACAGATGTCGAAAATACATTGGCGGAAATTGAACGATTTGAGCGTGAGTATAGCGATGCAATAGAACAAAGCAGGTGAGTACATATTTAATTGTTGCAGGGGTTTTTAAATTAGCAATGCTTAATACGAAAATAGAAATTTAAACTTTTTGGTTATTTTACTGTTCCGGAGTTCTTAGGCGTTTATAGTACGCCGGAATGCACCACGCGGCAAGTATACAGCCACTTGAACAGCACCCCTCAGCGGATGTGCAAAAGTATATACTAGGGTGCAACCGGACATTTGGCTCTTACAGGACCGCAACATCCGGCTCCGGAATGCAACATAGCCGGATTTATGACCAAACTCACAACATTTTGCCTTGAATTTTGTTTGAAATGATAGTATAAGTTGGTGTTGAAATATATAACAGTTAGCATAACTTTTTCGGTGGTGTACCAATACTACGGCTTCGTTGACGACGAAAGTTTATGCATAATTTTCATAGATGTAACGTTTCAAATTTTTGCCGATTAGCTCGCGTCAACCTAACTTACTGCCGTATACTCGAGGATCTGCTATCGTGAAACAGTTGTTTATATAACGAAAACTGTCATGATCTCTGGTTTGGAAAAGTTCGAAGTTTATAGGCTACTTGTGTTTGGATTTTAAATTGTATATATTTTCCAAAGTTTTGTTTTTAAAATTTCTAAAAAATACTTTTTAAAAAGGTATGGTTTCAGAAATCGAAAAAGTACGGACGAAAAATGGGTACTTAATCAACTGAAAGATGAAGAAAACTATCGCGAACGGGTTCGTGGTTTCAGACGGCACGACACGGGTTATTGTGGCGGACCTGAATTGTCAACAGGTGTTAATGCAAGTAGTACATTAGCTGCCGTGGCACGTGTTCCCCCAGCAGCTAAAAGCAGTCGCAAAGCCGATAGCTCGCAAGTGCGAGTCGATTTAATAAAGGAACTAATGAGCTCTGATTTGCCGGCGGATATTTTAATTGCTCGGAAACGGAAAGAAAACGAAGACAACTTCAGTGAAGTATCACAGGCCTCTGTGGAGGGACTTGTCGCAAATCAAGCCAAGTACATTTTTGCACAACCTGAAAGCTTTGTTAATATTCGTAATAGCGATATGAGTAATGGTGCTGTGCCCAAATCGCAACCGTATCAGTATGTTGAACCTGATTTTCAAGCGGTCTGGCTTGGACCTAAATTGCCTAAAGTTACCGAATTGGATAGACTTGGGTATACCCAGTTTATTAAGGCGGTTCCGGTGTCGGAACAAGCCGCAGGGTACAGGTCGTCTATTGGCTGTCACAGAGCGCTTACGGAAGCTTATTGTGATTTGTTTTGGTTTGGGTCATTGGAGTAATTGTATCACAGATGTTTGGTAGTAATTGCGCGGTACGGTATGGTATGGATAAAACGGTGTTGATTTTATTATATTGGACCTTGGCTTTCGTAGTCGTTTAGCCAAAGCTGATCGAGAAACAAAATAGTGGAATATGTTTGAATGGCTCAGTCGTTTTCAGGATTTTGATTGTTTGTTATTGGACAAGGTAATTTTTGTAGGCGGCTTGTGTTGTTCCTAGTTGTGTAGTTCAAAGATGGCCTTGTGATAGTCAGGGTATAATTGGGTTTTCACTTCTGTTTCCTGAAAAAATCCGTGTCCGTTTCCGTATGCAAATACCAGGGTATATACGGATAGTAAACAAAACGGAAAAGAAAAACTATTTTGAAGTATAAAAGTTTCAAAGATGTTTTATTGTTCTGCCAACGCAATTGAAGCGTGCAAATATTCACGGCTCTTTCTAATTTGAAGAAAAAATCGTGGATGCTTCGAAATTTTCAAGATTTTGGGTGAATTTCAAAATTTTTATTTCATTTCGACTATTAGCAGCGTCTCCAAAATGAAAAATTGCCAGATATATAAGAGATATATAACTACGTAACTTTGAGCATAAAAAATAGAATTTCCGTTATTTCTAAAGCGGAAACGGACACCGATTTTTACCGGAAATGGAATCGGATATTTGATTACACCATGGGAAATACCAAAAACTCAATCTTTATGCTGGTATGGAATGGAATGTATTATGAGAAGAGAAGTGTATTTGCAACTGAGGTAAAAGTGATGTTATTTTTAAGAATTGATTTGTACTCGCAATGCAGTGTTTTGGCAAGAATCAAACGCGGACACGAGTAATGGTATTGTGCTGTAATACTTAGTACCCCGGTTAAGTTTTGTTATTTGGGGGTTGCAATACGCGTAGACTAACGCTTGCGCCAATGAAAGTAAATTGGTTCAATCGGTGTGGTTTATGTTGTTTTTAAGTAAATTTTATTTGTTCAGAGTTTTAATGTCGACAGTTCATGACATACTCGGCTGGCTTAAAATACTGGGAGGCTTTTGTGTTAGATTGCTTTTAGTGGGTTGCAACAAAGTTTTATGTTTTGGGGTCAACTTGAAACTTGCCTGCATTGTAGCATTTGTGTTTCTGCGAGCGTGATTAATAGCGTCACAGCGTAATTTTTGAACTGTTTCGAAAATACGCAGGATTTCTCGGGTTCATACAGCGCAGTTAGAGATTTGGAATGGTCCATATAAAGATCAGGGGCGGAACGTTTTTCTGTGGGACTAGAAAAAAGTAACGCCATGACGCTATGTTGGAACGCTTTAACAATTTACTGAAAAAAGCTTACTGTATTTTGACGGATATCTATGTATACTTGAGCTATACTCTGAGCTTATATCGGTGCTGACCTTAATAAGCCGAAGGACTTTTACCGGTACTGTGGCAAGTGCTACTGGAGGTCCGTAACCGCAGTATAAGCATATTCCTAAACAGCGTAACGATAAGCATATTCCTAAGTGTCAGCTTAAGGATACGCATAAGTGTATGCAAAAAATACTTTTCTGGTACATTATTAATGTATATACACTTAAAATATATTGCGTGCGGTAGCGGCCTAGTGCTGTATATACAGCAAACGGCTGCTATATTTTTGTGACAATGCAGTCGTCTACGCTATTAAATTTTGGACTACAGCAGCTGTAGCCGCTGGTTTGAACCGAGAAACGGCAACCGTCTACGGGTTGCAACGTGGCAAACAGCAATCGTCAGCGGCAAATGAATTGAAAGTACAGTAGCTGTCAGTAAAAGGCTTAATTCGAAAACACGGTCAGACCGCTACTAATAGTAAAATATAACAAAATTTTGAAAGTATAAGCTATCTTTTACAAATCGAAATGCATTGTCAGATACTGAAAATATTTTTGCTACGGCAAGTGTCATTGCTTTATTAAGTGTGTAACAGTTGAAGGCAGTCGTCTAAAGTGTCGATATGAATTTCAACCGCGTGTTATTGAGATATTGTGGGCTATGCATAAGCTTAGTCTATTGTACTACAACGAATAAATGTTAACCCCTGAAAGTAGCTGGGGCAGACATCATAGATCGCAGCTGGCAGGTTGCTTATGTTGTGAAGATTTGTGCTATATCGACTTGAACAAATATATATCTTGCGAGCAAGTTTATTGTGGAAAATACATAACAAAGCGATATGCGGTTATCAGTAGCCGTCTGACTATGTTTATTGGTTTGGGATTGAATTTTGTTGTCCAACGTCTTTGTCGCTCGATGACTCCTGAATGCTCTGGGGAGCATGTGGGTGTAACCGGATATCCGATACCGGTTTTATATTCGGCAAAGAACCGATTTCCGTATATATAATAGAAGGGTGTTATTGGGTATAGATTTTTGAATTATACCAGCTTGAAGTAATATCTGACAGGGATAAGGTCAGTTGGTAGAAACGGCGGCGGTATGATTTTATTTCGGAGGTGTGAGTTAGGTTGTGTATGTGATGTTGGCCCATGTACACATCAGGCGCGGAACATTTTTCTGTGGGACTAGAAAAGAGTAAGCTTAAGCATTAGACTAATTTTTTTGCTTGGCTTAGGCTTAGGCTTACGCTTAGGCTTAGGATTAGGCATATGCTTATAATACTGTTCCGGCCCTGTTCTTTACATTGGCCGTGTTGTATAATTAAAAATAAGATATTAATTTTAGTACGCTTGTAAATGTGGTTGTTTTTGCTCTTCTTTTTTTGAATTTTTGGAAAAATAGCCGGGAGATCAGAATATTGTCTAAAGATGTAAGCTGTTACGCACAGAGTAAATTGTTTTAGTTGGGAAAAGTTTGAGTAATTGTTGCTGAAATCTGTCTGTATCGCGTTTATAGCGTCGAATACAAAATGGTGCGATAAGGATTTTGGAAAATGTTTATGTTGATCCAAATCCAGAATTCATGCTGAAAAATTTCCTAAAAAAACCCTGGACAAAAATTATAAAGGAGATTAAAGCCTAAGTGTGCGGCTTCCAGCTGTGCCGTTGGTCTTATAGCTTAATCTAGCTCGCATAGCTTAACCTAACTGTCTTATCAGATCTGGCGCTCACAATTTAGGTATTACGACAGTTTGTCACCCGATAACTCGTCCACTCGACATGTAAAAGCTGAAATTTCATTGGTTCCACAATTCGTCACCCATCATTTATTTCTTAGGGTTATGGCTCATGTTACTTTAAGGGGCGTCCAGGTTTCTGGTGGATTTATAAAAGAGTAGGTTTCGATTCTAGATTACATTTTTAGCTCAGGCTTAGGCTTAGGAATACGCTTAATCTACTGTTACATCTCAAAAATAACATGGGTCAGGATTATAATTCGCTTAGGATTAAGCTTAAAATTGTCGGGCGACGAATTGTCGTAGATTCTGCAATTGAATAAGCAGACATCTGACTCGATTCTGCTTTTCTGCGAAATTAATTTCGAAAGTACATAATCACTTTTAAGCTTTAGACTATTTTTGTTTGGCTTAGGCTTGGGCTTACGAATATGCTCATTGTTACGCTTAGGCTTAGGCTTAGACTTACGAATATGCTCATTGTTACGTTTAGGCTTAGGCTTAGGAATATGCCTGTAATACTGTTCCGCCCCTGTTCTTTACATTGCCGATCGTTTTGAACCTGAAGAATATTATCAAAAAAAAAAAAAAAAAAAAAAAAAAAAAAAAAAATTATACACAATATACCACGCGAAAAGAAAGCAAACCGTATTTTTTGTATTAAGGGTTAGTGCTGAAATTGGCATTTTGGCTTTTCGCTCGCAAGCTTATCTCGCTGTATATATCGCCGGCCCCTGTTGGATGTATATCGAGTCGCTACTATCGGAGTTGATTGACGTTTAAGTTGTTTTTTATGTATTTTTTTATGCTTTTTTTATAAACAATACATATGCGATTACTCACCGTTTCAGTTACCCAGTCGAGCAGTTTGGTTATCAAATGGGTACAGTGGTTCTGGTGTGGGGTTATATGTTGGTTGGTTTGGGATGCGTTTAACTTGCTGGGGGAGGGGGCAAAACTATTTTATGAGGGTTGTGCGGCTGAAATAGCAGGCTTATGAGTGGGGTATCACGTTTGTAGGCGGAGCACTCAGTGACTACGAGCCCGGGTTGGGGTCGGTCCCGTGAACAAAGGTCGTGCAGGTGATTGTTATAACCGGAATTCTTGTTCCGTCCAGAATTCTTGCGAAAATTCAATTCCTGTTCCGGTTCCTGGTCCTGCATTCAAAAATGCAGGAACCGGAATTTTTACTGTTTTGTGGCAAATTATTCATAATCATTTAAATATTGGAAACTTTGTCTTTAAAAATTGTTATTTCGAAATGAGTGTTTTTGCAATTACTTCAATTTTGTTAATAAACTGTTTCCGTTGTGTTTTCGCAAAACTTGATAATAAAATAGTGAAAATTCGTTTAAGCAGTTTTTTTTGGCTTTTTTCTAAAACGTTCAACAGTAATTCGGTAATGAAAATTATTTCAAATTCCGGTTCCTGTTCCTGCAAAACGAAGTCCCTGTTGGAACCCTGATATAGAAAGAACCTCAAAGTATCTTGGTTGTTACTTGGACGAAGAGGTGTTATGGTTTTTCCCATATTTTCAAAAATCACCAGTTTGTGTGTGACTTGCGGTTGTTTTTATATGCGTAAAAATATGTATGAACATGTGCCAAAACTTAACATTTTCCACTTGTGCATCCTCCCACCAGCAGGGTGCAACCGGAATTCCGGTTTCGGTTCCGGCATATTTTCAGCTTCCGGTTCCGATAAATTTTTACCGGATTTAAAAATTCCGGTGTTATAATTTGGTCGTTTTCTTAACTTTGCTAATTTTTAAGAATCTCTTTTGAAATAAGCCATTGATGGTGGATTTCACTTCAGTCGATGATGAAAATCTAAAATACAACAAATAAAATAAATACCTATGTTCGACTAAGGTTATATCACAAATAATACAGCAAAAAATAAGATTAAAATGAAATTTTTGGTGAAATGCATTTTTCACTTTCCGGCTCCGGTTCCGGTAAAATTTTCAAATTCCGGTTCCGGTAAATTGTAATTCCGGTTGCACCCTGCCCACCAGGAATTTCTGGATCCGCCAATGAGCCGGTCCATCCTGTCAGAAATGTCAGGAGCCGCCGTTGAATGGACGGACGCAAGGTTGAGCCCTTTGTCCTCAGTGGAAAACAGTTTGGTTATTAATATTTGACCGGTACTGACACAGTCTTGAACTGAAATTTTGTTGTATCGATTTGCCAATATTCAGCTAAAACTTTTCGGATTCAGCTGAGGTCCACAACCAGCCAATAGGTGACGGTAGTAGAAGAGATAGTTTTATCAAGGGGCAAGATAGATTTTGCTTGTATAAAATTCTTTTAATGCTATATCAGCCACGGCCAGCAGGTTGAAGAGGTTCGTAGGGGGCGGCCTACGTAATTGCGGACCTGTCCCGCACCCCAAGTTCATTCTATTTCTTGTTTATGATATTTGTGGAGTTTAAAGTGGTTTATTTTACCCTGCGGCTGAATACGGATACGGCAGCCGAGACAGAGAATGGTATTTATGTTTTGATGATATATAATATATATAAATAAATATATATTTATATATATTTTTTATATTATATAATTATATAATTTATATATAAATAAATATATGTATATATACATATATATTTGTATATATGTATATATATTTATATATGTATATATACGTATATACATAATTGAAATATGGTATTTGCAAGCAGTGTAGCTGTGTGGCTGCAAAATTCGTTGGTTCTTCAAATTGAAGCGATCGGATACGAAATTTTTGACAAAGTTACTGGAAGTATTAAGCCCCACCCTGAGACACGTGCGGGTACAATTGAAAGTATTTAGTCGTAGGATAAGAAGAAATGTTTTGTTTATATTCTGTTAGTCCGATGAGATGCAGGTAATCATTGTTGTATATCTGCGTAGTCGCCTCATGTTTACGGTTTGGCTACGGGAAATTCTTAGCTATGGTTGAGATTTTTGCCAAAGCCTTAAAACCGTCAATGTGATGGAATCTTAATCCACGGGATCTGTACTATTCGAAATTAAAATTAGCTTAAAATAGGCAATTATACAGACTGTGATTGATGAAAATTTGCGTTTAAGTTATTTTTGTGGATTGTTTATGAAGCCTTATTCAAACGTGTAAGTTTTTGATGCGAGAACTTGTAGCTGCAACTTGCACTTGCTAGTTTTGTCCAAAATTCCGTTCGAAAAACTTGCAGCTGTAAATACTTCATTAAAAATCATGGCAAGGAATTTAGTTCACATGTTTGAATAACCATACAAGTTCGTTGAATTTATTGCAGCCGCTTTCTTATTGGCTGATGAAAAAAATGTAAGTTCTGCGTGCAATTTACAGCTGCAAGTTCTTGCAGCAAAAACTTGCACGTGTGAATAGGGCTTTATTGTTTTTTAGATGTCCAAATGTTTGTGCTCTCGTTAGCTGAAATCTTGGCTTAATGTTATGTGTTTCGAAAGTACATTTTGGTTACTCTCGTATTTGTAACTCCTGCTTACTAGGGTTTCGGGCTGTGAATTTCTACACGGCACCGCGTTCATAAATAAAAATGTTCTGACTTCCGGCGCTGTGTGGTGCCGGACGTGTCGCCGAACGATAAACATAGCACCAGTTTTAAACAAAAAAATCTCAAAAATAGCGGCTTTAGCAGCGTTAGCTAAGTAATTAATATACAATTGTTTTTATATTTGTTGAAGTGGAATTTGTTAGCGGATTTGTGGTACGTAAAGTTAGTTAAGTATAAGATGCATCGTTTGATACTGGTACTTATTTAAAATGTCATTATTTTAATGATTTCATATTAAAATTTTAGTGCTTGGCAATTGGATCGGAAATATTTCTACTGTCTGACACCCACCATCCAGGGCGCAACGGCATATCCGAGATGAGATTGGTTACTTATCCTTGGGTGCTATATGTAATGGTGGCTGAAACCTTGTGAGGGAACTGATCGATCAGAAAAGTGTAATTTTGGTTTTACAATTTGTTAGGTGGGGGGTACAGCGGAACTTGGTTCCGGTTCCGACATTTTTTCACCGTCCGGTTTCGTTTCGGTAAATTTTTTACCGGAATGAGAAATGCCGGCATTAAAAGTTGGTCAGTGGAAATTAAGATATTTTACTAAAAAATGACAATAAAAATTAAATAGATTTCATCAGTACAGTATACAAACTTTGACAATCGCCGAAAATAAACCATCGAAGGTAGATTTCGCTTCAGTGGGGTGTGAAAATCTAAAATACCAGCAGATAAAGTGAACACCTATCTTCAATTAGGGTTATTTCACCAATAATATTGCAAAAAGAAAAATTAAAATGAATTTGCCGGCGGCATCTATTTTTTCATTTTCCAGTTATGTTTCCGGTAATTTTTTCAAATTCCAATTCCTGTAAATAGTCATTCCGGTGGCAACCTGATATATAACAGCTGAAATGTGGGGGGGGGGGCAGTGATTAATTTTTATTTTATTTTCGAAAATATAGCTCGCACGGTCTTGTGTAATGTCTATTAAATATGTGTAGTGAAAAAATATTTTATTGCTTTGAACGGGTGGAACAGTTTTGTTTATTTATTTTTGTTTTAGTTTCTGTTTGCAATAGGCATTATGATTGCAGTGGATGTGACCTTCACTGCGTCGTCATGCGTCAAAGTAATAGCGGCTGAGTTTGAATGGTTCAATTGTTTTGACGTTTTGCTATTTATTCAGTTGTTTTATAAGCATATTTTGGCCATTTTTTATACTAAATAAAGTTACGTAAGCTTTATCGTACGATTGAAAAGGTGATAATGTTTGTAAATCACAGCTCAAATAAAGTTTGGTCTCAGTGCAACGCGGATCAAGGCTCTGGTTCAATGACGCGACCGTTTTAATGTTTATTCCGCCGCCCCCCGCTCCAAAGTTCGTGTGAAAAATCCGCTATATTAGCAATTTGCTCGCATTAAAGCTTCCGTGACTAGAGTCAACTAAAACCGACTAAGTCGGATAGTCACAAAAGCTGTACATAAGCAATTGAAACTCAAGACAAGAAAATTGACTGTAAGCAGACTAAGGGTTGCTTTATACTCGCCGGGCGCCCGCGTGCATCGCTGTAAAACGTTTGGAAAATTACTGTGGGGCGGCGTCCGATTCACTAAAGTATAGCGCAACCCGAATAATACCAAGACTGATTACGGAGGCTTGCAAAATTCACAATACAATAACAATGTTAGCATGATTAACGCCTAGCTAGGTAATTAACAGTAACAAAAGCCAACTAACATCCCAAATAACTATTCAATATGGCCATTCAAAGCCTAAATGCACTTTTCATTGCGGCTTACCGGCCACGCATCGATTTATAATTTGCTACGTTTCTAAGCCACGCCTAAGCGTAACTTAAGTTCTAAGAGAGACTCTAAGTGGAGCCAAGGACTCGGTTTAAGGTGTGGTTTTAGGGTTGGTTTTAGTTTTGTTTTAGGTTTTAGTTTGAAATATGATGACAGTGGTGGTAGTGTTCCGTAAAGTACGTTTCGAAGTGCGAACGGATTGTTATTCGCCTGTTTGTATTGAGATTTTTAGCCCCGTCGTAAACTCTGAATATAAAAGTGTTTTCGGCGCTTGTGTACAGCTAAAGTTAAGGCGTTTAGGCTTAGGAAACGGGTTACGTAAGTGGTTTCCTGTGCCTGAGGCTAAATCTGTTGACAATACGGGGGCCCTGCATAGTTTCAATTTGGCGTATGGCTTATGTTTAAAGGTTTAGGGATTGTTTTAAATGTCATTTGGCAAATTGTGTGTCTGATGTTGAGGTAAAGGTCGATTTGTGTTTTGATTTGATTTTTTATAGCTTAAAAGCATTGGTTTTGAAGCATTTGTGTAAGAAATGCCATTGCAGATATTGTAGGCCCATAGAAAACTCACCTTGCTAGGGGGTTACAAATTTTCAGGAGGGGCATACAAGGGTTTTGAGTGACCGATAAGCAATGTTGAACATTTTTTAGATGGGGCAAATTTGTCCGGGGGGCTGAGATCCCTTGGCACCCCCTACTTGGCTACTGGCCGGGTACACTCAATTAATTTTATAACTGGAATGAACCGAATCGTTTTAAACTCTTAATGGGGGTTCAGTAGTTGACACCCAAAGCCGCCAAGGTGCAAAGCGAAACTGGATTATAATTGATTTAACACGTCTGTTGGCTGGCAACTAGGCTCAAAACCGTTGCATGAACAAAATGACAATGTTTTTTGGCTCTGTAAATCTAAAGTACAATCAATTATTGATAGGTTGACTTATCGAAAACAAATTAATAAATAAATGATGCTGAATTTTTATACAACATATCTCAACAAGTAGGTTTAAAATTAAAATGTGGAAATTCCGATTCCGATTGCACGTCGAAATCGCAATTCCGATTGCACCCTAAAAGCCGCTACTGGAAAGTAAACGAAATCTGATTGCGAAACGGAAAGATTAAAAAATAGATTTCTTTATTATCGTATATAAACGTTAACATTCACCGAAAACAAACCATCGAAGATAGATTTCGCTTCCGTGCAGGGTGCAACCGGAATTACAATTTACCGGAACCGGAACCGGAAGGTGAAAAAATGCCGGAACCGGAATTCAGGTTGCACCCTGCTTCCGTGGATTATGAAAATCTAAAATACAGCAGATAAAGTGAATGCCTACCTCCAACTAAGGGTTATTTCACAAATAATATTGCAAAAAAGATTAAAACGAATTTTTCGGTGGCATCTATTTTTCATTTTCCGGTTCCATTTCCGGTAATTTTCAAATTCCGGTTCCAGTAAATTCGACCGTACATTTAAGTTTAGGTTTAGGTTTAGGCTTAAAGAGGACTGAGTAGGCCTCTATAATTAACATGAACCAAAATAGCTATCGATGTTGTTCACGTTTAAGGAAGATTATTTATTTTATCACTTATGAAGCTGTAATTTTTGTTTATTTGTGTTATTTTTTAAAATACATCGTAATCTTTCCATACGGGCCCGCCTGATGATGGCTTCAAAAGTCGATTTGTACGCGTTGCTATGCTCAATTGTTGTGATCTCAGTGATTTGGACGTTGGTCAATGCTGATCCGAAAGGCGAGCATGTATGCACCAAAGAATTACGGTACGTTGTGTTGGTTTTATTTTGAGTTTGGTTCTTGTATACTTCACGTTAACATTTATGCAGATTGACACACTAATAAGGGTTGCGCTATAGTGTTTTTGACGTCCGGTGCCGTCCGTTACTGTGCGGTATCGAACGCAAATAACTCACGTACGATATCGTATGGTAACGGATGGTGACGGACGTCGCCGTGTAGTTTTTATGACGTCCGACGCCACGTCACCGTACGTCACAAGTACGACACCGTCCGTCCTCGTGCGGTATCGTATTCAAATAACTCACCCACGATGTCGTATGGTGACGGACGGCGTCGGACGTCAAGTATAGCGCAATCCTAAGTTACCGATTAAGGGTTGCGCTATACTTTTTTTGGTGCCGAAATTCCGGTGATGAGTATGTAAGGTTGTAGGATGTAGTAAAGAATGGGCAATCTGTAATTTGTCCACGCGAGCGCTTATTTTGGCGTTATATCCTAATATAACTGCTGTCTTTGTATCGTATGGTTGATACTTCTGTAAAGCCAATGGCATAGGCATCTGCAATTTTTTCCAACACTAAGCGAAGATTTGGACTGGAGAAGTATGCCAGAGAAGTGATTTTTTGCCAAGTTTTAGTCTTAAGAAAGTGAAAAATGATGTTTAAGTGTTGATTAAGTTATGATATATGGGAAGCTCATAAATATGCACACTCGGATAATTATTATAAATTGTAATTTTTATTTAGTTTTGTGATTACTTTTTATTTTGTATTTTAGAACTGAAGTTACTGAACGGATTCAATACAACAGATCTTATATGTATACAACTCGCGAGTGGTGCGTCAAAGTGCCTCCGAGATGCAAAGTTACGAAGTAAGTGCGAACTTACAATATTGCTAGGGTGTAGCCAAAACTCCGGTTCCGGACGGTAAAGATGTTTGATGTTTTTGACAGCCAGGTTCAGATGGCTGGAACGATTTTTCAACTAATATGCATATACCAGTCGTAGTGCGATTACATATATAATTAAGCGAAACTCGGGCCCACTTACTGGCAATTATGCTCAAATGCAATAATGGGAATTGTTTATATAATAATTATGCTAATTAACGAGCATTATTGTAATTATGCAAAAAAAATTAGCCTGTAGCCAGTAAATGGCTTACATCGCAGGAGGATTCAAACAAAAACAGCTATTAATAACCTTTCAGCGCTTCAGCGGGTTTCGGGATTCTCGTTGCTTAGTGGCTTAAGCATTTTTTCAGCTTTAATTCCATCATCAACTATTTCGAAAACACATTAATTTTTGAACGTGAGTTAATTGCAAAAACACTCGTGTCAAAATAATATATTTTTCAAGGACAAAGTTTTCAATATGGAAACGATTATGAACGATCGGTTCCTGAGTTTTGAATGCAGGAACAGAAACGGGAATTAAAAATTTTACAAAAATTCTGGCCGGAACCGGAATTCCGGTGGAACCCTGCTGGGCGCATATTACATTTTAATGATTGGTACTTAAACGCAAGTTAAAATACGTGAGCATTTTATTTTCAGAATTGGGTATAAACCGGCGTGGAAATCAGTGACGCATAATGTGACAAAAATCATAGTTGAATGCTGTAAAGGCTACGTTGAACGGAATCAGTGGTGTTTACGTATGTTTTTTTTAATTATTTTATTTTGATAAATTTTAAATTTAAAACAACAACTTGCGGTGCATAGCGGTGTCCGAGGTGTACTCCTGCGCAATTTGGGTCGCATCTTACGTATTACGAATTGATATTTGAACATTGGACGCTTTATGGCATATCTTATGGAATTGTTATTAAGGATGTCTAAGCGTACTCTGAAAAATCAATATTGTAGTTACTTCTTCGGAGACGTCCCTTACCAGCTCCGTTCGTTGGTACACATGAGTGTTACGAAGGGTTTTGCCGCAGGTGGAAAATATCAAAAGTTTTGGTACCTCTATCGACCCTTTCAAGTAGACGCACTGTATCCTAAAAATATAAGGCATCCGTTGTTCTTTATATTTTGGATTCTGAATCTTTTGTTTGGTTATCTACAACATTGTCACAGAACCAAACTCTTACTCAAGAGAATTGGTAATTGGTTTTGGTTAATTTACTATTCGTAATAGTAGCAGTTTAGTAACTCCAGTACAACAGCAAGAGATAACTACTGGGCCTGGGTTACCCTACATTTAGAAGGATTTGTAAGGTGGCGTTCTGCAATAATTTATCTATTGGTTCGATTAGCGTATGGTCTGTGTAGCAGTTTGTCTTACGACATATACATTGGCTGTTAATTTATTTATATTTTATGTTTTAGCGCATTGTGAAGGTTCGTGCAATAGTGGACATTGTATAGCACCAAATCAATGCAAGTGCCCAGATAATTATGGAGGATTACACTGTGAAGTATATTGTCCATTTAATCACTATGGTAAACAGTGCAAGAAAAATTGCAGTTGTCACAATGATAATCCTTGTGATCCTGTCAACGGCACGTGTTTGTGTAAATCTGGTACGTAAGTTTAAGTTGATAAATTTCGGTTACGAGAAAAATGTGTACTTTTTGTGTACGAAAGATTTGTCAGTTTTGTGGCTGACAGTTTAATTTGAAAATTTTGTTAAATTTTGTTCTTAACTCCCCGTCGCATGTTCGTCCGTCAGTCTGTCTGTCTTTATGTCGGTCCGACGTGAGTCTCAGGAACCCTTGAACAGAGTTTCATAAACGCTTTGTTTGAAAGCTTATTATCCTTTAGTGTAAATTTCGCATCGCATTGTCGGTTTAAAATTTTAAACCGTTTATTAGCTACAGGCTAATTCGCATAACTTTTTGCAGTATTTCACTTTATTATTAGGGTTACAAGCGATTTGATTTTAGTACCACAGAATTTTGAGCTCGAGGTATGTGAATAAAATGTTGATAAACTCTACGACGTGTAAATGTACGTACAGCTATGTACCAGGGTAACACCGGAATTCTTGTTTCGACCGGAATTCCGGCAACAATAGAATTCATGTTCCTGTTCCGGTGTTCAAAAACGCAGGAACCAGAAACGTTGCATCCCAAATTGTAAATAATAAGCTTAAAAATAAAAATAATTACGTCTCAACAATTTTAGTATAACTCCGCTTCATTTCACAACTTCTGTTTGTTTTACACATTTCTACTATTTTGAAGTATTTGACGCATATTTTTGTAGAACTTCTAAAACTGGCTGTTGAAAACGCAAAAGAGCCAGCGAACAGCATTAAGTTTTCTTTTGAATTATAGTCAGTTACAAGTATTTCGGTGGTGTAATATATTTGCAGCTCCTTTCCCTGTTCCTATTTGTGTTGCGTCAAAAAAGGAATATTTGTTCCTTTTCCTGCTTCCTGTGAAATGTAGGTCAGCCCTGATTACTAATACAACCGATTGATATCTTGTAATCTTATTTTTAGGAAATTTGGTTCTGCTAATAACAATCGTACAGCATAATAAGTACGTATGTGACTGACGTTTTCGATATTTTATAGGATATATTGGCATGTATTGCGAACGAAAGTGCCCACGAGGTCATTGGGGAATGAGATGTGAACAGGAATGCGGTTGTTTTGCGCGTGCGCCATGTCATCACAAAAGTGGAACGTGTATTTGTCCGCCAGGAACATCCGGAGCTTTGTAAGTTTTATTATATTCTTGTTGTAAACAATGTAAAGAAACAATATTAATATTTTATTATTTTTTGTTAGTTTATACGGTTTTGTGTTTCGTTTGACAGTCAGCGTCTTCTGGAGTCATATTCGGATGTTCGACAAGGCTCTTGTCTAGTTTCCGGCACTGTGTAGAATTTTCTAAGCTGAGTATATCAGATCCTTTAAGAATTATTCGATCCGTTTTTAAAAGGTAACATGTTTCATTTTCATACCTTGTGGCTTAGGAGATAAAATCCTGCGTGTGTCTCTCTGGTTAGGGCCGTATTTGATTTCTAGAGATATTTTGTTTATTTTATATTTAAGGTGTGAACAAGAATGTGCGCCAGGAAAATACGGTCGTGACTGTGGAAAAATGTGTAAATGCGCAAACGGAGGCACGTGCAATCCTGTAAATGGACAGTGCAACTGTAAACCAGGTTGGAAAGTAAGTGAAAGATATGCTAGATTTATTATTTTTCGTTATTTTGCTTGTTTTTTAATGTAATTTGGTTTATCTGCGAATAGATTTGTATTTTGTTTTAAAATGTGTGATTATTGGCTGGTAAGTCATAAATGCGTTTCGTAGTGTTGAACATGATGTTGTAGATTAACATGTTCCCGTAGCGGGCGTATATTTATAAAGATTGTTTTGCACATTCTTAAAACAGAGTTATTTTTAAAATTTTCAAATGACTATAAAATTGTGTTTAGCGTAATTTCCAACATCCCTTTAAATTTCAGTTTGCAAGCCGTTAATGGTATGAAATTACTAGTTAGTGTAAGTCTTTGGTTTGTCAATTAATGGGGATATTATTCAAAAATTAATTCAGTAACTTAAATTACACATTTATTCTTAATTTTAGAGGATTGGGAGAGATTTGGTGACTTCGAGCAGGAAGGTTTGTGCTTAGTTCAATGATTAGGCTTAAGCTTAATGGGCTGTATGACAGATGTTATGCTCTGTTTAAGGGTGAAAGCTGTACAATACGATGTCCGGAAGGTACGTACGGCGAACAGTGTAGCGGACAATGTCAATGCTATAACGGAGCAAAATGTGATCTTGTGACTGGAAACTGTTTATGCCGATCAGGGTAATGACTCAAATACTTGTTGGCAGCCGCGAAGTAGACTTTTATTGTAAATTTTCTGATGGTGTGGAATAATTTAGTGAGTTGATTCAGTATTAATAAGCTCAGATGATTGCTTTCGGCTGGTGGAAAGCTACAAGACGTATAACTAACTGTATAGGTTATATTATTATGTACATCAATATACAGGTCTAATAGATGGACACCGAACTTAGAGTTTAGTGTGATTAATCACGGACCGTTCCGCTGAAAAGTTTTGATCGTTTTTTGTTTGTTTTGAATCCGAGTTTAAATTTGGTTTGTTAAATTTTACAATTAATTACTAAAATTGTTTTGACGTAAAAACATACATTTTATAAGAATGTTAACATATTGAAATTCCAATTTATTTTAACATTTTGAAATTCCAATCTAATGTCTTGCTTCATTACTTCTACTAAAACTTCGTCTGGAGCATTTACCGTTTGATCGTTTGTAATTTTGATTGAATGCAAAAATTTTTTGTCCTTTGCAATATTGGCATAACATAGATATGAACGAAAATTTGGCTAAACATTGGTTATAATTTTTGAAAATCCGTATGTCGTAGTCGTACTAAGCTGTATTTGTCTCTGACGAATGTATGTTATTTGTACGTTATATGTTTTAGATTTAAAGGCGAAACGTGTGCGATCAGTTGCGAAAACGGCAAGTTCGGCGTTAATTGTTCGCAAGACTGTGACTGTCTGAATCTAAACACATGTGATCCTGTTTCTGGTGTTTGTGTTTGTGATGAAGGATTTAAAGGAGATCGATGTGAACGAGGTTGGTTGAAATTTAGGGTTAATTTGGTTAAAAAGGCTGGTTAAAGTAAGTACTGTATGGGTCTCGATGTTTGCTATTGCTACAAAGAATGGAGAGTACAACTTAAAAACTAATGATGCAGAGGTTATTTGTAAGTCGGTACTGGTTTTTGAGGCTTAGGTTTAAGTCAGCTAGTGTAGACGTGTTATTATTACTTGAGGGTGTCGGAAATTAAACGAATAAATTCAGACACAAATTAGGTAAAGGATACTGCAAATGCAAAATTTTTTGTTACTGACTTCGTTCGCTAGTTTTATACATACTATACTGCTGTTTCCGCTAAAATATAGCACTATCCCGCGCCATCCGTCACGTTTTGCATGCAAATTGCCGAAGGACTTTGCGTAGAAGATACGGCCACCTTTTCACTCCTGTGGCGTCAAATATTATCTTTTGACTCGTGACAACAATAATTGAAGTTGTCACTGTGAAATATTGTGCAAAGACAAATAATTTTAAAGTTTTAAAATAATTTTGTAGCTAATTTCAGTTTGTCCCATAGATCAGTTTGGTACCGATTGCAATAAACAGTGTGCGTGTGATATGAAACACACAGAGTTGTAAGTCTGTGGTTGGCAGAATTTCAACAAAATTTTGATTAATGTTTACGGCAAAGTTTTTGTGTCCGGTTTTGGTGCAGGTCAATTTTGTCTCCGAATCTGAATCATAACTTTGGTTTGTTGACGCCTGAGGTACTATTGTGTTAATGATTTTTTTGATTTTTTATTATTTGAATGTTGTTATTTCTTGTTACCTTCTCGACTTGCATATTTATATATTAAAGCTGAAACGCCCCACATACGTGTGTTGGGCAAATTTCCAGCATTACTTTGTTTTCAAAAATTTCTTAGGAAATACGCGTGATTGTTCTTTGTTCTATGAACAGAAAATTTGCATTGTTAATTTTTTGCTTTCGTTAACTGTGCGCATTGCGCAAAACTGGCAGACTAGTTAATTTTATTTTTGTATGTTTATATTAATTTATTAGTATTTTGTCTTAATATAAATTGTTTTCTTCTTTCTAGGTGTCATCCGAAAACTGGACAATGCTTTTGTCACGCTGGTTACACTGGACAAACGTGTGCCGATCCGTGCCCGTTGTATACATGGGGCAAGCATTGTACGCAACAGTGTAAATGTTCAAATGACGCATTTTGTAATCCGATCAATGGCTCGTGTATTTGTAAAACAGGATTTACTGGAATTAAGTATGTTTTCAAATTTGATTCATAATTTTTAACTTTTTAATATTTCTTTTCATTTTAAACTTTGGTTTCAGCATCGTCAGTATTTGATTGTAACGCTGACAAAATGCTGGAGTAAGATACCGGATGCTTAAGCTTCTACTTAAGTGTTAGAAATAGCAGCGTTTATAGTAAGTGATTTGCAATTAATTAGACGTGTTTATGCTATGAATTCTTTACAGATTTTAAAAGGAAGGATATTTCATAATTTCAGTTAGCTAATCGTAGTATGGTGTTCTCTAATCACGTTTCTAACGTGGATTGGATCTCATTTTTAAAAAAATTCTATTCAAAGCTGGTTTGAGATTGTCGTACGCTGGCTGCTAACGGTGAAGTATCTTGTAATTTGTTTTTTGGTTTCAGCTGTGATGTGCCGTGTCCGAAAGGATTTTATGGACCAAATTGTGCGTATCGGTGCAAATGCAAAAATAATTCAACTTGCCGTAGCCATGATGGGCAATGTTTATGTCAACCTGGTAAGATTGCAATTTCTTTTCGGCTCTAAAATTGGTATGGTAGCTGTAGGGTAGCATTAACGAGCGACAATTTTTGCCATACTTTAACCCTGTCGTAACAATAAAAATACCTAATGTTACGCTGACGCGTGTTTCGATAGCGCAGTATATCCGTAACCTACGTATCGTATGGTAAGACGGTATGTGTTTATACATTGTTACTATAGGGTTAATGCGTGACAATTTTGAAATTTGCCTCTTGTTGAGCCTACCATATGTCGTTTTTGGTGCCAATCAGGGAATTTATTATTACGAATCCTACATTGTTAAACAGAATCGTAGCGCTTTTTCATAAACATCCTCTGGCCGTGTAGTAATGTTTTTATGTTTTTCTTTCGGAAACGTTAAAATGCAAATATTATTAAACTTTTTGCTTCATTTGTTTAAATCAATGGCCTATTTTCAAGTCCGGGTCGGGTCAGAGGCGAACTGAATTCCTAAATAACATCGACGAAAATTGAGGATCCGTGTTATGTTGGAAAATATGAAAATTATTTGAGTCCAAGAAACTTCAGAAAACGCTGAAAAGTACAAAAATATTAAACTGAATTTTGAAATTAGAAAATTTGTATTTTAGACTTTGGTAAAACAATTAAATCGAGAAATTTGTCTCGGTAACCTCATCTGTTACAATGTTATTATACTCAAAAGACACTACGCATTTGTATGCGTATTGGCTTTAGGTTTCGAAGGCATCTATTGTGATTTGCCATGCCGAGCGGGACGTTTTGGATCTCATTGCACACCGTGTGATTGTAGTAATGGCGCAGGGTGTGACCATGTCAGTGGTGAATGCATTTGTCCGCCAGGGTTTTCTGGGCGCCGATGTGAAAATACTTGTCAGGTAAGAGATGATAGGCTCTTGGGCCAGCTTTCAGAAAGACTGATGTTGTTGTGGTGACGTTTCTTTCCATTTGTGGGTCCATTAGATCTGTAGGAATGCATCTTCCATTGGCGTCATCCAGAGGTTCCATGCGGTCAGCGTAGTTCTGTTTTGCGGGCATGATAATAGGTGTCGTGCGTCGTGAGGAATCAGCATGCATCGTGGGTAGATGTTGGGTACTGAGTTGTCAAGCTTGTGATTGTATCTGTAGAGTGCATGGCTGTAGCCCGACCTCAGTTGTGAAAGCATTTTGGGATGTGTAATGTAACGCTGGTCATATTTCCGGTCAGGGAGGCACTAGTGGCGTATTTCTTTACTATACCCACAAAAAGTCCTCACAGCGACATTATTGTTTAGTGTAGTATAGGCGCTTTTACTTTCTAGTCAGCGATGCTGTCGTGTCCTTGAGCCCACCGTGTTTTAAGCGGCGCTAAGCGGGACTGGGGCTCTCGCTCCCAAACCCCATTAAAACAATTGAAATTTCTAATCAAGTACTTTTAATACTGTGTTTTTGACGCTCTAGTATGACAATCGTATAGTGCGGGGGACTTGGAAGGCCGCAGTCTCTCACCGTCATTAGGGTTCCTTAAAATGCGCTGGTTTAAGGGTGGCGCCTCCTGTTTGAAAGTAGAAAGTGTCTATACCAGACTACACTGTAAATGTTGGGTGGTTAAGTGGCGGACTTTTATCAAATTAGCAACTATTGCGGGGGAAACTAAAGAAGTACCTCGTAATGTACCCTTCCTATTATTGGCGATAACTCAACTGTAATTAAACTAACTGCTAGTATAAAGTATGCCAAGAGTTGTATTTTGCAGAAGAAAGTATCATTACGTATATTAAGAAATATAACCTTGACAATGTAGTCACTTTTAAGTTATTTTTAGTGCAAAAATTAAAAATTGTGACCTACGATAAGATAAGATTCGAGGTATTGAGAGTAGAAAATGTATGTACCTATCAACAGGGTTGTTGTAGTATGCGGTCCGCGTTAGTTATTGCGGTTTGTTTACTGTAAGACAGAGACTTGGAGGCTTTAACATTAATATGCCGAGGCTAGGGCTTAGGGTTATGTTTAAGCTTACTGGATAAGTTCTTATGATAAGCATGGAGCTAATAATGTATAGCTATCCTTCCTTACAGCAAATGTTTTACTTTCTATTATAGCAATTCAGATATGGGATTGGATGCGCGTATCAAAGCAATTGTGATCAAGAGAATACAGAAAATGTTGACGGGGTAACAGGAAAATGCATATGTCGCGAAGGATACTACGGTGTGCGTTGTTCTAGCAGTTGTCCGCTGTCGCATTGGGGCGAGTCGTGTGACCGGCAATGTGAATGTGAGAATGACGGATCTTGCCATCAGCTAACTGGTCAGTGTATTTGCCTGCCTGGATATACGGGCATCTTGTGTGAGGTGCCATGTCCGCCTGGGACATACGGGCTTAACTGTACGAAAGAATGCAAGATGTCGAGCCTGAAATGTAATGGGCGTGGAAGCAGATATGCTAACGGCGAGATGTGTGATCATATTGATGGTAGCTGTTTGTGCAAACCGGGGTATTCGGGGGTCGCATGTGAGCAAGGTAAGTTTTCTCTGAGTCTGAAAGAGTTCTGATAGTGGCATGTTCTCGGTGCGATGACTCCTATTTGCAGTTAAAGTTTAACCAAAAAACTCAAACCAATATTTTGATCAAAAGACTACAAGCAAACTATGAAAGCCCAAAACGAACTAAGGTCTTGGCTTATGGCTCTATTTTTCGTGTAGGGTTCGTGTTCTCAAGTGTATTTAGCAGCTTTGATGATAGGTCTTGTATCTTTCGATATAGTGAATAATAGCGAGCTTCGAAGTTTAGCAGATTTTTCGCGTAGAATATGACCAACTTCCGTGTTAAATTTTGAAATCCGCAATCGCTGGAGTTTGTTATTTGAAAACCTATCGCTAACTGGTGATCTGATAGGTGCTCTATGCATTTGAAAACATAGGCTTAGTCATTGAGATCGATGCGGACGCATATGATTCAGATTTAAAGCATGAGAGTAAGCGGAGTTTTAAGATGTGGATGTGCTTTAGGATATAACGGACCAAACTGATGTATGTATATAATATATCTAAATAGTTCGTCGAGTTTTTCACAGTTGTGGTTTCAGCATGTCCCGAGCTGAAGTATGGTGATCATTGTGCTTTGGATTGCAAATGCAAAGCAATAGATTCGATCGTTGGCAAACTGTCAAGTGATAAACATCCATTTTATTGTCATCATGTGACTGGTGAATGCCAGTGCTTTCCTGGACATACAGGCGCTGATTGTAGCGAGAGTATGTTTGTTTTCGTTTGGTATTTTGGGGTGTTGATGTATGGTGTTAGGGAACTAAATTTGCGCAAATGTTTAGAGATAAGTACATTTTATTATTGACACGCAGAAAACTGCTATTTTATATGGCTTGTGTTGTCTGTGAGTGAATCAGTATTTTAGTGGGGTGACGGACTGTGACGCAACGGAGGGTCGGCTGCAGTGCAGTTTACAACCGTTGAAAATTTGTGCTCTGGGGGTGGGGATCAGAAAAACTTTGTGTTGTTACAGGTAAAAATCTGTGTGACTCGCATTTGATCTTTAGTCAACAACCAACCACAAGACCTTTGAATGTAAGGTTGACGGGTATACTTAACATTAAAATTGTCAAAATATATAGCGCCATCTTAAGCTGGTCGCATGGCAATTGTAGCTGTAAAAACTTGCACGTGAGAATGAGAGCTAAGGGATGGTAAAAATTTCTAATGGAATAACGGAAACGGGCGCCGATTTATACTGGAAACTGAATCGAATATCCGGTTACCCGCTGCTTCATATAATTCTGATGGTTTTAGAGTGTCCTGCTAATCGTTATGGATACGAATGCTCAATGTCATGCCCTGTCTGCCGTAACAATGCAACTTGTAATCCAGTCACTGGTGACTGTGTTTGTAGTGCTGGATTTATGGGAAATCATTGTAACGAAAGTAAGTTTTATTGGAAAAATGACAAAGAAATCGCAACGGTGGCGCTATACATTTTGACTGTATTAATGCCATACGGCATCGTACGGCAACGCACGTGAATTGTCACATGGCACTGCATAATACAAGCAGCGTTTCTTATCGTTTTGAATTGTGCTTAACAGACTTTATTAAAGAAATTTGTGAATTTTACTCGCATTAATACGAGTAAACAATATAAAATTTAGCCTTGTATAAACAGTATCATAAAGTAGAATTAACGCGTGACAAATTTTTAATTTGTTACTCGTTAACCCTACCCAAACACTTTTTTCTGGTAACCCTTTGTCACTCGTTAACCCTACCTTATGACACTTTTTGTGACAAGGGTAAATTGTATATTGTGAACGGTGCATAATCAATTTGGTTATGGGGCAAAATGCAACAGTAGGTATTTTTGCAGACTGCGTCCAGTTGTATACTGTTGTGTAAGGGTGATCGTTCACTCTTGTACTTATCAAGTTATTTATTTTTCATTTTATTATTATGTTGTAGCCAAAATATAAAAATAGGAGTGTATCGGATTTACTTGTTGTGAAAACAGTCAGGGATCGTCGAGCTCTCCAGTTCTTGATTTAACATTCGGCACAAACCGTTAAAGGGTATCGGGTACCCCTTATAAACCTACCGGATACCGAATATTTGGGGTGGTGGGGGTCCCCAATATCATAAATTTGCTCTTTACTTGCGGAAATACTAGATATTTTGCAGGTACTGCATTTCCGAGCAAGTCAAGAGTGGGCGGTGACATGAAATGAAAAATTCGAGCCAACAATCTTGAGTCAGTAAATACATATTTTTACAGGAATCGAATACTTTCAACTCAGTGCACAAATTTATATTCTATATCCTGTTAAGTGTTGGCTCCTTTTCCAGTACAAAATTTACTATTCGGATCCGGTTCCTGTATCTGGTAAAATTAATATGAGGTCGGTTTTCGATAATAGTCTGGTAAGTTTAAAATATGTTTGTTTTTGCTTTTACAGGATGTCCTCGCGATACATTTGGTGTTAATTGCGAGGGACAGTGTAGTTGTAAAGACTATGAAGATTGTAACCCGGCGACTGGCAACTGTACTTGTCCAGCTGGATTGCGTGGCCCTCGGTGTCGTGAACAGTGCCCCCCAGGTACATGGGGTATCAGCTGCACGCGCAGTTGTCGTTGTGGCCCGTCAAGCCAATGTCACTATCAAACTGGCGAATGCTTTTGCCCTAAAGGATTTATGGGACCGAAGTGTGATCGTCGTATGTTAATTTTTCTTTTGTTTTGAAGTCTCAAGATTTGCTCTCCTTGAGCCATCTTCTCGACGCTGTGTGTAGCATCTATAACCAGATTCTTGCTGTTAGTCGATTTCAAACTGATGAATGCGTTTGCCCCAAAGGATTTATGGGACCGAAGTGTGATCGATTGTATTGTTTTGAAATCTCGTAGTTCTGGTCGTGGGCAGCATTTTAAAGTGTGTGTAACTCCGATAGCCTGTTGTTACAAATAGATTTTCAGACAGGCTATCTGTGGCAGTCGCAGATGTAATCTTTCAAACTACCCGCTGTAGTAGGATGAACCAAACTGAAAAAATTGGCACAGAATTTCTGCGAACACCTTTCATTGGCCCGATTGCTACAAGACCAATCGTTAACTTGGTAATAGGTTTCTGCCAAGTACCAGGCTAAGCATGGTCGCTACGTGAGCCAAATTTTATGGTTACCTTTATGTGCGCATGAAAGTATACATGAATAAGTAGCGAAGTTAACTGTTTTTTACTGGATGTTGACAGGCTATTCAAGATATCGGTTAGACAGTCTTAATCATATTATAATTATTATGTATTTTAGCTTGTCAGCCTCCGTATTTTGGCCGCAATTGCAAATCGTACTGTTGGTGTTCGGAAGAACAATACTGTGACACAGTTGAAGGTTGCTGTAATTTGAACGATTCTCAGTGTGGAGTTACCTTAGGTAATTATTTTATTGGTTTTTAAGTATAAATCTTTATCCGATACCCAAAAGTAACATAAGATAATATTTTTGAGTCTTGTACGGTTTTCCCGGAAGCGGCTTAGCGCAAAGACTTATGTTTATCCTTCGGTTTGTTCAAGCGTTGTCGAAAGTCTAAGTTTAAACGTAATTGTGGATGGAAATGTATACAAGCGATGATAAGGTTAACGTTAAATATGACAAAATTTAAAAGTTACCAGCTTTTTTAGCTTACATCAATGCAAACTTTGATTCACGCTCACTTACAACTTGTCGCAAATCGTCAGAAGCTTACCTTGTGACAGTTTTGGCGGTTAAGGGAAATTTTGTATGATAAACACCGTATTATGATCCTAACTGGACGACGTATCTTCGTCCTAAATTTTGCGTAAAGGTGTCGACCAAATTCACTTTTTGCATTTTTGATGCCATGAATATTTTATACCCATATGTGGCAATATTTGTGTCAGTGGTTACGCCTGTATCACAAGATTACATTGTTCTGCAGAGCAGAGAAAGAATCAATATTTGGTACATTAAACTTTACAAAATTGATTTTCTTGCGAAATGAAAATAAAATGTTATGGATTGTTGACGTGTGGTGGTTCTACAACTGTCATTTCGATATTAACTGTTAATTGTGTGTTTGGTCGTAATTATCTAAATTTACCAAACAACTGGACATAAACTGCTGCTAACATTTGAGTATACAACGGCAGCCTATGGCTGAGTGTCTAAAATCTCGCTTTAGTCTGTATTATTTAGTGTTTGCTTAGGCTATGCGTAAATATTTACATACATAACTTAAGTTATTACCTTTAATTAATAATCGATTTTTTCGAACAGAACTAAAAATACCAATTTAGGGTCATTGCGTTTACACCGAAGCAAGCAACCGTTTTGATTTTTATCTACAAATTAATTTAAGCCAACAGTCTATCGTAGAGCTTTTTCGGAGCGAAAACTGTTATCTGAACTGGACCAAAATTATTTGCTATCTCTGATTATGCTTATTGTTTTGGAAACTCAACCATTTTGCCCTTCACGTAGTACGTCTTTGTCTTATCAATGTGTTTTGACTGAGTTTAAATTACTATTTTAGCTCGCAGCGAGCAAAAGCCAAAATCATCATTCACAATTCCGGTTGTGGTCGTTTTGCTTATTTTGTTTCTTTTGCTTCTCACCGGCGCCGTCTTCCATTACAGGCGTAAATACCATAACGCAAGAGATCCTCGTATGCCGACAGTCAGGTAAGCATAACTTTGTTCTATATTTTCCAGCCAAATTTTGTTCCTACGTTTTTCACGCAGGAAAAATTTAAGTTTGTCCAGTCCGCGATAAATAACCTGTTTGGAGTTGGTGATGAGGTGCGAAAATGTTTTTTCCATTCTTTACCGACATCGACGCTTAACTAAAAAATGCTGGAAAGGGAAAATCTGTGCTCGGCTACGGCGGGATTTTATCCCGCTAATATTTTCAGTTTCGACCCTGAAAATCAAAGACAGTATAATTTAGCACTGTTTTTGTGTTTGTGTTTGGCTACGAGCACTGTGTGTGAAACTTTCGAGTTTGGGACAAGTTAGTAATAACGAAAAATTAATTGTTACTTCCACAAATCTGTCAGAAAAAACATAATTGGGACATTGAACTTATACGAGGTGGCTGATATGGTGGGGTATCCACTTCGCATAAAAGCGAAACCAGTACGTTTTAAGAGCATAATACGTTTGTGATATCTGGGCTCACATTCGCAAAGCCGTATAGAACTTCTATCACCAGTTAGGGATAGGTTGTCAAATTGACTCAACTCCTGCAATGGCGGAACGCAAATTCGGCACAATAGTAGTGGAAATCAAATGTGAAAACTGTGATAAATTTTGAACATTTTCTTTTACTGGTTCGAAGGATTACGAACTGAGTGTAAATGCTACACACATTTGAGAATACGGGACCCTGATCGCACCTTTGGTTTGATGTGTGTACAGATATGTGAAGGTTATATTGTGTACTACATGTGTGTGATTTTATGTTTCAGCTACAACAACACCAATTATTCACCTGGACGCCAAATTCACCAATCTTACGACTGTGATCCGGCGAACAATATTCAGAACCAATTTGATAATCCGGCGTATAACGTTGTCAAATCGCCGTCTTATTCTTTTGACAGTAGTGCCAGCACAGACCCCAATTGCGTGTACCAGGCAGTGCCACAACCTCCAACAAATAACGATAATGAAGCCCCCCGTACGGTGAAAGGGTTCGATTTTGGCCCTCCGCCGAGTAAAATGACGCTAAATTTGACGGCGTCAAAAATTATTCCCGGATATGATGAAGATGACAGTTCAAGTGTTTTTGACCGCAATCACAATGAATCCCCTGGGTCTTCGAGTAGCAGCAGTGGCACCATACCCCAAGGTCCCCTGGGAGCAACAACTGGTGTGGGAAGTGGTTTTTGCAATCATGGACAGAATCGGACCAAACTGAATAGTTATTGCAGCGCTTCGACTGTCAGGGTGGGGGCTAGTAAGCCACGACGACCACCAGGGGACTCTAAGACGGGGGTGGGGGATGTTTCGGACGGCTATGATAAGTTGGCAAGTGAGACGGCGTTCAGGGACGATGAACATATCTATGCTGATCCGAAATTGGGTGAGTGATTTGTTTTGGGAGGTGTAGTTTGTCGTGGTGTTCTTACACGGAGTCAAGTTGCAAGGCAGGTGATTTAGTGGATTGTCATGATTGTTTTACAGATTACACGGTATATTTAAGTGACCACCAGTTAAAAAAAGTTTGCAAATATGCTACTCAAATATAATAATATTCGGCGTTGTACAATTACCATTTTGTGCTTTGCTGGCTTATTAGAAAGAATTCCACTTTGAGTTTGCCACAGAGCTGTAATAACTCGTTTTTAGTGTCACAATTTATTCAGAATTATTGGTTAAATTACGGTTTAGGATACGTCATTATATTTTGCAAAATAATGACCTTTGACAGCAACTTGAAATAGGTTAAATGCCTGAAATTGATGTTTATTTACTGTGAAAAATTTGCGAAAAATTAAGGAACATTTTCGAGATTTTTTGTTTCACTAATAGTTTTTAGAAACAAGTGGTTTACGTATTTTATTTTTATAGAATTCTGTTTTTGGTTTCAGGCTCTAATCGATCGCTCAATACAGAAGAATGTTCAGCTGTTCAGCAGGCTTCGAATCAAAGCGACGCAAATAATCTTGACAGCAGTGACTCGTCAGCTCCAGCAGGAAACGGTTCAGGAACGCAAAATGAAAAAAGTCGGATCAGTACTGCCGAAGGCTACTATACGATTCCTGACAGCATGAAAGGTGCCGCCGCTGGAAGCTTAAAATCGTAATTTGAAATTTAAATTTCTAATTTTGACTGCCCCCATGTTAACTATAGGAGCCACGTGTTCAGTAAACCGAAGCCTTGCAGCGTCTATGTCCTCCAGTCGGCAGGCCGTATAATTAACATGGGTTGTAATTTGAAATATTATAAATTGCCTCAGATGTAAAAAATAGTTTTAGGTGCTTGTACATAATTTTGTTGTTAATTTTGGTTCACATTTGGTTTGGTTAGTTTACCAGTTGACATATTGAGTATTTTTCGGACCTGGAAGCTGCTTGTGAGGTGGATGTTTACACTAGCGAGTTTTCATTGGATAGTTTTTATGCGTCAGCGGGCTGGTAGGGACTTGATTGGCGTTTACAGTCGCGGTGGAAGAATTGATAAAGAATGTCGTACTGAAATAAGCGTTGAGAAAAATGGATTGTTTGCAAAAGTTGTTTGTTGACGTTCAGCTGATTAAGTCGCGTCATCGGTATACTTAGAATATAAGCTTATGTTTGGGTTTAAGCTTAACCAGGAGGTTGCGGTCTAATAAATAGTGTTCGCTGGATGCTAGTTTTGGTGTCTTCGTGTATCTTCAATTATAAAGTAACCGAAATTAATATTTAATTTTTGTAAAATTATTTTTGTGTATTTTGTGAAAGTTTTTTTTCAACGCGAATATTATGTTTGTTTGTGATTGCGAGAAATTTGTACAGTCTAAATGTGACGCTATACTTTCCGACTATTTTAATGTCTCGTGGCGTTACCCGGTGCCGTACGGGTGTCGTCCGGTAACGTTGCCGGATACGGCACCGGTAAATGAATTTGTAAAATGAATATATTTTCATTTTGGTCGCCGGTCGACGCCGCACGACGAGTATAGCGTCTCTCGGTAAGTGTATTGTACATTGTATTTTTATATTTTATTACATTTTGTTTGTTTCATAATTTCTTTTTTTATTTTTGTGAGCTGGCGGACGTTGTTTCAAGAATGAAATAGAAATTGAAACACAAAATCATTTTTACTTCGCAATTTCATTTAAATATTAATATTTTGCTTCGTTTGTGGTTGATATTTATGGGCTGGGTTTCCGAAATCTTACTTAAGCATTTACTTAAGTTATACCTAAGTAATTACTTAAGTCACCCACTTAAGTAATTACTTAACTTTTTGAGCAAAAGCAAACAAGCGTCTATCTGAGCTATTGTCATAAAAAGGAAGTGATGGTATCACTTTATGTTATGCAGACTCCATGAGTCTACAATTACAATTAAACCAAGGTTAGTATGCATCAACGGTTACTTGCTAACATATCAAATTTAGTCAGCGATTTAAGTATATACTTAACTTAAGTACGCTTTTAAAAACGACAAAATGGTTAAGTAATTATTTAGCACGTACTTAAGTACTAAGTTGCACTTAGTAGGGTTTTGGAAACTCAGCTATTATATTTTTAACGAGTTTTGTTTATTTTATGCATAGATGTAGCCAGGATTTTAGAACAGAAGTTTCGTTTGATCAAAAATTCGAATCGTAGGCTTTGTTAATTAATTTCATGTTGAATATCGAATTGTTTAATTATTTTTGTATATTGTATTTGTAATTTTGTCTGAACAGTTTGATTATGGTTTGATTTTGAAACGGTATCTTATAGGTTTATCATGGACACGAGTAGAACTAAGATTATGACTGAATAGAAAATTATTTAATTAACTTAAATCTAGGGATGTGCCGATTAATATCGGCATTGGCGCGGCAAAAAAAATTGCCGATTCTTTGCCGACACTTTTTGCACATATAAGGCAGTTGGAATGATATCAGTTTCATTTCTGGGCGCATATCTGTGTTTGTGGTCAGGAAAACTGTTACCTCTTTTGCGTTTGTGTTTGAACAAATTAATTGAAATGAACCGATCTCATAAAATTCTAATCGTTTATGTTGGTTAGAGTTTAAGCTTTCAAATACTGATGTAATGTAGTGTCCTATCTGTTTATTAAGCATGGTTTACTAGAGTGGGAATCGACATCGCCATCGGTTCGGCATTGGCAAAATTTCAAAATAAAGATCGGCATCGGCAAAAAATTTTGGTATCGGCACATTCCTACTAAAATCACAGTTTATCTACCGGTTGATCTAATTTTGGACAGAGGTTTTAGCAAATCTGTGTCGTAGTGGACGAATTTCTTACAGTCGACTTGGATATTTTTGGCGATTTATTCGTAGACACGTCTTGGCTGTTCTGAAATTATGAAACTTTTAGCTACAAAAACTTGCACGTCTGAATATATGGCTTTGGGCTGTGTTACGATCAACGTCCGAGTGGAAATTATTTGCAAACCGGAACCGGAAGTTTTGGTCGAATTCATATTTCTGATATAAACGTCGGTCACACGTGATTTGGGCTCAAGTTGTAGGTTTTTACTTTTGTAACGTACAGTGTATCGACATTGTGTTGTGGTCACAGTCTGTTTTTGAGTTTGATGTTGGATCTGTTGCTACTTATGATAACATTTTTTACTTTGATCATGGTATATAAATATGGAATGTTATTTATATTATCTTTCACAAGCTATGTCAGAATTTTATCTGAGTTTCGTGACGCCATACATAATATACCGCCCATCCCTGATAGACACACATGTACATATATATGTACGTATATATATAATTCTGGTTATAAGCTAAACAGTAGGGTACAACTGGAGGTCTGCCTCCGGCTCCGGCAAAAAAATCCGGCCCCGGTATAATTTTTGCCGGCGGTTCCGGCAATTTCGGTAGTAAAATTTAGCATAATTTTGCAAAATTTATCTGTTTAGTGCGTTTCGTTTTACTGTTGTCACAATGTTCAGGAACGAATTTTAACCACATATTGCAGATATTAGCTAAAATTAACTAATTAACCATCATTTTTACAACCTAATTTTAACTCGGCTCCGGCTCCAGCTAGTTTCGTTAACCTTCGGCTCCGGTATTTTTCACCTCCGGTTGCACCCTGCTAAATAGATTATCCGGTTCCAGTGTCTTCGGGAAACTATTTCGATTCGGCTCAAATCTGCCCCCGCTTTGACCTCACCAAAATCAGTACTTGATTTGCATACTGAAAGCGAAAAGTTGTGCTTAAATACATTTTGGTTCGTGCCATGTATATATTTTTGTGTATAAACTAAATACGTTTATGTATGGTAATACATGTAGGACACAGTGATTGTCTAAAATTATGTAAAAAGCCATATTATTATGCTGTAGAGGTTATCTTACGGTGCCGCTGTTGAGCTGGAAGGATTTATTTTGAAAATTTTTGCATATATGAGCTTCTCGAGTCCGCAGATGATCGTTCAAGAGCTGCACGTTACCCGCGGGTAACGCGGGTACGGGCGAGAAAATGTTGGCGTGGGTATACCTGCGGGAAAGGAATTTCAAAATGCGGGTAAAAATTTGTGATTCTTTATCCGACTAACAATTTTCATGAATAACCTTGAAACCAGATACTGCAGAAAAACTTGAGTTTTAAAACTTTTTCCGTGTGAGTGAATAAGAAGCGAGTAACATCAGCGCACTGTAAAATTACACAATTGTATTGAACGCCGAAGAAAAAGTAAAGACAGCTAATGGTCGGTAACGGTAAACGAATTTTGCGCGGGTAAAAGACGGGTAATGGGTAAAGGAATTTTGCGCTGGTATACTCACGGGTTAAAAAATAAAAGTTCCGCGGGCAGAGCGAAACGCGGGCCAAACCATGTTTACAACTCTGGACCGTTCAATGTTTAAATTAGAATTTGTGGGAAATTATATTTTAAGTATGCGATCAAACTGAGTGCGCTTGAGTCTTAATCCTTTATGTGTTTCCAAAATTAGATTTAGTCTACTGTACTGTATTGAACCGAATAAGAGGGGGAGTAAAAAGATGGGGGTCCCCATTTCGAGTCCGAATCAATAGGAGTCCGTATCCATAATAAGAGTCCGTAAGCGGATAGAGTCTCTAAACACTAATTAGAGTCCATAAATGTCAATTAACCCTAGTTGTAGCGCATAAATGACTCTAGTACCAAATAATTTGAGTTCGAAGTTTGTACCAAATAATTTGAGTTCGAAATTTTAAAGCGTACTTACATTTTAAAAGTACATTCCTAAATAACCTTGCATTACCGCTCAAGCTATTGATACAAGACAAGTATACGTTTAATTCAACGGATAATTGCACTACCGGATTTATATCAGTAATGAAGGGTGGCGGAGCGTGGGTTAAAAATAAATAACAGTCCGGAGCCGAATAACAAGGGGGTACCCTCTGGAGAGGCCAAATAAATATCAGCCCCCCTCTTATTCGGGTCACTACAGTAGGTTTACATTATTTGCTTGTTTTTGTGCTTGATTTGAACTCATGTTGTATATTTAAATATTTCGATTTTATGCATTTTGTCAATTTGGAAGCTACTATAGTGACAATTTTTATTGCTTTGATTTGTATTTTTTGTTGCCAGCTGTTGTTGTGGAATATTTGAGCTTGAATAAGTTCGGTTTGTTGGTTTGTAAACGTGATTATGGTGTGTTTTTATCAAATTTGCTTAAACGTTGGGAGTGTTATTTACGTTTATTGCTTTGTACATATTAGCTTTATCTTTACGTTGAACTTTAGGCTTTATGGGGAATATTTAGGCTACGTTACTCGACTCAAAGCTTTATTGGCCAAATGTGTATATTTGATATTTGCACGGTTTAGTATCTCGAACTATTGTATATCAGCGGATCGGTAATCCGTATGTCGTACTTTCGATTCCCGCCGAATCAGCAGCAAAATATTCGTAAACTGCTCTATATCAGGATGTAAACTGATTGTAAAAATAACGGAAACGGAAAACAGATATTTTAACGTATAAAAGTTGCAGAATATTTTTTATTTTTCTGCCAACGCAACTGAGATATGCAAATATTCATCGGGTTTTGTAAAATTTAAAGAAAAAATAGCGGATGTACCTAAAACGACTTTAAAATTTTAGATGAGTTTTGTAATTTTTTATTTCGTTTCGAACAATCGCAACATATCTGTAATGAAAAATTGTGAGAAGATATGTACGTGATATGCAATTAATTTTTGAACATAAAAATAACAGAATTTTCGGTAGCTGAAACTGAAAGGGAAACGGAAATCGATTTTACCGGAAACGGAAACGCATATCCGGCTACGCCCTGCTCTATATAGTACTGCTGATTAACTTAGAATTTTACTATGATCATGAAACAGATCATTAAAGTACAGATAAAGCATTTGTAAGAAGTTGATTCATACAGTTTGTTGTACCTTTACAGCTTTGTGCATTGCTATGCATGGATTTTGCAAATATTAAATAAAGCCAATGTTCAGATATTGAGCGTCTTAGAATGTTCTATAGCGGTACTTCCGTATTAAAGGTTAGTGCCTTTGGCGAAGCCTAGGCAGGCATAAGCCTTTTCATAAGCGTAAATATGGCTGAGAATGCAGTAAGCAGGGTACAACTTGCCCTGGCAAGAACCCAACTGAGAGATATACTGTAGATAAAGACCCTAATAAGAGGAGTGTTAATATAAGGGTGGTCCTCGTTTTGTGTCCCGATTAGGGAGGTTACCAATGTATAGCAGCGCGAATTTCGGTTAAAGCCTGAGTTGTATAGCCCTGAGAGTTCGACTCAGGCGGAGTTACATTTAACTCGGTTTGTGTAGTCGGAAAAAGTCTATTTCGGAGAGTCAATTTGACTCACCATTATTTTGCAGTGTGCGTGAACTGTAAATAGATTTAGTGATAGGGTGCTGTAATAAAATTTAACTTCCAGTGATTGGTTCTTTTGAAAGAATCTTTCATTGTGTGATAACTTTGCTTTCAAATACAGCGCATATGATTGGACAATGAACGTACAATTGTTTTGGAGTTATTTGTTGGATTTTCTCTATTACAGCCCTCCTGAAAAGTACCGCTTGTATCGAACTGCCCTTTCGGTACCTTTTGGTATCATTTTCGGGCTGATATTTTGGTTGTTGTTATTTAACCAAAACCCAATATTGAATGAATCATCACAAATTATCTTCGACTATTTGTTCGTATCAGTGATTGTCCTGTGGTAAGCAAATGGTTTTTAGGAATACGCTGCAAAAAATGGTGATTCAATTTGACTCTCCGAAATAGGCTCTACGGTACATCACAAACTAAGTCAAATTGGGACTCCGTCAGAGTCAAACATGAGACATTAATGAGTCGATTCTGGTTCTGGCGGAGTCGAACTTGACTCAGTTTGTGTAGTCCCGGAGAGCTTATTTCGGAGAGAGTCAATTTGACTCACCATTTTTTACAGTATAGGGTTATATACCAAAGGCAAATGCCATGCCAAAGTTTTATCTAAGCCTAAAATCATAGGATAAACCAAAATATGAACCACACATGTGTTGGGGAAAGTGTACGCACACAAGATCCTATCGTAGGGTACAACTGGAATTCCGGTTTCGGTAGGTAAAGTATATCCAATACTTTTCAGTATCTGGTCCGAGTCGTTATTTTAAATCCGGTATTTTTTCATCGGAATTTTTCGGTCCGGTTAATATTAATGTTGGCCGCATCCTACCTAGAGCCTGTCATAGTATTGCAGGGTGTAACCGGATATCCATTTCCGAGTCCGTTTCCGCTACAGAAATACCAAAAATTCTGTTATATGTTGTGCTCAAAATTAGTTCGCGTATTAATTTCTCTCAATTATTTATTATGGGTCATCCACGTTATACTGTCTACGCTACTGTAAAAAATTGTCCCCACTTACGAGCCCCTCACTTTGTAGTTGTAGTGTTACTAAATGACATGTCCAAATGTCACCCATATCCTGTATAGACCTTCCGGACAACTCGCATACCCTCTAAACAGCCTATACTTTGTCACATTCCGTCCATACCCATCTACACTGTCATGCGTCAGATGAAGGACAACTGATTTGTCCCGAGTCTCTCAGACCAGACTCTGTTTAGTCACCTAAAAGTTGTTTCGGGCTCTGTTTTACAGAGTCTGTCTGAAGGGACTATTGTAGAGCTTAATATTAGTATCCCAACCACGGGCGAAGAAGGGCAACTACCGTTGGGCTTGGTGTGCGACGTTAAGGGTCCCACTCGCCCGTCCTCCCCTGGGACAACAGTGTAGGGATCCGGAGCTATATATTTACACCCCAGCCGCCGCCCCCCCTCACCGGTCACGACAAAGTTTGTTTTCGACAGGGACACCGGGGTTTAACTTTCTGGTATACCAGAGTTATTATATTCTAACCTGCTCTGCTTGAATGGGGCGGGACGTTCTCTTACAAGTTATCTTTTACCGGCAAAAACCTTCCTGCCCCCTCTTTTAAAAATTTCTGGTTGCAGTTAATTTTTAAGAAAGTAAATTTTTAGAACACTGCAACGTTTTTAAAACAAGCCCTAGTTACGGGCTGTGGACTGTCAACAAGCTCTTTTTCGGACGTCCCGATGTCAGACACTGTGTCCAGACAGTGTCTAATTTGTCCTTAGTCCCTTCGAAGGGACTACTGCCAAAACAATCTAGCTAGGTACACCTTGTGTAAAGTCTTAACATCGTAAGAACAATGTCGTTTTGTCCAGCCCTTGAAACCAGGGGTGTGGACAATTTTTTACAGTAGCGTAGACAGTATTACGTGGATGACCCATTACACTTATGCTGTAATTGTTCGATATGAAATCATAACGAAATTCATGTAAAATTTTGAAAATAAATATATTTACTAATTCTCTCTCTGAGTTGATTAATCAACTCTATGGAATTCTCAGTGTATTAACTCGACAGAAACAGCCCGAAATAGTTATTCTCTCTATGAGTTCATTAATCAACTATTACTTAAGACAGCGGGACAGTTGGAACATTGGAATAGTTGGGACAGCGGGACCCTTTTGTCAGTTGGGGCAGTGGGACCGTTGGGATAATTGGCACAGCGGGTCGGCTGAGACAGCGGGACAGTTGGGATAGCGGGACAGTTGGGCCAGTGTATAGCACAGGCCCAGAACAAGGAAACGCTTCTCCACATAGAAAAAGTTTCTTTAATTGGGTTCTCAGGAGGGCTGTAGCCTTTTGACCTCCCGTATGGTTATGGGACCGCAAGCATGATGTGGGGCTATCGCCCTCAAAACTCCCCAACAGCCAACACTAAACAATTCATTATAAGAACATTTTTATCCTGCTCGGCGTCAGCCTCTCCTAAAACTGTGGTCACGGGGTGCTGCAACCCACGAGGAACATAAAAACGGTCACACGACATTCTCTGTATATATGGGTGTTAGGGGCCTGGAGCCTTCTCCCTCCAAGATAAGAAAAACTGCCCTTAGTATATCTGTTCTATATTTGGAGGTGCATACGTAAACAGTAGTGCACATGTTTGCACTCCCGGTATATTGCTGTCCCGGGACAATGGGACCTTAACAAATTATAAAGCAAAGATGTCAAAACGTAGCGTTTGATCTAAGCTACGAAATTTAAAAAAAATTTCACTAAAAGCGCAGAAACTGCTGATTGGTGTCAGCTAGATTTGAGATAGATGCACTTTGTACACTGCTTCCGAAATCCGAAATTTAAACAATAAATGGCTAACCGAGGTTTTGGGTGCAGAAAGATGACTGGCTTGCGGAGACAGGTTCGATTTAATACAAAATCGAAGTTTTGCATGAGCTTTCAGCTTCAACTTGTCGTTGTTTTTAAACAAAACAGTGTTTGCAAAAATAGGTGTACTTTTGAGTTCATAGCCCTCAACTTGACTGCGAAAATCTCGCAGAAAATGATTAGTATATTAAACTTACTAAGCCAACTGTTAGAATATAATTGTTTCTGTCGGATATTTACGTAGCTAGGAAAAATTTATGGAGGTTTTTTAAACTTCAAGAATTCAAAGGTAAAAATTTGGTGCACTTTCGGCGGGGAGGCAAGGAAAATTACTTTTGCGAAAATTTTTATATATTTGCGCTATAGTTTGTAATTTTTTTATTCGAGGCTTTTTGTGCTGCTCGTTCCAATTAATTGTTTGGGGGGATGACCCTTATATATTATGTATAAACACTTTTGGAAAAACTTGTCAGATAGGGTCACGGCGGCTTATCATTCGTAGATTCAGGTAAGTCGATGCAGACTAAATAATCATTGATCAGGATATATCGAACTTCTGATCCTTGAAGTTTGCGTCAACTCAGGAAAACGAAAAAAAGTTGTTAGATTGGGATTTAGTTGTCCTTGGGCAGCGATATACAGAACTGTACGACTATTGTTGTAAATATAATGGCAATATGACGGCGTGTGGTTTATGTCACAAATATGCGTTCGGGAAGACCCTTTGTCCGAAGTACTTCGAATATACATGTTTTTCCGCTCTCCAAAACATATGGCCACGCCGGGAATTGAACCTCGGACCTATCGCTTGCGAGTCAAGCGCGGTACCCATTACACAAAGCGGCCCCTTTCTCTGAAGTACTGTGAATACACATAGTTTTCACCCAAAATTCTCCGAAACGTATGACCACGCCGGGAATCGGACCTCGGACCTCTCGCTCGCGAGTCAAGCGCGCCAGGCATTACACCAGGGTCTTACATTACACACTATGCACATACGCCTGCTACACCACGTATACCAACAGTAATTAAACAAAATTTTCCAGGTGACCAATTTGTTAAATTTTATAAACATGGTCATAATGATACGTAATCTGTCTACACGTACGGCCAAAAATCACCACGGCAGCGGTCTTGATCTATACGTGCCGATGTGAAACTTTGAAAAAGTGATTAAAGATTTTCCTCCAGTTTTGTGATTGTAAATTTTAAAAAAAAAAAACCCCAACCCCACCCCCATAAGGTTCTCCGTTTTGTGATTGTAAATTTTGTAGAGCTAAGTCATTTGAACTCATGGTAGGTTTTGTTATGTGATGGCGTTTATTAAATGTATTCTACAGCCATTAAACTCGTGCAATAGCTCGATCATGTGCAATTTTAAGATTTGAAAACGCTAGCAAACAAGATTTTTAATAATCATCTGTCACGTTTTCGATCTGTCGCGAAGATCTTGGCGTCGTCATGAGCAGCACAAACTATAAATTAGATTTTGAGAACTGTAGGTCACAGATGTGCGAACTCGTAAATCAGATATTATTTTGGGCTAAGTATATGAAACAACACATCCGATAAGCGAATCAAAAGCAGGATTTGATGAAACTTTGTATTGCTCTGTCGATTTCCAGGCTTCATAGTGTATCCGGGTCCGGTAAAAAATCACTATCCGGTTCTGGTATCCGGCCAATTAGTATCTGATCGTACCCTGGCTTAAAAAATTTATATATCTAACAGTGTTTACAGATTTCTCGGAGCTTTAGGGTACCGGGGTCAGATAGTCTTGTGGACAACGCAAGCAAAAGCAGAATTTCATTTTATTCTGTTTTTTAAGCTACTGCTTTCCCTTAAGTCCTTTGAGTATTAAGGTTGGAATGAATATGTTTTTGTTTCGTATGAACCGAACTTAGACCACGGCAACTGTGCATCATTTTGAATTACTGGCACCTGTTTTGCCCATGACAGCTCCATTAGGGCTTATTTAAATATACAAACATAATGTTTGGTGATAAAGCGGCTGAGCTTATACGTGACGCGTCTCGTAATGTGGATATTTTACCGCCATTCAACGAAGATTGTTTGAAGTGAGTTTGTTGTTTATAGTTAAGTATTGAACGAACGCCGATTTTAAAGGTCAGAATTCGAATTCCATGAACATATACGTAGGGTTCTGTGCATGCAGATTTACCTCCTTCGCGCTAGCTTGAATTGAAATTAATTTTCACTCAGTATCTCGAGCTTTTAATCACGAAATGATTGTAATAAAAGAAAGAACTTGAAATATATTGGCATATATTTTTAGAGAAATTTTGGAAGAGTGCAATAACATGGCAAGTATAAATAAAGAATATGTTGAACGAGCACGAGAAGGTACGTATGATGTAAATATGGTTGGTAATGTGTGAATTTTGAGGATTGCGAAATAATCGATTGCTGAAAAAATTTTCAATATGTAGCGGCAGAAAAATCAGACAAGCGGTTCGATATGCGTCACCTAAAATTGTCAGGCATCGGCATTTTACACTGCCTCTTGTAATTTTCGGCTACATTAAAAACATGTTAACTGTTAATTGCATAAATGTACGCGGGCATATACGGGTGAGTTAAATATCCGGGTCCCGGCCGCGGCATATTTCTAGTACGCATCCGTAAAATATGTTTAGTGTTGTACAAAATTTAATAATAAAGCACTGAACGTGTAAAGATGTATATACATAGGCGAACTCAAAGAATAGTGGTAGACACTTCTGCAGAAGGTCTGCCTTAGGATTTTAATGTACTTCTGCAGATGGTCTGCCTCAGTATTTTAACGTTTTCAGAGCAAAATAGTTTCTAAATTTGCTGGTGTATTTGGTCGAAGAATTTAGAGGAGATTTTTTTAAATAAATTACGCTCATGAAATGTTTGAAGCTGGAGGCAATTCTTTGGACAGAATTGCTGAAGATCGTCCCCACATGGAATGGAGACAATTTGTCGTCGAGCGAAATAAGCGTTGTGTCACAGCGTACTTGATGCATAGATTGAAACGATTGAAAGATTTGAGATGGGAAGTAGGTACGTTTCATAGAATATGAGATAAGTTGAAACCAGGTTTAGTATTTTCAACTGGGGTTGCTTCCACTTATCAAAAGCCACTCCCGCTTATGATTTCTCCCGGTTCAGCCCCCTTACTCAAGATTTCTTCCCCGGTTAATTTTACGTTCTTTACTTTTTTGTCAAAAACATCTTCAGTATGAATTAAGCATAACCTCTCCTCTCGATCATTATATATTTGATCGTGTTTATTATTTGTGTGTATGTATAGCATTTATTGCCAGTTGCTGATAGGATTTGTGATTACAAAACCCGTGTGCTTCAAGTTTGAAAATATAGCAAATTGCAAACGTTTGATTTGTTTTACTGATGCACAGGTTTTGAGATCAGCTGCCACAGTTTGCTTGTTCGGACACCGGTTAATAACTGGCTGTAATTGCCACTCGTCTTTGCCCATACGGCTTTAGTATATATGGCTGCCTTAGATCGAAAGCTATTAATATATAGTTTTGAGCACATCAGCCGTGTTCTACTTACACATTATGCGTGCATACTATTATTTTTAAAACAAAGTCTAAAGCTGAGTATTCACTTTATATTAACGTTCGTCTTAGGTTAAGGCCACGGAAAATTTTCGCCTCTGCAAAAACTTCGTCACTTAAGCAGCATATTCGTTTATTTTTCGATACATTTATAATTGTATTTTATATGAAATTTGCGTGAAACGGTAATTTGTACAAGCATTGTAATTTCCAGGCAGTATTTTACCTTCGGACATTCGACATAATATGACCGATAAAGAACTGGATTGGTTCAAAAGATACAACGAAATGCTTGCACGGTATATGGGGTCTATTGGTGATCAGATTGGGATGGATCTGTTGGCAGGTATAAATGCGTCACTTTCTGATTATTTGTATGCATGTTTGGCTACAATGTGGGACCTGTGGGCTTTTGATGTATTGTGTTCTAACTGAATACTGTTGGATTTATTTCGGACCATTTAGGGTGCTAGTTGACTTCATATTTTCAGTCTTGATAGTGCTTTAGAAAATTTAATGTAATGCAAACATTATGTTTCCCAAAATGACACAAATGTAAGTTTCGTAATGGTGGAAATTGCGGCAAATGGTGTGGAATTCGGCTTTGCAGTGCTTGGTCGACAAGCCGTCGAAAATTTATGCCAGCTGATTTTCAAACTTTCTATATTTATGTTTTTGACTGTTTTCTTTTTTCTTTTAAACCATTAAAATCGCTAAAAATTAATTTGTTCTACTGGAACTTCCTTTTCTGTAATATATGATTTACTTCATGCCAAATCGTTTATATTTGTAGTTATCAAGGGTGACGCTAAGGGGGATTCCAGGGGTTTCATATCCTCCCTCTGTAAGAAACTAAAAAAATTTAAAGCAAAGTCAAATACTGCACAGAGAAGAAAATTTTCACCTTTATGTCACAATTTCTTCTCGTAAACAAAATCTTCCACTGTTCCGGCTAGTTACAGTTGGCTTTAAATGCGTTGCTTTTTAATTTTAAATTCTTTTGATAGGCGTATTTTTTCAAAAGAGTAAATAAATGATTTCCAGATCGTCAGCCGCCCAAGTCACTATACATCGAAGTGCGGTGCATGGTGGATTATGGAGAATTTGAAACTGATTCTGGTGCTGTGATTATGCTCAACCGAAACAGCCAACATCTTTTAGCACGCTCAGAATGTGAGCATTTAATTCGACAGGGTGTACTTACGCATGTTTTGCCGTAGAGAAAATTGCATCGGTTTGAAGTTTGCGTCTGATTTCTTGGTTAATGACGAGTATTTCAAGTGGTGTTTTGAGCAACATTGTTTTTGACACTTATGTGATTGTGGTGGTCACCAAAATCCGAGCACCATTTCACTCCGACCCCTCACGTCAGTAGTTTATTCAAACCTATTTTTGCACTGGAGGTGTTGAGGTAGGAGTGTATTTTTACTGTCCTACACAAAATTTGACATTTAATATTTGGTAAATTTTTGAGATGTGCAAGTCTTAATTTTTATTTGGTGCTATTTATGCAGAAAACATTGTATAGGAAAGTAAACGATATGAGAAGTTTGCTGATCGCTGTGACGTCCAGGCAGTTTTACATTAACTCTTCTAATCGTTTAAATTTATTTGAAATCTGGTAGCTGTAGTTGGATCTAAAAACAGGTCAGGGTTGCGCTATCTTTGCCAGTTGCCAGTGACGAGTCGCTCGCATAAAGTCTACTTTTATTTGTGGAGCGCCGTGGCGTAGCAAACAGCGCAACCAATATGGTGAAAAACACTGCCATGTGATTATGACTAAGGATGGCATATACTTAAAAAATTTTAACGCATAAGATGCCACACGGCTCCAAATGACAAGTATAATGCCTTCATTACACTGTAGATAAAAAACATCTTAATTTCCACAGGAAACAGAACGAATGCCGTCTACAACTTAATTTGATTATGTGTATGATGTATATAATATCGTTGTATGGTGTGAAACTTACGTATATGTTATCGGTGTGAATTAGAAAAAAATAAGCTTAAAAAATAAGCTTGTATGATGAGACGTACGGCGACGATAAATAGAAGCTCGGATTTGTGCCATGTGCTGTGAGTTTTATGTTTTTTGACAGCAAAGTGTAGTATCCAAGTTTAAATAAAATGACTGGAGTGAGTTTATAAAAGAGCCGATACTATTGTTGGAATGTTCACATTGCTTTAGTTTAAAATAATTTTAGTCTGTTATGTATTTTACACATTTCGTCAGCAACGATCACCCATATGTTTGATATGCGAAAACGCATCTCTGAAGCGAGTTTAAACGGAAACGGATGTTTAAATATAAAAGTTTCGGCCAATGTAAAGAACAGGGGTGGAACAGTATTATAAGCATATTTCTAAGCGTAAGAATGAGCATATTCGTAAGCCTAAAGCCTATGCCAAGCAAAAAAATTAGTCTAAAGCTTACTTTTTTGTAACCGCACAGAAAAATATTCCGCCCCTGATCTTTACATGGGCCATCTGCCAGCACAATTGAGGCAAGTAACGCGGAATTTCTGGTATTTTTATAACGGAAACGGCCAATGTTACTTTTACCGCCGTTACGGTATATTAAGCGTATTCCTAAGCCTAGCCTAATCGTTGCAAAAGCGTATACTTACGCCTAAGAAAAAAATGTCTAAAATACATATAGGCGAACCCTTCTACAGACTCACCAGAAACCGGGACGGCCCTAAATGTAACATGGGCCACGGAAACAGACATTAATTATTAACGAAAACGGATATCCGGTTAATACACTCTGGTATTTGCAGTTCTTTTCTTTTAAAAGCCCTATTCACAAGCTTTTTCATGCGGAGAAAACTTGTGCACACAAATCTCTCGTGCAAATTTTTAGCTGCGAGAACTTTTCAAGCGTTGAGCTTTAAACACGAACGTGTGGTTGCAAGCTGGAGTTAAAACAAGTTTTCTCCGGAGAAACTAGTGAAATTTCGCAGGAAATTAGCGTAAAACGAAACAGCTTAACAACATGTTGCAGATATTGGCTAAATTTAACTAATTAACCACCATTTCACTACCTAATTTCGCCTCGAAAATTAGCGCAAAAGAAAACAACTTATGTTGCAAATATAGGCTAAATTTAACTAATTAACCATCATTTCACTACCTAATTTCGCCTCACCTCCGGCAAGTTTCGTTGACCTCCGGTTCCAGTATTTTTCACCTCCGGTTGCACGTGGCGAAGCGGAACCGATTCAGAATATATGAACATTTCACCTAAATTTTTCTATTTTAACAGGTACTCTGTATCAACACACGCACGTTGCGCATTATGGCTGTTACTGCCAGCGCTTGTAAGCCGTGAAGGAGGTGCTATTTTTAACGCAATGCTTGTTGACCAGTTATTACGTGGTCCGGTCAAGAACACAGCGTTGAACGCACACAATTTTGCTTCGTCAACCGTGTGCAATTTTCGTCTTGCAAGTGAAATTTCTCATTCGCGATTTCAACTCGCTTCAAAACCGGTTATGGTAAGTTAACCCTTTATCACATGAATATTTTTTATTTCATCTGAGACCTACCTTTATGCTAGGATTCGAACTCCAATGACTGGAGTGGGAGGCGTGTACCATCACCACTCTCAGCTATAGGACCTTGACGCTAAAGCCTGATGGGGTTCTCACGTCTTGTGGTGATTTAGTTACTATGTATACGTGTTCCAATTGTGAAACATTGCACGATATATATTATTTATCGTATATACACTGCGCTGAGTCGCCCATAGTCAACTCTGTGTGAGAAGGGGTTAAAGTGATAATTTTGTTTCAAATAATTGGTGCATATTTGTACTTCAGTATGGGCGAAATGGTTCGAAAGTTAGGGTTGTGTTGTACTGGCCGCATGCTGCTGGACCGCACAAAAAATTTTGCCGCACGCCGCCGCAGGCAGGCGTCAAATTTTTTATCTTAAAATTTAAAGTAGTTTTTTTTAATTTAATATTTTTTAAATTAACAAATCTTGATTTTTTCAGGCCAATATTAACAGCTGGATTGAGTTGACAGGCCGCGCAAATCGTTTACGATCAATGAACGCCGACATTGGTGAAACGTTTTTCGAAAATTTACAATCGTTTGAAACCATCGACAACTTGTCTGGCCTTCCGTTTCTTTCGAACCATACAACGCAATCAGACGCTCAGCCATCCGAGACGGACACAATTGAAACCGAACAACAACTGGCGAAATCTGAAACGGAAACTACAAACGACAATGATGAAAATGGCGAAATGAGCGAAAAAAAGCGATTGGATCAGGCTGTGGTGACTTTTTTGGCATTTTTACACTTTCCACCATATTTACGCCTAAAAAATATAGGTTTAGGCTTACGCTTATGCTTAAGAAAACATGCAAAATAACACAACAGATGATTTGCATTCCGTCTCAGAACAATAATAGAATACTAAAAAGATGAGTTTGCTTTTTATTGCCAGAAACAATTTCAAGCATCAATTCGTGTTAAAAACGCGATCGCTTGCCAACAAATTGCAACCAAAATTGAAACCAAATGCTACAGCCTCTTGCAAGAGAAAGGAAAACAATTTTGTGATGAAGCGCTGAGGTAAAATAATTATTAATATAAAGTGATTTTTCATTAATTAATTATTATTCGTTTGAAAAACAATTAATTAGCAGCCGACCGCGGAAAGCTTGCACGTCAGACGTTTTGGGCGTTTCGTATTATTCAGTATTTTACCCCATGGTTCACCAAAACGGTTTCAAGCGGCGTTTAAACCAGAGTTTGATTTCAGACTGATATTTGGTATTACGTTTAACCCAATCACATATTGTGAATTTTATTTCAATTCGGGCGTTGAAAATATTTGTCGAAATTTCGAAATCGATACTGATAAAATTGCTGAATGCAAAACGACTCGTCGACCAGATCGTGGAGTCGCTTCTGCCGAACTGAATGAGCCTATCAAAGAACTGGTAACTTTTTCAAAGCTATGCTTCATTTTTTGTCCCATGTAAAGATTACGGGCGGAACGTTTTTGTGTGGGATTGCAATAGAGTAAGCTTAAGCATTTAGACTAATTGTTTTACAGTTTACAGACTATGCTTAATAGCCTGAGCGTCAAAGCCATCGCGTTTTAAAATGACGTCAACATTAAGGGGTTGCGGTGCGGCATCGCGTGTAGCGTTAAAAATAATTTTCATGAAACACTTTGTATCGGACGCTTCTGCTTGCCGCATTTAAAGGTACATAGTGCAACCTACACTGTAAAAAAATGGTGAGTCAAATTGACTGTCTCCGTAAATAGGTTCTACCGGACTACACAAACGGAACCAAATTCGACTCCGCCAAATTTAAACGTTCAACTCAGTGAGTCGAATTTGACTCTGGCGGAGTCGAATTTGACTCATTCTGTGTAGTACCGTACAGCCTATTTCGGAGATAGTCAATTTGACTCATCATTTTTGCTGTGTAGGGAGGAAATTTAAGGGCAGAGAGATTAGTCCAAAGTCTAAATTCTACTTTGTATAGCTGATCCGGGGACAAACAAAACGCCCCTTAAAAGTAATGCTGTCTTGTAGACAGGATAGTGCGTCCAACTCACACCGCAAGACGTGTGCTCATCTATATTTCGAGTCATATAAATAGAATATATCATATTACCTGTATATATTTCAGTTCAACAGCACACAAGCGTTCGACGAAGATTTGAAAGTCAAAATTCAATTTAAACTTAGCGTTCCAGAATTACCGCCGGTAAAGTCAAAAGCGAATACAAACGGAACCGATACTGAGTAGATTATATTCCCTCTCGAAATTTCAGCTTAAATTACAAAAACACATTTTTAACTGGCTTCTCGTTTAACATTCATGATATTCACAAGTTTGGAAAAATATAATTTACACTATCAATGTTACTTTTAGGGTCATAACAGTTAATTAAACATATTCCTAAGCCTAAGCTTAAGCGATGAAAAAGTGTAATCGTAACCATAATCCTACTCACTAAATAAATATGCTTAAAATTAAGCAAAACTGCTGCCGAATTAAGTGTTCGTACTGCGATGCTTGACAAAGTTTTACTTAATTTTACACAAACACACAATTCTTTAGTTTTACATTTACATAATTAATCAGCAAATGACCGCAGTAGTTTAACTTTTATTTACATTATTTCTGCAAAAATTTACTCAATATTTAGGACACTTATGCTTATAAAAAGTCAGTGAACTAAAGTATTTTAAGTAGAATGTTTTCAAAAAGTAAGCAAAAAATATGGTCTAGAATTTACTGTTTTGCAGGACCTTGAAAGAAAACGAGTTTGCCCTAAAAATCAACATGAGCCACTTGTATTAAACGATACTTTTGTCGTTAAAATTCAGTTTTGCGTGTTTCAGGTCGAAGTTATATCGTTGAGTGATGTTCGTAAAAAGTTAAATGTATATTTTAAAATTGGTCTCTTTGAATATTTAAATTTTGGCGAAAATTTCACTCGACTCGTCGTTGTTGTTTTAATTCTCAACTGTTTTCGACGGACTCATTCGTATGTCAACGAATATTTGAATGATATTCGTGTAAGTTTTTCACTGTACTGATCTGAACAAGTGGAGTGACATAAATAAGAGTCCAGTGTCAATAAGTCAATAGGATATTTTATTTTTTGGAATAAGAGCCAGTAAAAATGGATAAAGTCCAAAATTACTAATTATTGCTAAATGCTTCCTGTACAAAATTTGTTTTTGTATATACAGAATTTGATTTATTATTATTACTTAGAGTACAATTAACTATTCTGTAATATAGGTAGCATAGTACATCCGGAGATCAGCTTCCGGCACCGGCAGAAAATCAATCACCGGCGCCGACTCCGTAGAATTTCTGGCGGAAGTTTCGCCAATTTCGCTAGTGAAATCTTGCATAGTTTTACAAAATTTCTCTGTTTAGCGCGATTTGTTTTAATATTTGGCACAATTTTGTCGACAGAATTGCCGAGATTTCGTCAAAAAATATGCGTAAAATCAAAATGATTTAGCAAAACACTACAGATATTTGATAAAATTAACTAATTAAACATCATTTTACCTAATTTCGCCTCAACTCCGGCTTCATCTCTGGCTCCGGAAGTTGTGTTGACCGTCAACTGTGGATCCGGCATTTTTCATCTCAGGTTGCACCATGAAATGTCGATTTTCACAACTAGTTAAAGTGATTTAGACTGCAACGCGTGAATAGCTTTGATGAGTTGACTCTTGCAAGCCAAAAATACCGGAAACTAATAATTTAAAACACAATACATACCTACTTTCTGTACTTGGTATCTTTAATATGGAAAACATTTTGAATTGCTATTTACACTATACGTTTTTGGTAATATATTTTTCTAAAATTAGAAATGTATTTTCTAAAATGCCATTTCAAGGTCTACAATCTGCTAAAAACCCAGACACTCGCTAAGGTTAAAATCTAAAGTTTAAATGCAGTGCATTTATTTGTTTTTATCTATTTTAGTTTGACAATAAGTACTTGACGTCGTATTTCTACGATATTGATGCGAAACGAAAAAGCAAGAATATACTTTCGTTACTGCCGTTATACGATCATGAAAGTAAGTCTCCGAATAGATATTCGTAATTGCTGGTGGGTTTGGGCTCCATAAATTATCGGGAAATGGAAAATATGGCCAAAACATCATATTAGCGAGGGTTGTGAATTTAAACTTAATACGCAGCAAAACTGGCGTTTCTTCGTTGTCAATATAGCGGCCCATATAAAGATCAGGAGCGGAACGTTTTTCTGTGGGACTGCAACAGAGTAAGCTTAAGCTTTAGACTAATTTTTTCCTGGCGTAGGCTTAGGCTTAGGCTTAGGAATAAGCTTATAATACTGTTCGGCCCGTGTTCTTTACATCGGCCGATGTGGCCTACAAAATGCGCGTATTTTTAACCATATCAATAACGACGAAACCAGAGTTTTGCTCCGTCCGATTTAGTTTTAAGTTTACAACCGATGCTAAAATGCAGTTATAGTACTTGTTCCTCCCACGTATTAAAGTTTCCCTCAACATTACTTGATTAATCAAATAGGCTTAGGCTTAAACTGATACTCACTAAAACCATGCTTAAAACGAAATAAAACTGTTGCCGAATTAACTGTCGGTTTTACTTACTATAGTGGTTAGCAAAGTTTTACTTAATTTTAAGCAAATACAAAATTCTTAGTTATAGATTTACTTAATTAATCAGCAAATGACAGCAGCAGTTTTACTTATTTACATTCTTTTAACAAAGATTTACTCAATATTTAGGACACTTATACATAAAAAGTGTAGTGAAATATAACTAAAGTATTTTAAGTACAGTGTTTTTACAGAGTACTTTAAAATCACGTTTAGGCTAAGCCTAAGCACTAAACTTGACTCTAAGAAAATAATTCACTGCAGGTTTAGGATGTGGACACAGCGTTGGTTTCAGTCTACAATTTTGGCACATGTAAAGATTAGGGATCGAACGTTTTTCCATGGGACTGTAATAGAGCAAGCTTAAGCTTTAGACTAATGTTTTAGCTTGGCTTAGGCTTAGGCTTAGGAATATGCACATTCTTACGCTTAGGCTTAGGCTTAGGCTTAGGAATAAGCTTATAATACTGTTCGGCCCCTGTTCTTTATATTGGCCACAATTTTATGACCAAATCTTCATCTGGCTTTGTTCAGTGATTTCAACATATTTTTCTGTTTTTTTTCTGTTCGCTACGCTCATTCGCAAAAGTGTTTTCTTATTAAGTTTTATCCCCTCGCAATGAAATCCTACCCGCTCCAGGTGAAATATTGTTATTTTGTTTCAGAAATTGGCCTCATTGTCGACGATGCCCGGTTGAAACTGTCATGGCAAGAACTGTTTGCGAACATCCGGTCAAGTGTCACTGCAGTTTCAACACGAGTTGCAGTTATTACAGGATTTGCAATCGCTGCACTTGTGTTGTTTGCAGTCGACACTGCGTTGTTGAGCGTTTTGAGACATCTTGCACGATTTAGCAGTGTTTCAATAGCCCATGAGGGTAAGGGAAGCGCCATACTTTTTTTAATATTTGGCCCATGTTACTTTAAGAGGCGTCCAGGTTTCTGGTGGGTCTATGAAAGAGGAGATTTAGATTCTAGATTATATTTTTTTGCACAGGCTTAGGCTTAGGAACTCATTTTTGAAACACTTAGGCTTATGCTTAGAAACACGCTTCTGGTGGGTCTATAAAAGAGTAGATTTAGATTCTAGATTACATTTTTTACTTATAGGCTTAGGCTTAGGCTTAGGCTTAGGAACTCATTTTTGCAACGCTTAGGCTTCGGCTTAGGAACATGCTTCTGGTGGGTCTATAAAACAGTAGATTTAGATTCTAGATTACATTTTTTTGCTTAGGCCTAGGCTTACGCTTAGGCTTAGGCTTAGGAACTCATTTTGCAACGCTTAGGCTTAGGCTTAGGACGCTTAATCTACTGTTACGCCCCTTAAAGTAACATTGGCCAAATATTTTATGGATCATTCACGTTATTATGTCTACGTGGATGTAAACGGGTGTCGGAAACGTACGCCCCTTTAGCAAAGTAGAGGATTCGTAACAAAATAAAACCACACGCATATTGTACAACACATATTTGCATGCTTAAATATGGACATTTTTGAAATAGTTTCCGAGGGCCTAAAAAGCCAACACTGTACCGTGAGCGGTGTGACAACTCAAACAGCCTTTAAAAGGATTAAGAAAAACAAGCGTGTTTTGGCACTAATTGAATATTTTTAAGATAGGTTTCAAGATCTTTAAGAGTATTAAGTGTTGCTGTTTATTTTGGTCCGAAATTATGCAACGCTTTGGTGTTTTGATGTTTGCATACTCCACAGTATCGGATCCATAATTTTCCATTGGTTGAGGATATAAACTTTTTGTTTTGCAAAATTTTACAATTTTAAATTGAGTTTTTTTGGGAAATTCTTCGATATCTACGCTGCAAAAAATGGTGAGTCAAATTGACTCTCTCCGAAATAGTCTGTACGGGACTACACAAACTGATTCAAATTCGACTCGGCCAGAGTCAAATTTCACTCACTGAGTCGCACGTTTGACTCTGACGGAGTTGAATTTGACTCAGTTTGTGTAATCCGGAAAAACCTATTAATACGGAGAGAGATAAATTTGACTCGCCATTTTTTGCAGTGTAAGATTGACGAATTACGCCGACGGCAGAAAGTACTTCATATCGTATTGTAACTTTACTGTATTTTTCAACTATTTGCTTATAGAAAGCGCATTTTTATAAGCTTCAAATGAACCATTTGCATCGCAAAATTTTTAGCACGGGGTGACATACACCCTCCCACCATATAAATTCGCAACTGATACTTGTAATAATTTTTACCTGGTACTTTTTTAATGGTTAGGGTCCCACAAAATATTTTCGGGCGTCAAAGGCGACGGTTTTATGGCACGTCTTGTTAGAAGTTTATGGATTTTGGTTTCGGACGAAAACTATACTCTCAGAAATGTAAGTTGCGCATTTCATCATAGTAAAAATACCCGTAGGTCGGATGTTCCAGCAAACATTTGAAGAACCCGTATTAACGGAAGCCTGCGACGCAGCGGACTCAGGACCCGCGCCTTCAAGGGATCCATGACGAAATATATTTTGAACAACGTTTTGTCCATCAACCCTTTGTTTGCGGCCGCAACACAAATCGACCTTAGGGTTCGGTCAGCTCATGATCCGCTCTTTTGGAGACCTAGCGTCAAACGTGATTATCACACGTCACCAAAACCAAATAAGGGGGATACAAAGGATGCACCCCCCCTGGGAAAGACTTGTGAAATGACAATAAATGTAGGCAGTTTTCACTTTTAGGAATATGAGGTCCACTTTTTCTTGTTCACAATACCCCCCTCGACGGCCATAATGTAGACTGAAGGTATACCGTTCCGAAATCGAATTTTTAGCTACGACCGTTATCGTCGTAGTTTAGTGATGATAAACTGTAAAGGCAAACAAAGCTTGTGCTCCCTAGCGTACTAAAGATGCGGTTTTACGGTTCTAGCAGCCAGCTCACTTTACAAGAATCGGGGATCGGGCTAACAAATTTTGAAGAGGGGAGTACAAGGGTTTCAGTGGCATTTAAGCTGGATTGAAAATTTTCTAAGGGGTCCAAAACTCTTCAAGGGTAGGCTATTATGCCCCATCTGGCTACGGCCCCGGGACGTTATAGGCGTACAGGATGATAAATGTTTATAGTAATCTAAAACACATGAGGTGGTAACTGAGGGTGAAAACAGATAGTAGAAATTCGTAACGGAAACGGACACCGAATGTGACTCTGGCGAAGTCGAATTTGACTCAGTTTGTGTAGTCCAGAAAAGCCTATTTCGGAGAGAGAGTCAATTTGACTCACCATTTTTTTGCAGTAAACAAAGTCTGCTTCAAAATTTTTGCGGTGAAAACAGATAGTAAACGGAAACGCACAGCGATTTTTACCAGGAACACAAATGAAAACAAATGTTTGTTAGTTGCACCATATGATGAGGATCCAAATGAAAGTTAATTACTAGAAAAAATTGCTCAGCACTAGCGCAGCATGGGATATGCTTCATATTCCTATGAAAAGGATAGTAACTAGACCCGCACATTTGTTCGATGTAACCTGGAAAAATATAAAGAAACATTGGCGTCCAAAATCATGTTAACTATTAATTCTTCTGAAACATAACTTGAGTACCAACATGCAAACTAAATTGAAAATACGCACTTGAGAAGCGCGAACCATATATATGAAAACTATCGTGTTCGTATGATTAGTTTTAGACGAAAATTTCGAATGACGCATGCGCACTACAACTGTTTGAAGTTTCAAAACAACAAATTCATTGGATTATTGGATTCTTTGTGTTAACCGTTCTCGGTGTCATATTTCAGGTTACTGTAATTTTTAAACCAGAATAAACAATATTTTCGTTTTTGCAAATTATTTTACATTTTTTGGAACATTTTCGTGTAAAAAAACGTTGGTTTAGGCCCACACCAAACTGGTAATAGTAAAAATATAGCTGTCATATATTTATTTTTGCCATCAAAATATAGGAAATTGGTTAAAATGCAGCAAGTTTTGAAATTCTCCGTATATATGTTGTAGGGCAATCTGCTATTTAGGCCAATTACTAATTGGTCTAATTTGGACAGACGCAACACCGTTAACCAATCAGCGTTGGTTTTGCATCACTGTTGTTTTGCTACATTGCACAATCGCTATACTTGGCATAAACCAAACTGCTATTTGCTCAAAATAGCAGATCGACCTCAGCTAATTAATTTGGTAATTGGCCTGAATAGCAAATTGGCTTACGACATATACACGTATTGTATTGACCCAAATAAGAGGGGGACTGATGCGCTACAATTAGGAATACTTGACATTTATGGACTCTATTTAGGGTTTAGGAACTCTATCCGCATACGGACACTTATTAATAGGGATACGGAATCCTATGGATTGGGACTCAAAATATGGACCCCCTCTTATTTGGGTCACTACAGGACTAATATGTGCAGAGTGTAATACATTATATAGGCAGCTGCAGCGTCACTGCGGTATCGAATCGCTGCAATATTTTATCGAAAACGCCAAAAAGCACGAATTCTTTGGTTGTACAATGATTTACTTCGACGGCGAATCAATTTTATCTGTTTCGCAAAGCAAAATGTTCAAAAACATGCGCGCGAGAAAAAACTTTATCGTCATGTAAACGCAACTTCTGTGTTTTGGCTTAAAATGGTTAAACTTCATGATGTGAAATTTGTATAATAAATTTGCCGGGCTATAAACACGGTATCCAGTCGCAAATAGGATGGACAGTCAAAGGACGACCTTGTTGAAAATAAGGTCATGTATAAGCTAGACTACAAACACCAGACCACTATATATTTGGAGGGGGTTGTTAATTCTGGTTTAAACCAGCAGAAAGTTATTTGTAAAACAAAAAAAAGTTTTTTGTAAAAAGGTTACAAAAAAGATAGTGTTTTGAAACCTATTTTGGGTAAAAACGCCTGCTATCAAGGTGTAACCGGATATGCGTTTCTGTTTCCGGTAAAAATCGGATATTCGTTTTCGTTATAGAAATAACGGATTTTCTGTTATTTTTTACGCTCAAAATTCTATAGTTATAAATCTCAGGCAGGATGTCGCAATTTTTTACTGCAAATTAAATAAAAATTACGAAATTTATCCAACATCTTAAAAATTTCGATACATTCCCCGTTTTTTTGAAGAAATATGAATATTTTCTGCTTTCAGCATGGTGTTCTTGAAAAATGGCTAACTGCGTTTCCGATTGCATGCGGGTTTCTTCAAAGCTTCATCAAGGTAAACCGCCTTATGCAAATGTGCAAGTATTCCCGTGCGGCAGCGCGTCAGTACGTTTTGTAGCGTTTGTCACGAAAATAACAGCCGCATTTATATTTGCAGATAAATTTTATGAAACCGTTTTAGTAAATTAGCTTAAAATCTAACGCGAACTTCTCTGATTTAAATACACACTGTAAATTCCAATGAGTTAATTAATCAAGTCGACTAGCGAGTTACTAGTTATGTCTGAATTGATATATACATTAAGTGCTCTGAGTCTGAATATCGCTGTTGTTGAGTTGTTTCCATGTTAGTTGTTTTGTTATTTCAGAATGAGTTGAGTCAACTCAAAATTGTGAGCTCTGTGAATCCTAACTCAGACTGAATAATTTCACATATATTCTGAGTTAAAGTCAACTCACTGAAATTGACAGTGTATGCTTCAAAATTAAATGCAAAAATTAGAAAGCATACGACACATCTTTTCGTGTTTTATATATTTTACCACTTAAAATGAAGTCTGTTTTAAGTTTTTTCTATAGTTCGAATGATGGGTCGGTGAAACAGTCTGATGTACAGCGTTCGAATAGCGCTGCTATCAGTTTTACCTACAGCCTGCAAAAGTAGTTTTAGTTGATGTTTATTTGGTGACTGTTCAACACTTTCCGCTCGCACGCTTAGGTTTAGGTTTAGGCTTCAGATAACCGTATCAAAGGTTTTGTCTAATCTCAAATATGGGGTGTACACTGTAAATTTCAGTGAGTTGATTTTAACTCATAACGAGTTGAATCCACTCAGAAGTCTGAGCTCTGAATTATGCCTTTGACAACTTAGAATTTTGAGTTGATTGAACTGTGAATTAATACATTAACTAAACGCAGAAGTAAATCAGCTCAGTGTGAGTTTATTTTTCACTGTCTTCTAAATTCAGAAACACGCAAAATATACAATTCTCTCTCTGTAGTTGATTAATCAACTCATTGGAATTTTACAGTGTCAGAGCCCATTTGGTTTAGATGGAATGTCTGCTGTGTACGGCAACAAAACGCACCAATCAAATGACCATGTGTCCAACGATTGGATGTGGATTTTACTACTGCAACGAATGTCGGACGCTGCTTTGTGGTGAATGTTACGCCTGCAAAATGCGAAAACTATACGCAACTGATCCAGCAGGATATTATGCTGAAATTTACAAAGATGAAAATGAATATTGAGTTTTTAGGAAACAGCTGATAAAAAACTGTTTTAGAAGCAAGTGACCAATGGGCAACGATTGTGTGGGAGTTTAGAATTCAACGAATCGTATTTTGTATACTGTATTCAATAGTGCTGTGAAAATCACCTCTCAGGACAGTGTATGGAATTCTTAATTTATATATGCAGCAATGAACGTTAATACCGACGTCTCTTTTTGAGCCGGATCGTTTCGTACCGCAAACCCACTTTTCGATTCTGTGATTTGGTGTTTGCTTTACAGTAAAAGATAATCAAACCAGGGTGTAACCGGATGTCCGTTTTCCGCTTCCGTTATTTTGATCACTATCAGTTTCCGTTATTTTTGCATATAACCGTTTACACCCTGATCGCAACCCACTGTATGCAAGTTGCCTACATATGGGTCATTTTGTATGCTTATATTAGTCAACTTGGATACAAATTTGGGCCAGCTCTGAAACATTCCTGCCACAACATTTTATTCCTGTGAACGAACCACGCAGTGCTTTTTGTTTACATCTCGGTTCTCTCTTAAATTCTTTGATACATCGTGGACTTCGATTTTCAAAAGAATGTGATATAAAATTTGCATATATATTTTGTTGTCTTCTGTTTAAACATGAAACACTCATTTGAACATTTGGCACGGTGCTAAAAATGCGCATGTGAGGCGTTCGAGATTTAATAATACAAATAACATTGTATTTGTGGGTATACTAGGAAAAAAATCATATATATTCGCAGTATTTCGGAGGAAGGGGTCGTCCAGACCGCGCAGTTCTGACAGTATTGAAGCCGCGAGTAGTGACATAACTGTTAGTAGTAGCGGCTTTTTGCTATTAACCAAGGTTGGTTCTTCCCGGAAAATTAAATCGACCGAAAAACGATTGTTTTTTTTGAAAAAAGGAAAAGACATAAAAAATGAAAAAAACGTGTGGTCAAGCTAAACAAATGATAAGACGAAGACGTTTAAAGGATGCTAAATATAGTGCCAAAGAATGACATGGATATTTTAATATAAATATCATTATTTAACACCACATGGCAGAGATAGGGCGCACACTGCAAATAAAAAAAGGATTCCTCAGCAAAAATATCTTCAGTAAAACAAGCATTGCCGTTGAGGCAACAGAAATTACATCTGTTTCCAATTCGGCTCCATGTCCTATGGCTATTGACTACAGAGAACACTGACATGTAGTGAGTCCAGTAAGCGGATCCATTGCTTTATGTGGATAAAATGCAAATATCATGCGGGGTTCACGTTATATCCGGGGTAGCATGGGACACGTTTTGTCCCTATTAGTCTATTGGGTAACATATTGTCTGACCCCATATCATATTCATAAAGTCGTATTTGTTTAATAATCATGTGTACGTCACCTTTTGTATTTTTATACCATATGATATTCGACGCATCGTCAGCGAATATCATATAATATATTTTCAAATGCCTGCATACTTGAGGTAACATACCCAAATTGTCCTATGAATACATATGATACTAGAATTCGAAATTTGAATTATAATACTGTTTTTCTAAATTGATTTTGCGTCAGATATTGCTGTGAAGACGTGTACTTGGTATTTTAAGCACATCTGTGCCTCTGCCGTCCGACTTTGCATTAATCTGTTAGCAATCGATGATTACACTGTCCCACTGAATATCATATGATTTCGTTGTAATTTTGGAATATGTTATGATATCCGCAAAAATGTACGTTAGTAACACGTGACATACCTACCGTCTCTTGTCCACATTGATCTTCTGAGAGCGGTGGTTTGTAGGTAAATGTCATTTGACATTCGATTTTTATTTGTTCACCCGAAATGAATGCTCGAATATTAACCCTGACGTCGAATCAACATGGGACAATCCGTGTCCCGCCTACCCCGGTTATATCGTGAATCCCGCATTTTGGCTTGCAATGTGTTAACTATACGATCAGGTGAACTCCTTTCAGAAGTTTGCCCATTGTTGCATCACACTTCGGAAATTCGCACAGCGAATCTCTTGCGTTTCAGCGCTTCTGCCAAGCATTACGCCTGTATGCTACGAGGTCACAACTCTACTTCTTATTTATATTGCGTAAAACCTATGTGTACATTAATGGAAATTCATTTGCCTACAGTGAAGACTGCAAGATTCAAGTTTAAACAAAAGTCTACTCCGTGGCGCAAGTGAAAGTCAAACACAGGTCGAAAAATTACGTTTCTGTCGCTCTACCGTTAATACAGGCTTGTAACCTTTAACTACATGGCTAGTGGCTACTTCAAAGGTACTTATATGGTATTAACCCAGATCTACCCACGTCAGAAGATTTGAAGGCACTGCAATATTTGGGTTGCTTGTATGTCATTATCAAGTGAAATAAGCATACTTTTCAGAATTCGGCAATATGGACCATTTTAAACTGACTTTTTATACTGTCAGTTTTGACAGGAGGATCTGGGGCCATGTTCCAGCGAAACATTTACAAGAATACTGCTATGGGAAACACAAGAAACAATGTTAAAATGCATAGTTTTCCGCGATTTTTCTGCTTAGCGGGATTTTGGACAACATTGAAAACCTTAAAAATTCACAAAATGCTGCTGGACAACGCATTTTCGTAATAAAAATATATTAAATTTCTTGTAAAAAAATCCTGAGCATCGCCTTTGGTTTTAAGTAGTAATCAAAATGGGCTTCTAATCCACTTTAAATGATGTAAACACCCTATTTTGGCAAGCATTTTGCGGAACATTGCATTCAATGCACTGAGAAATACCAGTGACAACGTCATTGCTGAATTTTCGATCGTAGTTCAAAGGTGTACAATGTCATACGTATTTACCGTGGTATATTCCTGCCGCAAAGTTCAGCTCTTGTGTACTCGCAGGCTTACATTAAATATGATAGTGAACCAACAGTGGTTTTTAATCCCGTGTTCAGTCATTTATTCCATAAAGTTTCAATTTCAAAGGCAAAAACATGTTATCCATAGGACATCTAGGCAACTGTTTTCTGTCTCACTAAGGTGTACTCTGGATTAGATTAAAGCGTCGACAGCACATCCCCTAATTGTTTATTTTAGTAGTAGGCGCATACTAAAAATATGTTTGCACGTGAAACTATGTCATTTTCTGTTGATGACAAAACCTGTACCCACATCTTGCTGATGTCAGTTTAAACTGACGCTACCGAAAAGTGTTATTTAAAGCGAAATTATTCTACAGCTGTGAAATTTTGCTTTAGATCTCACGAAAAGCTATAGTTCTATCTATTTCAAGTAAAGTTTGTGTCGATAACGTTACAGCTCGTACTAATGGCTTTCGAACATTTTTTATGAAAAAAGCACGATGCTGGTGATAGGAAACCAAATAACAAATGCGCAGATGCAGCTAGCAATACAAACCCGTGCAGTAATCAAGAACAAGGCATAGTGAAAGTGATCATAGAAATAGAGTTTGGATGAGTTTTACAACTTGAAATATAGAGATCTTTTTTTCTGCCGTCAGTTTAAGCTGATGTCAGCAAGATATGGGTTAAAATTTCATAAGTCGGCCGATCATGAACAATCACATTTCTGTTTTAGGAAAATATTGTAAACAAATTAATGCTGGAAAGTTGCCCAAAATTCGTATGCGGGACATTCCAGATTTAACTATATAGGTGTCAGTCTAGGTAGGAAACGGGACTTCAAACTTTCTACTAAGCAGCTGGAAAAACGGGTTATGGGGGTTTCGAACTAACGACCTTCTGCGTGTTAGTCAGAAGCTGTTACCACTGTGCCACGCATCCCGCTTCTCTCGCCAACATTTCTATCGTCCGAATATATGTCGACCGTATACTGCCAGTTAGCATACATACAGTGCACTGAACTATATTGCATGTGCACATAACGGACAAGCATGTCTCACATGGTTACAATAGGTTGTTACTGTAAGTTTGTAAAATGTAGATTTGTATTGTAACACAACATTCATATTCGAGATGCAGTGGCGTGGTATATCCAGAAAGTAGCAAAGGGGAGGAGAGCATGAGATATGATGATAGTGAGGAAAACGTCGTTAGAGAAGTGAGCGATATGCCAAAACAATTTTAGTACTAAATTTTATAACACAATCTTGTATTTGTGTGCTCGCGTCCTGCGACACTCTCGATCAGTAGGCCGCATAAATCGTCTGCTATATTTGTTGACATGTGTGCCGCCAGCAAGGATACGGTCAGTGATTTGCTCTATATGTTATATATAAATAGGACGGACGACCGGGCTTCCAGAGCGGGGATCGAACTCTCAGCCTGCGGATTCTTAAGCGATAGATAGATAAATCAAAGAAGATGGCTTATAGAGTGTGCAGACTTGGATGGCTCATTACACCGTCCCACTGCGCCACGCAGCCCGTTTTTCCAACTACCTTTTTCGTCGATGATATGTGTCGACCGTATGATGCCGGCAAGCATACAACACAGTGCAATGCACTTACTTGCATATACAGATGGACAGGCATGTCTCACATGCTTACAACAACGGACAGTGTTCGTTTTTAGCTTTATGAAATAGATCAACGTATCAGATCATATGCCGAAATAGTATACTACGTCCTCGTTTTCGGGTCGACACGGACTAACACATACGTACATTTAATTAAAAGCATTGTAAACACGTTGCGTAGATGGATCTCTTGTTTTTCGTTCGTTCAACGCGTGCTGTTACACGCAATAGGGTTTGTAAATTTTTTTTATTGTTTTTCCTGGCCTGACACACTTTACCAAATATATATGTATGTACTTTATTTATCTTCTTAGTTTAGTTACTGTTTTTAAGCTCAATCTTTCATTCTTCGCGTTGCCGCAACGTCGTTAGAATATTATGTTATTTGTTTGGATTTTTCATTCTTTTATACAGTTTTGTTTTCAGTCTGTCAATCAACTACGTCACGTTTATTATTTGTGTAAACAACATGCTAGTTCTAGTACCAGAGCAACAAGTTCCCAGGTAAACTTACGATATGACAGACGTCAGATATATACGTTATCATTTCCAATCTGTTGCTTGACAATTAAAATTTGCTTGACAATTAAAAATTAACCATTAGTGGAAAGGACGCTTATCAAAATATTGTATTTGCATGGAAGGAGTGGAAATAAGTGAAGAAGAAGTCAACTGGCAGGAGAATTAAAGTAATGGAGCTTGCTTGTGGGCGGCTTCCACTGGGAAAAACAACGGATACCATTTGTTTTCTAGTGCACCAGTGGAGTTCAAAAAACTTAAGAAGATTTTTTATTTAGTATAAAACATTTTTCAGTTACACACTTTCATCTATTGTCATTGAATTTGAGTGATGATGAGCGATCAGTGCTGTTATAGGGCATTGTGCCATTGGAAAGGATTCGAAACATTGGAATATCAGCTCATATTGACTCTGGAAAAACAACAGTTACCGAGAGAATTTTATACTATGCTGGCCGTATTGAAGCTATGCATGAAGTGTGTGTGTTTACATATTTTAAATACTTTCTGAAGCCAGTGATCGCCCGGATATCCGGTTCCGGTTTAATATCTGGCAAAATCTGATATCCGTATGTGGTTCCGGTATAAATCTACCGGATACCAGATGTTTGTGTTTGTGGTTACAAATATCAGAAAACTGTTTTTTGCACGTCATAATACTAGATATTTTGAAGCGACTGCAATTCCGAGCAATTCTTGAATGGGCACTGACGTGGAATGAAAAATCCAAACCAAAAATTAATCTTAAATCCATAAAGACATATTTTTGTACGACTCAAATACTTCCAACACTACAAATTTAGATCCTCTATCCGGTTAAAATGGTAAAATTAATGTCGGCGATCCCTGTCTGTAGCATATTGCAAAGTTTACGAAAGTGGTATTACTGTCCGCGTAGGATTGTTTGTATCCCATATAATATATACCAATTCTAAAAGCAATTGTTGCGTGAATTAAACGAATGTGATTTATTGCTATCAGTGCGTACTCTGCATAATGCGATACATTTAGTTCTGTGCATGTGTACGCTTTTTTGTTTCTTGTCTTGTAGGTGAAAGGCAAAGATGAAGTTGGCGCAACTATGGATTTCATGGAACTGGAACGTCAAAGAGGTATTACGATACAGTCAGCCGCAACGTATATTGATTGGAATGGAGCGAATATAAATATTATTGATACACCTGGTGCGTTTGTGCTTGATGGTATATTGTTACGGCTTTATGGCTGGAAGTAAAAGTGGTCTCTACTCTTTTTCAGCAGTTATTTTATTTAGTTCACATAATTCGAGAATGAGTTGGTTTTATTCGAGTGTGGAGTTATATACAACAGCGAACTCCAATAAATATGTGCGTACGTATCATAACTTTAATTGGTTTTAAATATATGGTAAATTTTAAAGGACACGTCGATTTCACAGTGGAAGTTGAACGAGCGCTTCGTGTTCTTGACGGTGCCGTTCTGGTCCTTTGTGGTGTTGCTGGAGTACAAAGTCAAACGTTTACTGTCAATAGGCAAATGACACGCTATAGTGTCCCATTTTTGACGTTTGTCAACAAATTAGATCGAGTCGGCGGAAATGCTTACAGATGTGTAGACGGGTTAAGGTCAGTGATGCTGTAAAGCGTAAGCTAAATAGCGGAGGCTGCTCTGTGTGCCTTGCAATATGAGTATTGTTAAATTAACAGGCGTAGAAGCTGAAGCGTACAAAGAAACTTGCAACATTTGGAGACACAACATAAAAGACTAAGTTATTGGTACTAAAATATGATTGACGAATATTAAGCAGTGTCTGGTTACGTCCTTGATGTATATCTGATGTAAAAATACACTCGGAGTCTACTATTTGTTGTGCGATTTCGCAGTTTTAATAACTCCTCAAGTTTCATATAGACTTGCCCTTGAGCCGGATTCTAACCGGGTCCAGAGCGAGTACTAATGGGGGTCAATGAATGTTCTGTAAGAATGTATATTGTTTTGTCAAGATAGCCGTTTATTGGTAGACAAATATGGTTTAACTGAAAAACGAAACTATGAGGCAAACCAAAGTTTGCTATATGTTACACTGTAATGCAAAAACGAACACAAGTGGTTGTTTTATAATGTTTTTTAATGACCGAAACACCAGATTTTTCTTCAGCTCGTCAAGACGCATCGAGTCAAGTAAAGAATCTGTAGTTTTATGCAGTTACATCTAAGGGTGGTGCTATGCTTGTCCTGTGGCGCCGTTCATCTGTATACGAAGACGCCGTTCATCTGTATACGGAATCGTAAGTAAGTAATTCGCATATGATGCTGCACGGTAACGAAACGTCGACGGACGGCGCCGGACGCAGTCAACCGTTTTAGTGCCACCTTAAGTACTACAGGTTCACATTTTGTTTCTGCTGACGTTTGAATTTTTGTTTTGCTATTTTACAGGAAAAAACTCGGTCACAATGCTGCGCTTGTGCAACTGCCAATAGGAAAAGAATCAAATTTTAGCGGAATAATTGATTTAGTCGAAATGAATGCGTTGCACTTTGGAGGAAGTGACGGGTTAGTTTAAATGTTTTAGAGCTTTTTACTAACTCATATTGTTATGGAATGTTAATTTCAATGTGTTTCTAGTTCTATACGTATTTATTATTTAATAGTGTATCATCTTTGTATGGCTAATACTAAACAGGATGCGCCCGGGGATTGGGATCTAATTTAATATCCGGCGAAAGCTGATATTCATTTCCGGTTCCCGGTATAAACCAAACAGATGTTTACGGTTGTGGTGCCGAGTATTATAAAACTGCTTTATTCAAGTGGAAATATTTTTCATCTTGTTGCGATTGCAGTTCTGGGCAGGTCAAGACGCTCAGGTTTTCTACACTGAAGTAAAGATAAAAAATGTGAGCTAGCAGTTCTTGGGCATTGGCGACTTCAATTGGGGCCCCCGGTTGGCAACCGAGGGAAAATCTTGATTGTGGAGAGTATTTCTTATCGACAAAATTACTGTTTTTTACAAATTCTATTTTACCTTGCCTGATCGCTCAAATATAACACGTAAACACACGTAACACAATCAATGGTGGCGCTATACTTTTGATGACGTTCTGCACCGTCCTTCACTGTACCAGAATGCGCGTTTATTGCCGCATGGAGCAGCATGTCAATTTTAAACAAAATTTTTTTAACACGCGGCACCATCCTGCGCTGGACGCGTTCGCACGACAAGTATAGCGCCACCCTATCTATTACCATTATGACTGAAAATATGCCCGAAAAAGTTTGTTTGATTTCCAAAATATTTCTATTCTAAGCCTAAAAAGACTTCCGGTATCCGGTAACCTAATATCCGATCATGTCCTGTTACCAGATATCTTGCGCATGATGTATCAGATATATAAGTGTGTACACTGGCTTATCAATTTGCACAAAGTTCATGGTGCAATTTTCAAACGTGGCGTGCAGTCAGATATGTAGGGGTATATATTTTTCAAATTTACCGTCGCATTTTGCTATAAAATGTGCGTATAATTTTGTCATACATATCATATATTTAAAACCCTTGCGTTTATACGGGGAGGTTCAGAAATTGTTTCGGTTGTAAAATCGTCAGTGTATCTTTTATTTTATGGCCTATGTTTTTAGATCTAATATGTCGGTTAAAGATATCCCTAGTGAACTACGAGTTGAATCGGAAGAAAGGCGTCATGAATTAATAGGTAAAAAATTTAGGTCCTTAAACTCTTCCCCAAATTTAGCGTTAAGGGTGTAGGCTCAGGCTTACGTGCGGGTTTGGCAAAGGTTCAGGCTTACGTAAGCCTTTTAACTAACCTAAGGACCTGAGCGGAAGCGTTTTGGGGAAGTGTACAGAAGCCGATATTTGTTTATTTCTTTTTGAAATTTAGGCTTGACAAGCTTAGCTTGTTACTTGTTATTGTATTTGCTAGACGTGAGTCTCATTTAATTATCAGTAATTTATAAATGCGTGTCCTGATGAAAGTTTTATACTCAGATTTGCTTGAAAAATGCTATTGGAGAGGTTCATTCAGTCAAAAAATTTACATAATGTTATTAAATGTTTTTCATTGCAAACTGTGAGATAATGCGGGAAATCTTGACTCTTCATGTGTACCTGGACCGCAGCTAGCAAATCGTGTGTTTTTTTTAATTTTTTTAAGTATTTAAAAATTTGCAGAATGTGTGTCGAATGTAGACGAATCCATAGGCGAAATGTTTCTCAATGATCAAGTGCCTTCTGTTGCAGATTTGAAGGTAAAAGTTGTAGTAAATTATAGGAATCGGAACAGCGAATTTTTTGACAGTGTGAAAATATGATTGACTACTTTACATCATCACATATGTACGCTTATGCGTTTTGAAGAATCTCTGTTCACAAGCTTTCCAACCTGGGTTGGGAAACCAAATAGCAAGCGTGCAAACGGAGTATTTTTCTCTTTTACAGAACAGAAAGATAAACGTTGATTTTTGTCTAAAATATCATAAAATCCGTAACATCATCATCATCATCATTTGCGTAACCCATAGGGTCATTTGCAGCTCGCGATTTTATCAACCAATAACACAAAGCCACTTCTGTCCATAGCCAATTGTCGTAAAAGAGTCAGATAGTCACGTTTGAAAACAGCCGCATTTCGGTTTACGATATCATGGACAGGTCGACAGTTAACATCCTTGAACAGCTTGCGTTGCCATGTATTGCGCACTCCTCGGAAGGGCCGACGCCATCCCTCATCAGCCGGAATAGGGTTGAACGGTAGGCGAACGGTTTCCATACGCGCGACATGCCCGAACCAATATAGCCGCCGCTTGAGGATCGACTCCGAAACGGTTTCCTCGATGCCCATTTGCCTGCGAACTTCGACGTTTGTAACGTGGTCACGGTAGGAGACGTGCAGTATCCAGCGCAGCATTTGGTGGTCGAAGGCATCCAGTCGCCGCTCGTGGTTAGCCTTGATCGGCCACGTTTCACAGGCATAGAGGAGCACCGGTCGAACGCAGGCCATGTAGATCCGGCGTTTCAGCTGTTTTGACAGGTTCCGGTTTCCCCACACAGCTTTCAGCGTCAGCATGGCGTTGTACGCCTTTGCTATTCTGGTGCGGATTTCGGTAGACCCATCGCCGGAAGAGGATATTGAGCTGCCAAGGTAGGTGAAGTCGTCCACCACTTCAATGGTTTCTCTGGCGATGCTTATTTTCGGTCTTGTTTCGGTGCCACAGCACAGGATCTTCGTCTTCGCCGTACTGATCACCAGGCCGATGCGCTTCGCGTTCTCATCCAGCCGATCTAACATTCTCTGGAGCTGCTCTGGGCTTTCAGCGAGCACGGCTATGTCGTCCGCAAACGTCAGGTCGGACAGGACGGAGCTGTCATCGGTTTCGCTACCCATCAGGACCCCGTCATCGTGGTCATCGAAGGACACTTTGAGCAACCAATCCACGCACCAGTTGAAGAGAATGGGTGAAGAGATGCCTCCCTGACGCACACCGGTGTGGATCTCGAAGGTGTCGGTCGCGGTACCGTATACCCCTACACGGCATTTCGTCGATCGGTAGAGGGCCCGGAACATCGATATAATCTTCTGCGGGACTCCAGAAGCCGCCATTAACAGCCACAGGCTATCTCTATCGATGCTATCGAAGGCTGCTGCGAAATCGACGAAGCCAATAAATGTTGCTCGCCCGAATTCGTTCCGGGTTTCAATTACTTGGCGCAGGGTGAAGATCTGGTCGGCACAGCTTCTTCCAGCCCGGAACCCAGCTTGGTTCTCACGGGTAAGCGGGTCGCGCCATTGCTTGATGCGGTCAATCAGGACTGCTTCTAGAATCTTGGACGCGATGTCCAGGAGGCTGATTCCCCGGTAGTTCTTACACATGCTCTTATCGCCCTTCTTGAACAGCGGGACAACTTCGGCGATCTCCCAGTCGGATGGGATCGACTCGCTGCGCCATATAGTTTCGAAAAGGGACACCAGGTCAGTGGCGACCGGCTCACCACCGTATTTGTAGGCTGTAGTTACATTTTTTATTTATTTTTGTTTTAATTAATTTCTGTGATTTTCTGTAAATTTTTTACACTTAACGACATTTTTTGGTTTAACATACAATTTTTGCATAACGGAGAATTTTTTCAAAATTAGAACTCAAAACCAGAATTGTGGTCCGAACTTATTTTAGTCAGAATATTTGCCGGCATCGAAGTGTCGTTTGCGCCCATTGTGACTTTACGAATGTTTATTCTTTTCTTAGGCTGGAATCCGTCGCGCAGTGATCAGTCGCAAAATGACGCCTGTTTTCGTAGGAAGTGCCCTCAAAAATAAAGGCGTACAGCCGTTGCTAGACGGAGTCCTGTCCTATTTACCGAACCCTGGAGAAGTTGATAATTATTGTAATTTTGAAGTTGAACAGTAAGTTTTTGGACGCCAAGTTATTTTAATAATTGTTTGGTTATTGACCTTTTGATTTTTAATAAGGGGTTTAATGTGTTGGTTCGCATTTACAACTTCTTATAGCATCTATAGCCGTAAGAGTTTTGTGTTGAAAATCAATTAGATTAATTCAGTTAACTATTAGAAGGGGTATTGCAACTTTTTAGTATCAGTAAGGATGGTGTTATACTTGTCGTGCGGCGTCGGACAGCACGTTTAACTCAAACAATTTTTGTTTACAGAGTGACATGCTGCAGCAATACCCGTGTGTTGCTGTGCGGTGCCGGGCGGTGAAGTTCGGTAACGGAAGGCGCCGAACTGTGGTGGCGGCGCCGGACGTCATTAAAAGTATAGCGGCATTCTAAGTGTTTCGTGTGTTTGTCTTACTTTTTCTAACTATTTGTCTATCGATATAACAGTTGATTTTTTATATAAACTTATAAACTGCATTTTTCATATTTACATTTTGTTCCAGAGGTGGTGAAATTGAAAAGAGAAAATTGTCTTCAGTCAGAGATGATAGCAAGAAAACTGTTGCATTAGCGTTCAAATTAGAAGTAAGCATTCGTTCATATTTCTAAAACTGTAACGCCCAGATACGTATTTTGGGTACGTTTCCAGCTGATTTAATATAGGTGCGCAAATATATTACAGAAGTTTTGTTAATTTTCGTATAGTTCTAAATTGAAAATTGGATAAATTTTGTTAGTTTTTAGGTTATATATTATTGCAGTTTAGCTTTATTTGATAACAAATATTACGAATATGTTTTGAATATTTGGTTCCTTATAGCTTTTAAATACTGCGATAACGATGGGAAAATGTTTAAATTGGTGTATGTTTAGCAATGTTTGGCTGTAATTTTTGTTTTAGGCTGGTCGTTTTGGTCAGCTGACATACTTTCGGGTTTATCAGGGCAAACTAAGTCGTGGTGATACGTTATTTAATACGCGTGAAAATAAAAAAGTTCGAGTGCAACGTCTAGTCAGAATGCATGCTCAGCGTATGGAGGTATATTGAAACGAGCGATCGGGTATCCGGTACAACCGATATATTATCCGGGAAACAAACCGATATGTGTATTTGGTTCCGGTAAACGCGTACAAACCTACTAAATACCGGATAATCATATTTATGGTTTTGATTCGGAATATAATTATAAAAGTGTTTTACAGTAGTGGAAATATTAAACATTTTGCTGCCATTACATTTCTGGGTAAATTAAGAAGCTTATGTAATTCACGCTGAAGTAAACTGAAAATACTCAATGTTAGCAACCGATTTTTTTACATGCTATCACCCTGATTTGGGAAAAAATTCAGTGATGAAGTTTTGTTTGGTTTGCGATTGGAATGCGGTTGTGGCGTAAAGTTACGGGTCATGGTTTGTGGCTTAGCATTCAGCTCCTTCTGTAGATTTACCAAGTACTGCTGTCCAGTAGTAGAATTGATACCGTTTTACGAATATATAGTCATTTTCTAGAGTTCGTATTTTAAATGCCGTTCAATCACCCTATCATCATTGAAAAATACTAAATTGAAGATAACTTGAATATATTTTCGTATGTTTAGTTTTGGTCACTATGCGATTGTTGCGTTGCTAAGAAGACGTTATGTCAAATGCGTTTAGTATTTTGTTGCCAGTTATCAGACAGTTTGAAAACAAACACAGGTAAACAAAGTGTGTATTTATCATTTTTTAGGATATCAACGACGCGTATGCAGGTGATATTTGTGCAACTTTTGGCCTGGATTGCGCATCTGGGGACACTTTTGTATCTGATGCAACGTTAAAATGTTCAATGGTAAGTAAAGAAGAATTTAGTAGGAAAAGTTATTTTAGTTCAGTATTAGTTTTACTAGATTTTTATTTACTTTGAAAATTTGTAAGTAAAATCGATTGAGATTGGGTCAATTGTAACCAAATGAGGAAATGATATAAATTTCAAGTAACTGGTTTGTGTTTGGCGAGTGCCTGTTATAAAATCGGTGCCTCGTGCTGAAAATTCTGTCAGAATTTAAAATTTAGTTATAGAACTACTTCCAGCTGTGTGGTTTAAGTTGATCGTTTTGGTTGTTTGCGACGTCCATAAATTTATTGGTATCAGGAATCAATTTACGTGCCGGATCCAGTTATCTCCATGTCAATTACGCCTGTCGAGCAAAAAGAATCGGAAAATTTTATCAAAGCCCTGCGCCGGTTTAGCAAAGAAGATCCGACGTTTCATTATAAATATGTGCCCGAAAGCAAGGAAGTAAGTCTATTTGCATTTTAGTTTACTTATAACACGAGATGTGGAGTGTGGAGCCGCACAAAAGCTGAAATTCAGTAAAAATGAAGATGAGACAATTATCGTTACAAAAGAACGCTTAGGCTCTAAATCATATTTGGATTAATTGGCCAAAATAGGCTAATTTGAATAAGTGTAAAATAATTTTTAGTGTAGTACTGTTGAGTGAATTAGTAAGATGATGTATATTTTCTGGTATAATATTGCGTTAGTGAAAAATTTATTGCTAATATTGGTAAAATTACAATATTTTTCACAGATTTTTTTGCATCGTTATGGATCGTTCACAAAAAATTCATTTTGCCACCGAAAACATTATAAGGTAAGGTTAACATGTGTCAATTTTCAAAATTGTCACGCGTTAACCCTACCCTAGCACATGTCACCGCCTTATTCTAAGACGTGTCACAGAGCATCTTGTAACACGTGTTTGGGTAGGGTTAACGCAGTTTTTGCGTTATGGTGGAATTAACGAATGTCAATTTTAAAATTGATGCATGTTAACCATACTTTATAATTTTTTCGGTGGCAAAATGAAATTTTTATTGTGAACGATGCATTATCCTACCCTAGCACATGTCACAACCGTATTCTAATATGTGTCATCGAGCATCTTGTAAAACTCGTTTGAGTAAGGTTAACGCACTTTTTGCGTTATGGTAGAGTTAACGAATGACAGTTTTGAAATTGACGCATGTTAACCCTACCATATAATGTTTTCGGTGGCAAAATGAAATTTTTTATTGTGAACGATGCATTATTATTTCGTTTTGTTCACTTTTAGACAATAATCTCTGGAATGGGAGAACTTCATCTTGATATTTACGGACAGGTAAACAAGTATGGTTTCGAGTTTTTTAACTGGAATACGATGATGGGATAATTTCTGATTTTAAATATTTTGGTTGCAAGCAATTTTCTTAAAGTAATTCTAACAGAACTGAGCAATGACTATGTTATGTTAGCTGTCATGTTACTAGAAGTGTTAGTTGTGCAATGTTAATTGCGGGAAAAGTTAAGTTTCTAAGAGGTTGTGTAACGGGTCAAATTTCGTGTAAACCGCGCCGTAGAATGTGCATTCACACTTTGCTATGTCGCTCACACGTTACCGTTGGCGCAGCGCGCACATCCATTGTCCCCATACAGTCGTTAAATGACTACTTATAGGGTTATTTTTAAACAGTATGCGGTGGTTTTTGGAACATTACAAAAAATATGTGCACATTGTGTTCGTTTTGATGGGCATTGGTCTAGACAGATAATTACATTTTGAAAAAATATATTGCAAAATGATGGACTGAGCAAAAGAGAACGTTCGAACACTTATGGGACTAACTACTTAAGACTTTAATGCAACGATGTAGACCAGTCGGCCACGAAGTTTTGAAAATCACTTACTGTACACTGTTTATTACGAATCGCACGCTAGTGTGTATGTATGAAGTATTTAAAAACTGTACGAATAAAGGCAGCTTCTTAGTAATTTGGTGCCACAGAGAAAGAGCAATACATTGTTTTATAGTTGCTGTTTGGTCAGAATTGAGCACAAATCAGCTTATTTTATCAATGTCTGTTTATGAAGGGTTTTGCGAAACTATCATGTCCGCATAGTGTTTCCACAGAATGTACAATGTCCATAGGTAACTATAATGATATATGACGTTCAAGGGTCTGAAAGAAACTATGTTGACAGCACGGACAATTTTGGTCCAGGAAGGACTTTTCATGTGCGCAGCGCACCAACAGTGCCGCGGGTACGACGTTTTTTGGTAGTTAATGCTAATCTTTCGTATTTAGCGTATGAAAAACGAATATAACTGTGAAGTTGTGCTGGGCAAACCGAAAGTTGCTTTCCGAGAAACGCTTGTTGAGCCTTGCAGGTACGACGAATAGCATTGTTTTCGTTTCTCATGCGTTATTTAGCTAAATTTAACAGCCTGCTGGAAACGTTTCAGGGACGTTAATTGAGGGTGGCACCTTGATGTCGTGCGGCGGCGCCTTGATGTCGTGCGGTGGCGCCTTGATGTCGTGCGTCAGCGCCTTGATGTCGTGCGGCAGCGCCTTGATGTCGTGCGGCGGCGCTCGGTGTCGGAAACTTTTTTACAAATTTATATGCGGTGTCATGCGGTAATTCGCGGTGGTTTTCCCACGGTTTCACACAGTGATACGCGATGCGGCATTGAAATAGTGAAAACTTTCGCGCCACGCTAAGTCGACCTTTGAGTTCAGTCGACTTTATACTTTTCAGAAAACAGATTTAAGAATACACTATGTTGAATGTTACGATATAGAAGCTTTTAGGCGAGTCAGTTATCTAATTGAGTCGTTACAGTTTAAACCTAAAAATAGTTTGGGTTCTTGCATGGTTGAAATCGTGGCGATTAACCTGCTAAGTTAAAGGTATAACCACTGCTTGCTATTAGCGTTATTGTAGGTGTGTGAAATGTGTAATTTTAATTTAGGTTTGATTTCTGGCAACGTAAACAAACCGGAGGCCAAGGACAATATGGACGTGTAATTGGCGTTGTAGAAGTTAGTGTTTGTTTATTTATTTTTTGGGATTTTTACGATTTCACGCATTATACGCGTTGTTTAGTTTGTCCGAGCATTCTCATACCACTGCGGATTTTCGAATTTAAGGTAACCAAGTTTTAAATTCGTAGAATTAATTTTTTTAGTTTTTGGTTAACTTGTTGCTGCCAAATTTATGCAATAAATTTTTTGCTGCGTTGCCTGAGTTATCCTGCATAGCCAGGTTAAATAATTGTGTACCATTGTCAAAATATGTAATTCTCGTACGGCAATTTAGTGATCTTTTGAACTACGGTAACTTTTTCCGACAATAAATGTAAATTCTACTGAAAATTTTCAAGGAATGTGTTACATTTCATAAAGTTTGATTAGCTTGTTCGAAAGTTACACTATTTGCTAACAATTATTGGCAGTTTTATGCTTAAGTATTGTGAATTTCTGAAATTAAGTTTTAGCCGTTGCCTCCACATCTCAATACTCAGTTGCTATTTGCCGACGAAACGATAGGAAACAATATACCAAAACAGTTTATTGCACCAATCGAGAAGGTAAGCAAATAGTTAAAACATTTTGAAACATTTTGGCTTTTAACACAATCTACATTTCTTATACATAGAAATTTTTTACTGTGTTCTATTTGAAATATTTAATGAAATTTCGAACCATAAAACTATTGCAGCTCCCCCAACTGAAAATCTGGATATGCCACTGGACGGAGTTGTATTTCCAAATGTTGCATTCTATTCTAAGATGTCTGGTTTTTGGTAAGGTTGATGTTTATGGCTTTGCAGGATTTGTTCACCAACGTTATTACACAATTAAAAACATAATTATTGAGCTTTTTGGTTAATTGTGCGATAATAATAATAATAATAATAATGACGTGTTTTGTCTATCGAATATTTCAATTTCACATTTATGCCTGGAATACCGATGGTGTAACACTGAACTATTGTCAGCAGTGTTATTTTTGTGCCTTTTCGAATACAGGAATTTACAGGTTAATGCAAGTATCACGTCAGGTATTAATTATTTCAGGGATATCGCGAAGCGTGTGAATCGGGGCCGCTGATTGGCCAAAAAGTTGCTGGTGTTCGTTTCACGCTAAAAGATGGTAAGAAAACTTGGCTTGTTGTTATTTTTTGTTCTACTTTTATTTAATTTTTTAAACTTTAGTTAGTTGGTTAGAACATGAATCAAGAAGTTTGCTTTAGTTACAGTTGTCATTGATGAATTTCGTTCATAATCCGGGAATTAAACACCGCTAACACGTATCAGACTTTTTGGCAAACGGTTTGCCTATGACTGTATACAGTATCTGAATTGTAGTTGCAATGTCGAGGTTGGTTCGCATACCGTTGAGAATAGCTGTCTTGATTGCCTTTAGTTTTTATGCAAGTATTATTGTGATTGTAATGTTTTTGATGAAGATGTTTTAAATTTGTACTTATAGGAGCTTCACACGCTGTTGACTCAACGGAAATTGCGTTTATTAATGCTGGCATTGGTGCAATGAAGGATGGTAAGTCTTCACATTGGGTTTTTTGATAATATGTACTCAAGGAATGGTTAGTTTTTTGGGGCAAGGAATTATTTCGATTGTCGTTAGGCCGATTTTTTTGCTATGTCTACGATTGAAAAGCCGAATTAGATGACGATTTGAGTTGTATCCATCAGCAAATGTAGAATGCTGTTTTCGTTTGAAACTGTGGACGTAGGTCGCAGAATACAGTCCACGATCTCGGCTTGTGAATGCAACTTTTTACCAGTTGGTATAATTGATATCTTGTAGCTTTCGTTTCGGACCGGTGAGTAGACGCTTTTTGTATCAAAGTATTGTCCAACGGTGGATACGCGAACGTATTTACTGGTGTATTCTTTGTTTGTTTGAAAACTTATCGCTAACTGCCGCACTCTACTGTGGCGATTTGACTATTCGGACGATTTTGTTGATGTATACAACACTATTTTGTATTATAAGATTTGTTAACGAACGGCGTTGTAATATTTTAGTGTTTCAATATGGCAAATGGACAATTATTGAACCGATTATGAAAGTAGAAGCCAGTGCTCCCGTAGAATTTCAAGGTGCTGTTATGGCAACGTTATCGAAACGTCAAGCGGTTGTCTCAAACACTGATGTGATTGATCAGTATTTCATTTGTGAAGCAGAGGTAATGTTAGCCTTATTTAGTACGATATACCAAAAATTATTACAGGTTTGGTTTTGAAAATTGCAAAATATATTATTATGGTAATGTTAACGAAGTAACATGGCATGTAATGTTAATATATCGCAATGTAAGATATGTTTGGATTTTGTAGCGTATATGTGCTGCGCTTTTTGTAATTACCAGTCAACGTTGTTGCAAATTTGCAATCCTAAAACATTTCCTACAAAACTTTATTTCCGAAAACTGCGCAGTACTTTTTGTTTACATTTCGGTCCACTCACTTATCCTTTGTTACATCATGTACATCGACTTTTAATTGAACGTGTTCTAATTTGCATACGTATACAATGTGTTGCCTCTTGTAGTCTTGTTTATATAATGAAACATTCATTACAGCAGCTGGAACGCTGCTCAAAATATGTATGTGGGGCGTTCCAGTATAATACCAAATAGCAAGCTGTTACAGTGTAAGTATAGCGCTATACTTTTTGATTACTTTAATGCGCATGCCGTCCGCTTCCGTATGCCAATGTAACTTATTTGGCGCATATCCTTGCATTACAAACGTTAGCAATTATTTTTTGCTTGCGTCACCGGACGGCACCGCGCGGCAAGCATAACACCAGCCGCATGGTTGCGCTGTATTTGCAATATAGCGAGAAAATTGATATGTTTGTGGCTTCCAAGAAAAAACCACGTAATAAAAATAATTTTGTTGCGTAATTTTCGACGGCTTGTGGAAAATTTTGTCTCGTACATATATAATTAATGGATAATTTAAGGTGTCATTGAACGAAATGTTTGGCTATTCGACTGAACTGCGATCTTCAACTGAAGGCAAAGGCGAATATACGATGGAGTATACGCGATATGCAGCCGTACCTTCGGGGACAAAAGAAAAACTAATCGCTGAGTCTCAAGTAGGATATACATTATTTGAATTTGGCTGGACAGAGTAGTCAAAAGCACGGTATTGTCAACTGTGAGTAACAACTAACACAAGGTTTAACGGTCCTGGTTAGCTCTAAGGGCCGAAAAATTAAGCATAAACCGAAGCGTAAGCTTAGTCCTAATAAAAGCCAAGCGTTGCTTTCAGTCTGTAAGTTCTAAGGTTACCCTGTCTCTCAGTGACCAGACCCCTGTAATATTTTCACTGGCCAATTTTACAATAGACGCTTGTCTCGTAAATATGTTGGTATTTTAAATTTGAATGCAGAAAAATTGAAACGAACGACATGACGCGGCTTTGTAATATTATTGTTTAGTATTTTGAAGACCGTTAGATAATATATACGTTCTATATTATAAGTTGTTCTTGTTGCAGAATTTGTTGCGTTTTGTTGTAAATGTTACTTGGTTATTTTTTTAGGCTGAAGTCGAGGTATCAGAGCCAAAGCGAAAAAGGAAAGCGAATTAGATTTGAATTTATTCCAAAAAACATAAATTATGGAACAGGGCCGGAACAGTAGTATAAGCATTATAGGTTGAACCAATTACTAAGTCTAAGCAAAAAAGTTAGTCTAAAGCTTAAGCTGATTCTATTACAGACCCGCAGAAAATCGTTCCGGTCGTGGGTACCAAATGGGGCCCATGTTACTTTTAGGGCCGTCCCGGTTTCTGGTGGGCCTGTAAAAGAGTATAGGCTTACATTCTAGACTACATTTTCTTTGCTTAGGCTTAGGAATACGCTTTTGCAACGCTTAGGCGTAGGCTTAGGCATACGCTTAATATACTGTTACGGCCGTAAAAGTAACATTGGCCCCAAATTGTATAGTATCTATGAAGACGTGAAATTCTAGGGAACGTGCAACTGCTGAACTGAGTTTCCTACTGGATTTACCTACATTTTTAGTTACGTTTTTTACCTTGTAAAAAGTGACACACTACTTGATGTTTTTGTGTTGAAATAATTTTTTTTGTGTTTTATTTTCTTATTTAAATGTCATTAATAAAGTTTTGTTGACCAAATTGATTGGCTCCAGAAGAATATGGATTTGTGGAAATATTGCCTGGTTTGTATTTGTGCTAAAATTTGATAGGGTTTTTTGTCCCGATGGTTATAGGAATATTTGGTGGCTAAGGAGGGTAAAGTGATGAAGCAGTGTCGTTGGGAAACTGTAGTTTTTCTGAAGCCATGCGCAAAGTAATTAGAGTTTTAGCATTATGTAACACTTATCAGCAACTTTAACACAGCGCGTTGCAGAAATATCGCATTTTCCATAATGTGAGGGTTGTTTCGTTGTTTCAAGGATACCAAAAGTGAAGGAGTAGGATGGAATTTACCCTTTCGTCGTGCTCAGAGTTTGCTGAAATTTTTGCAACGCTTAGGCTAAGGTTTAGGAATACGCTTAATCTATTGTTACGCCACTTAAAGTAACGTGTCCATACCTAAGCCTGAGCTGTAAACCCAAGCCTAAAAATGCTTTATTGTCATGGACGTAAGTAGCAAAGATATTGGAAAGAGGCGACGGTTTACATAGCCCATGTATAGTACACTGCCGGAACAGTAGTATAAGCATATTCCTGCGCCTAAGCCAAAGCCTAAGCAAAAAAATTAGGCAAAAGCTTAAACTGACTCTGTTACAGCACCTCCGGATAACGATCCGGCCCTGTTCTATACATGGGTCGTTTAAGTTCTATTCGAATCGATGTTCGCTTTGTTTCACACTGAAACTGTCTTACGGTCGACAAATCCCGTAGGAGGTTGTACCCTCAACCCCCTTTGACTAAGGGTGCAAGCAGGATTATGGTTTGAGCGCTTGTTTGCGTTGAGATTTAGTTTTGAAATCATGGAAGATTAGGAGACGGGTCATATGTGCAAAAGTTTGCAAAATCGGATAATGTTTGGAAGGATAAACGGGAACAAATCGATTTCTAAGCTACTTTAAATACAGATTTCTAGTCGACGTGGGGGGACACACATTTGTGTGACAATTATCAGGTTGTGCTTCTGGATATGAATGTATAATGTACAAATTTTAACCCTTTCTCACATGAATATTTGCAATTTCACATGAAATGTAATTTCAAGGTGCGATTCGAACCCCAGTCTCACGGGTAGGAATCGTATATGATGACCGCTGAGCTATAGGAGCTTGACGCTCGAGGTCGAGGGGGCTCGCACGTCTTGTGGAGATTTGACACTGCGCGTGTATGTTATATAAATGTTAAACATTGTTCACAGTCTGTGTATTGCTCGTACATTATTGTATTTAGTTGCTCATGGTATACTCTATGAGTGAAAGCGTTAAGAGTTTATGTTTTTAACCACCATATTTTAAGCATAGTTTCAGTTTTTCAAATGATAAAGTTCTCCTCCAGGTTATATATACATTGCATCGTTTTTATATATCTGTATAGATCTGTATATATTGTGTTATGGTCAACAGGGGTGAATCCCAGAAACAATTACAAATGTATAATATATATGCGTTTACTCTTGCGCTGAATTTTTGTACACATATTGTAAGTTGCACCCTGTCACGAACAGCAGAATAAATGACACTTCAAAAAATAGATCGACTCATACCCAAGACCCAAATGGAGGAATGGCGGTACTGTGTGTCCGTCGTCTCTGTGGGTTAAATTTACCCGACCGTGGGAGCCAAAAATAGCAAAATAATATGTCTTATTCAGATGCAGGGTTTACAAGCCACAGTATAACCATTTTTAAAACTGTGAAGTTTGGGATTTTATGTGGTTCTGGCAAACGCACCTTTGTGGGTTTGTGGGGGGTGGACTTTAATAAACTATGATGGACTCATGTGTAGAACAGGGGCGGAACAGGCGTATGAGCATATTCCTAAGACCAAGCCTAAGCCTAAGCGTAAGAATGAGCCTATTCGTAAGCCTAAGCCTAAGCAAAAAAGTTAGTCTAAAGCTTAAGCTGACTTTTATTACAGTCGCACAGGAAAACGTTCCGACCCTGTTGTATATATGGGCCCTATAATGTATATAAATGTGTGATAGGTTTAGGTATCGATGAATATGTAAATAACTTTGCTTTAATATATATTTATTATTTTATTCTTAGACTGTTTTTGAAATGTTGTTGACGCATCATCCTGAAGGGCACAAATGGGGGAAGGGGGCGAAAAAATCATTCCAAGATTATTGATTGCCTTCGAACGCTTTCGTGGGTACGCCACCAACTGATTGAGTGTTAACATCGGTTGACATAGTTAATATATATAAACAATCAAAGTTGAACAAGGAAGCAAGGTCATGATCGTGTCAAATATGCAAAAAATTTTCAAAATCAAACCATTTTTGGACAACGGCTGCTATGGCTAAGCAAAAATACAATGTAGATTTATGTGTCGGATATAGCGTTTTTTGATACACCTCAGGAGTGTCTGTAGAAAATTCGAATTGAATGGCCGTGCACCCAGGACTGTGAATTTTGTGCGATGGACGCAATATCCACCGGAAGTGTCACCATTGTATGAGTCGAAATCCGGTGTATATTTTGTTGTTAACCGGAATATTACTAATTAATTTCGGAAACGGACACTGAATTTGTAAGAAAGGGGTGTGGCATGGTTCTCAAGTCCCGCGTATGCGGTTTCATGCATATAAAATTACAACTTTTTTCACTGTCTGAGTATCGTATCACCAAACCCTGTATAGAGTTGGCATAGCTGTTCCGGCGCCGTTGGTTACTGATATCGGTATTGAAACTGTCCGTTGAATTAAACGTTTATTTGTCATGTATCAAAAGCTGAAGCGATAATGCAAGGCTATAAGGAATGTAAGTTCAAAACTTAAGTACGTTTTAAAGTTTCGAACTCAACTTTATTTGGTCCTGGAGTCATTTATGCGCTACAATTAGGGATAGTTGACATTTAAGGACTGTAATTAGGGTTTAGGGACTCTATCTGCTTACGGAGTCTTTTTAGGGATACGGACTTGTATTGATTCGGACTCAAAATGGGGACCCCTCTTATTACTCTCCTCTCATTCGGGTCACAACAGTAATTCCTTAAAACCAAAATTATTCATTATTTGAGTTTCCCAAATTTTAGCCGGACCACCGGATATTTGACCGCTGGCCGAGCGGTTAATCGGTGACGGAAGAGAGTTGATTTATACCTTAATACAAAGGATTTGAGGAATTCAAAATTGTAATATGGATGACGTCACGAGCTGAACAATTGTACAGGAGAAAATTATAACTTTTAAATAAAAAATATATATTTTCAAATTCAAACTTTTCAATTTAATAAATGACGCTTTTACTTAAATTCAATTCTATACCATCATATAAACTTTTAACTTAATACTAAAAATGAAATATATTAAAGCGTCGTATATACAACAGGAATTCGTTTTTCTACACAGTGTATGCAAAATATTGTGGACGATGCATTATATTCCGGGAAACAGCGATTCAGGGCCGTGCTTAGTGTCCGCAATTCCCACAATAGGGGGGCGCCTTGGCCAAACAAGGGCCTGGGGGCTGGGAAACAAAATCCATTTTAAAAACTCCACTGCAACCAAAATGGACATTTTTGAGAAGTTCGAAATCAACCGATGCCTTTTTAGCCTGAAGGCATAACCGGATGTAAGCACTCAAATTGCGTTCGGATTGTTGATCAATTCCGGATACAAGACCATATAGGAAGGCGGTGTATATATTCAGCTGTTGCACACTTTCCACCCACAGGCTTATGCTTACGCTTCCGCTTAGGTTCAAAAAATGGCAAGTCTTTGCCTAAACCTAACACTTGAACCTACACGTAAGCCTAAAGTACGCCTTAACCTGAAATAGAGAGGCACAGGTTTGCTATCGATTTCATAGTTGTGTAGTTAAGCAAACTCTCGATTATGTTTGACCTTTGACAAACAAGTCAAAATAGAATAATTCTTAAAATCCTGTTATTTTGCAGCAATAAGAATTAAATTTGCCATAAAATTAAAAGATTTACTTAAATTATCAAATTTTCGCGTATGAGCCAATCACGACAACGTTAAATATTTGCTAATTTTACCGACACGCGTTCCAGTTTAACCCCTGTGAACCAAAATATTCCCTCAAACGAAATAAAACAAGGAACCGCGAGACTCGTAGTTTTGGTTGACGGGGTTGGTATGGGCTTGCAGGCCTTTGTCTTCTGCAAAATCACACTTTTATTAAATACAATTTTGGTACAATTTTTGTAAGTGCTAGATATATTAACAAATAAACATATATACATATATACATACATATATACATATATACATGCCTACCTACATATATATATATATATATATATATATATATATATATATATATATATATATACGTAAATGTTGTCAAAATTGAGTTTTTTTCGTCCATTTTGTCAATTAATATATGCGGTTTATTACGTAAAATCCCGTTTAAAGGTTCTGGCCACAAGATACCTCCAGATGGGAATAAGGCATTGTCTGCTGTTTGGTTCTCGCTTTCGCTCTCTCCCTCACTCACAAGGAATACGTTTCGCGTCATCAGTTCAGCCGCTACATGGGGGCCCTTTGGCACCCGTAGATACGCAGTTTTGTTAACACTGACAAAAATATTTCATCTCAAAACGTTTGGTTTTGCTGGGGTTTATGCGGCGATTGCGCAATGTCTTTCGAAGTGCAGTTTTTTTTGTTCGCCGTTTGCAATATGCGTTGCATATGTGTATGTATGTATGTATGTATATAAATTGCAGTTATTGTTTTATCGCTCAATTTGTTTTTGCTTAAAATATGTATTTTAAATGGGGTAAAATTTGATGATTTTGAATTGGTGATTTTTTTGGGTTCTCGGGTTTGAATTGAGTATTTTTTAAAATGACGTCATCGCTAAGCTCACTGCAAAAAAAACGCTGGTGAGTCAAATGCAAACTGTGTCAAATTCGACTCTGCCAGAGTCAAAATTCCGCTCACTGAGTCACACGTTTGACTCTGGCGGAGTTGAATTTAACTCAGTTTGTGTAGTCCATGGAGCCTATTTCGGAGAGAGTCAATTGGACTCACCATTTTTTGCAGTATTGTGGTCCGGTGTAGCTATTGGCTGCAAAACGGTGGCGTGTGCCGCGATTCTCTTTTCATTGGTCACAGTGGCGGATCCAGGATCTCAAAATGGGGGGGGGGGGTAAAATTTCACTGTAATAAACTTATTTTGGACCCACACACAAACCACGAACTATTGCCATAAAATTGCTATATTATTTTTGTCGAGATGCTGTTGGGGGGGGGGGTGGCCATGGCCGGGGTGCCCCCCCATGGATCCGCCATTGATTGGTCATGTAATAATTTTTAAACGCTCTTCGTAAAATATGTATCGTTTAGCAAATATCCATGCATTTTTCGCACTAAAGTTTAGTAACCTAAACCTACGCCCGTCTAAATTTGCCAAACTGTAGTCCATGTATCAATAGAGTAAGCTTAAGCATTAGACTAATTTATTTGTTTAGGCTTTAGGATTAGGTTTACGCATAGGTACTTACATGCTTACACTTATGCTTAAGATAAGGAATATGCTTATACTGCTGTTACGGCGCTCATTTACATATTGGCCCATATATGTATACAACACGTGTACATATTGGGATAGCGTCACTAGTTCGTACAAGATGCCTCGTTTTGAGCACAACAAAACAATTTCATGCATTTCTTTAGGCGACCACGCTATCAATTGTACCTTTATGAAAAAGCGTTCGCCTAACCGAAAATTCCTCACTGCTAAAAAACTGGTGAGTCAAATTGATTGGGTCCGAGATAGGCTTTTCCGGAATACACAAACTGAGTCAAATTCGACTCCGCCAGATTCAAATTCGACTCACTGTGCGACTCGGGTGAGTCGAATTGGACTCTGACGGAGTTGAATTTGACTCAGTTTGTGTAGTCTGGAAAAGCCTATTTGGGAGAGAGTCAATTTGAGTCACCATTTTTGCCGTGTACGGTTAGTATATTGAGAGCATAACGTCCCGAAGTGGCCAAAAATATATCTCAGGTGACCAACTGTCCCATTTTAGCATCCGTATCGGTACAATTTCACGTTCAAATTACCGTCGAATTTATTACTAATTGATGATAATTGCTACACACAATCCAACATAGTATTTCTTAATTTCTGAATAAAATCACAAATATGGCAAAGTTAATCGTTCGTAAACACTATGTTTAAGCTACGTTAATGAGCAGATTATATACACGTAAATTGGCACTGATTTTGGTCAGTTGTATTATTTTGAGCCTAATTAAGTACCGTTTAAGCCGTATTCATACGTGCAAGTTTTTGATGCGAGAAGTTGCAGGTGCAACTTGCACTTGCCAGTTTTGTCTAAAATCCCGTTCGAAAAGCAACTTGCAGCTGCAAATAGGGTAAACTTGCCTTGTATGGTCACTTTACATGTATGGACACTTCTAACAAACTTTACCAGTTTTCTATGTGTAAATGTGTATATTTCGCTTTGATTTTTATATGGACATGTAGAGCTCGAAACGGTCTTTAAACTAACGTCAAACATAAAGATGTATTACTAGCTAGTAATAAATGACGTCATTTTAACGCGCTCAGCAGCAACATAGCAATAAAATAGGCTAAGAACGAATGTTAAAATGCTAAGAGCATGCTGCAAAAAACTATGTATAAATATGATATTAAGTAGAAAAATTTTACATCACCGGCAAGCAAATTGCTTGCTCTATCAGATAGTGTTCTTTGTAATTGCGTTATCCAAAAAGAAAATTTGTTTTGGGGAGTTTTGCAGCGATACCCTCAATTTTTATAGCTTCGTGCAATATGGACACTTTCTTAAAAATATGAACACCACTTTAGTTATATGAACAGTAGATATTTCTTATGTCTTTATGGACAGTTCTAAATTTCAGCACGTAATTTCTAATTATAACTATAAGTAGAATAATGGCTCGGGTAAAATACGCTAGGAATATGGTTGATTCACATTGAACTCGTTTAAAATTGGCTCGGAAACCTTTAATAAAAACAAGATCTGATGAAAACCCTGAAAATGTAAGTTGTGTGTTATTTTCGGCCATCAGTTCGGACATACAAAATGCCTATTGAGTATATGTATGATAATGTAAGCTTAAGCGCATGGCAATTGAAGAAACGCTCTCAGGCTCTTGTAAACTTACTAAGTTTTTGCCGTTATTCAAAGCTTTTGTCGCGTAGAATTTGATTAGCCTCTTTGGCGATGTTGTAGCGATTTTAATGTGTGTTTTTAGATTTAACCTGTATCTTGCTTTAACTCCGTATTTTGCCAGTTCCAATGTTATGTTTTTTGACCCGATAGATTGAAGTTAAGTATTAGAAATATAATTGCAGGCGCCAATGAAACGTCTTCAATGGAAACCGGACAATTTAAAAGCAGCTTTGAAAAAATTGGACGATGAGCTAGGCAATTTGCCGAAAGCAAATCGCCCTGCTGCGCTAGGTATGTTGTACAATTTTGCGCTCGTGCTGCTTGTGCAAATTTTACGCAGTGACATATTCGGACTCATGTTGGCATATTTACTGTTTCAATTGTGCAATGTTGTCCGTTCTTTAACTTTTGTAATGATTGCACATAAATTCGGCTCTTTTTGCTCCAAGGCATTTGTGCTTTGTTTCAGGATCTTTTAGTGGATTGCAAACTATTGCAAAAGAATTTAATGTTCCACGTAGTACACTGCGTCGACGATGGGTCCAGTGTATCGAAACCACGAAATCGCTTGCGGGTATGTTTGGTAGAAGTCAGGGTAGCTTTGAAAATATGCAACAGGAAGAAGCATCCGTTCAAAGTCACATAACTCACGCCGACGGTCGTGACATATTGCAAGAGGAACCTAGTCATGTCGTATTCAACGTTGACCAAGTGAATAGCAGTCCCTTACATTCGGTTCAAACTGCAGTTGCTGCAGCTTTAGAAGATAGCACTGACGAAGTATTTGGAAATGCAACTTCACTCGATGAAACGTATACTGCTTCAGAACAACAGGTTTCACCGGAACAAACTCATTGTTCTAGTATTAGCGAGTGTTGCGGTTTGGATAAAAGTAGTTCTGGAACTATATCACCAGAACTAAACTCAACATTATCTTTAGCTATGCCGGAACGTGTTCGATTTGACTCTTTGCTTCCGCCATTGAACGCTAATGCTGACACAGCGGCGAAAGTTTTGGCAAAAATGAAGCCGGTTAAAGCTCATATAAACTCCAATAGCCCAGATAAAGTTAACAGTGTCAACAATAGTATGCCTAATCAGCGCAAATGTATTGCGAAGCGATCAAAAGGGAAAAAATCTTTTTTGTGCGTGATTTGCAATGGGGATTACTATAAAGAAACATGTGCAACGGACTGGGTTTGGTGCATGGAGTGCAATAAATGCGTTCATGAGAGCTGCGGTTTGCCTACCAGAGGTGTTTTTTTCTGTAAAGCTTGTATACCAAATATTATGTGTCAACTAAAATCTAATGTTTGAAGCAGTAGTCTTGGTATATTGTGCAGTGAATTAGGTAGTTTTAAATAAAAATTTTGTCAATTCAGTTGCAGCATTAAGCAGAAGTGAACAAATTTTAATAATTGCTGGAAAAATCACATAATAAATTATTTTGTCCTAAATTTTGTAAAAATTGCACTATACTGTCATCATAGTATTGATTGGTGCTTTTGTCTCATATAGCTAGTTGTATAATTTGGATATTTGAAAATAAATTTCATCCGATTTCAGTAAAAGTGAGCTATAATTAGCTAGCGTCCATATATCCAACCTATGTTCATATAAAGGTGATTTTGTGTCCATACACTAAAAGTTGAGTTACGTGTTTTAAATATAACAATGTCAAAAGTGTCCATATTAGGCAAGTTTACCCTAATTCATTCAAAGTCACAGCTAAGAATTTAGTTCACATGTGTGAATAATCATGCAAGTTTACCGAATTTATTGCAGCCGTTTAGGCTTAGGAATAAAATCATTCTTACACTTTAAGGCTTAGGCTTAGGAATAGGCTCATCCATACGCTTAGACCTAGGCTTAGGCTTAGACTTTCATAATATGCTTATACTACTGTTCCGGCCCTGTTCTATACATGGGCCGATGCAATTTGCGCCGAGTGGCTGGTAATGTGAGAAACGGCTAAACTTGATTCAAAAATTTTCGGACTTCAGAAGCTTCGGCTTGGCTTAGGGGCTTAGCCGTTAGATTTAGGCCGATGAGGCTTACGCACAGGATTAAACTTACGCGTTTCGGCTCAGTTTAGGTTTAACCTAAACCTAAGCTTAAGCCTAAAGTTTAGGCTTTCAGAAATAAAAAAAACAGCAGTGGGAATGGTAACTTTTGCCTTGTATCACATCAACACTAGGGGGTGCAGTAAACAGTTACCCCAGAAACGAGGCAAAGGTGACCAATACGAGGCCCAGCACCCCCTCTCGCCCGTATGTGCAGTCTGGTTATTGTTTCGTTCATAATGTCGGTCACACGTTACCATACGTTTGACTTGCACAAAAAATGTCCGCATATTTTCACTTGTCTTTGGACACATAACAGCATCGCACAAACTATGTCCGGACAATTACACTACCTAGCTACTATGTCCGCACATAGTTTGAATTATTTCGTGAAATGTCCATGCATAGTTTGCACAAAAACTGAAAGTTGGTTTCGGTGTAGGTCTCAAATTTCTGTTATCTTGGACCAAAAGAAAATATAATTTGGTAAACATTACTAGGTATTATAAAGGAGTTGAACCGGAGCCTTCGATATCGAGAGTCCACCGCTTTACCAATTCGGCTATCAGCGCGGAATTCGAAGCACGTAGCAAAGACAATGCTATTAATATTATATTGTATTGTAAACAATATAACTTTTACTTATAACTTGATATCAACAAGTTCTGTTGTGTACTGATAGTACAGCGGTAAGGTCGTGTGGTTAATACGCCAAAGGTCGGGGTTCGAACCCCGTGTGCAGGAGACCGTTTTTAGTTCGATACAAGCTAGTTTCAAGCCCTAACGTAGGTTTTCTTCTAGTTTTCTCTCAGTTAAACTAACCCAAGCGAGTCCTTATACTTTTAAGATGGGTTGTCCAACATTTAATATTTTTCGTTTCCGGACACAGTTTCAGAGAAACTGCATTTTGTCCGTAGCTAACTAAAGATGGTTAAACGGACGAAAACCATAAATTAGCTGACTGTTAAAGGACGTCTTTACCGTTTCGCAAAACTCTTGGACATTTTTTGTGCAGGCCGAACGTACGGTAACGTGTGACTGACATAAAGCTTACATTTTCGTGCCCTACTTTGTTCGTCGACAATGATTGATGGGAATGCTGGTTAAACCATTTACAGTCCCTTATAAAATGTTTGGTTATTATTTATTCGATATATCGACTTTGGCAGCAACAGCAACAACAGCAACAACAACAACAACAACAACAACAACAACAACAACAACAACAACAACAACAACAACAACAACAACAACAACAACAACAACAACAACAACAAAAACAACAAAAACAACAAAATTTCTTGTCAGACAAAACTGCAACTCGGAACACATCCCATGCTTGAGGATTGTATGTCAAACACATTCGATATATATATATATATATAATATATATATAATTTATATTCATATATATTTATGTATATATATATGTATCTGTAATAAATAATATACAATACATCTATATATAATATATCAGTATACATATAAATGTACATAACATATGTATTTTGAGGGGTCCGGGTCGGCATTAAGCATTGATTTTGCCATATGATTGTTAAGTGGGGGTGGGGCTGGCGGAGCAAACCAAATTATTGTACAAGTGGCTTAATTGCAATTGTTTTTGAAATGCTGTTTTATATCATTATTTATTGCATTTTACACTAGTCTTCTTGTTAATGATGTTTACTCGCGACTGTCGATGATAATTATTCAGTGATAAAGCAATCGTTTTTGCATTTAGAAAATGGCTGGGTTTCTGAAACGCTACTTAAGTATGGCTCAGTACTTCAGTATGAGCTAAGCAATTACTTAGCTATTTTGTTGTGTTTAAAAGCGTACTTACGTTAAGTAAATACTTTAGGTTACTGGCTAAATTTGATATATTACAGAGTAACAGTTCAGTCATATTAGCGTTGGCCTAATTAAAATTGTTAACTTGTGATACTTCCTTAGTATAAACCAAAAGTATAATTTTTTTGGTATGATCGTTTGTCACATCTGGCGTTTGTTGCACAATGGTGTATATTTCATAAGCACTACTAGCAGGCACCAGGGCAGTATGCTTGCGGCGTCCATGCTATCAGGTTTCGGCTCAGGCTTGGGCGTTTAGGTGTAGGTTTAGTATTTAGGCGTGTCCTTATGCTAGGGTCGCTATATTATTAGGCAAGAAAATACATTGCGTGTTTTAGGTTAACAATTAGCATTGCAAAGTTTTCAGCACGACAGGGGTGGTGGTTAGATTCTTCGAGATCGCCTGTGGGTCCAATCCAACGCTGCCATCTGTCTTTCGTTCATCGGTGCTCAGGGGCGGCATATTTGGTGCAGGGCGTAGCCAGCTCACCTCGCTGTATCGGGGATTAAAAAATTTTTCAGAACTGGCATACACGGGATTTCGTTGACTTACAAGCAAGGTTGAAAATTTTCGAGTGTGTGGCAAGAATTTTTTCAGAGGGATGGCTGATCCCCTCTTGGCCCGTTTGGGCTACTGGCGCGATTGGGGTGTTTATTGACCCTACCATGTATTTAGGCTGTAATTATGCTGTCAATTTAAAATGAGACATTTTTGATGATGATTTTGCCAGATTTTGGCTGAGTTTTTAAGTTTTTCAGTCATTTGAAATTGTCAGTTCACTGGTTTACAGAGGTATTTGTTCGATGCGGAGAGGTTTGTGTGTACCACAACCAGGACTGTATTTTGTTGTAGCCCATAACACACGTTTTATGGTGAAATATCGGTATTTAGCGCGGTCGTAAATTGTTGGAATGGTCGTCAAATCAGTTATTTCACTTTAATTCGTGAATCAACTCGAGTCATCGAGGAAACATTAACACAGCTGCACTGCAAAAAATGGTGAGTCAAATTGAATATCTCCGAAATAGGCTCTACGGGACTACACAAACTGTTGTCAAATTCGACTCCCGCAAGAGTCAGATTTGACTCACGTAGTCGCAGGTTTGACTCTGGCGTACACTGTAAAAAATGGTGAGTCAAATTGACTCTCTCGGAAATAGGCTTTTCCTGACTACACAAACTAAATCAAATTCGACTCCGCCAGAGTCAAATTCGTCTCGCTGAGCGATTCAGTGAATCGATTTTGACTCTGGAGGAGTCGAATTTTGACTCAGTTTGTGTATTCAGGAAAAGCCTATTTTCGAGAGAGTCAATTTGACTCACCATTTTTTGCAGTGTAGTCGAATTCGACTCAGTTTGTGTAGTCCTGTAGAGCTTATTTCGGAGGGCGTCAATTTGACTCACAATTTTTGCAGTGTGAATTCAGTATTGCGAACTGCGTCGCATGGTCTTTGATGTAACTTGTAAAGCCCCGTTCACACGTGCAAGTTTTTGCAGCACGAACTCTCAGCTGCAACTTACACGAAATACTTGCAGCTGCAATAATTTTTAAAGAAACATTCCTATTAACCAATCAAACTGCAGGTGCATGAAATTCAAGCGACTTGCAACTGCGTTCACAGGTGCGAAATAAATTAAACAGCATGAATTCCAGTGAATAATTTAGAGCTGAAAGAACATCAACGCCTCAACGCTGCTTCGTGAGTAAACTTGCGAAAAACTTGCACGCGTGAATAGGGCTTTTAAGATTTACGATTTTTTTTGTTCCAATACTGTAAATTCCAGTGAGTTAATTTTAGCTCTGAATGAGTTGAATCCACTCGGAAGTCTGAGCTCTGAATTAGCATTTTTAAAACTCAAATTTCTGGCTCGATTCAACTCATTTGGAGTTAATTAGTCAACTCACCCGGAATTAAACAGCTCAGAGCGAGTTGATGTTTCGTTTCGTTAGCTTACAAATAACCAGAAATGATTAATCCGCGCTTTGAGTTGATTAATCAACTCATGGATATTTATAATGACGGCGGACTCTGAGACCTTACAGATAAACTTTTCGACTAATTTATAGAACAGGGTCATCGCACTAGTATAAGCGTATTCTTAAGCCTATGAATCTGATTGGCTCTTGTGTAACAAAACCAAGTTTTCTTGCATTGTGGACAATAGTAATTATCTCTCGAATCGGATTGGATCATTTCGCAACCCACTGGTGGGACAATAAGGGCTGCGCTATACTTGTCGTACGGTGCCGTCCGTCACTGCACAGTATCGTACGTGAGTTATTTTTATAAAATACCGCACGATGGCGAACAGCGCCGGACGATATGGTGCGGGTGACGAACGGCGCCGGATGGCACCGCACGTCAACAAAATTATAGCGCAACCCTAAATTGTTCAGGACACGACCTCTCCGTAGAACTGTTCAAAATCAGGCTTAAAGCATAGCGTAAACTAAGCTTAAAAGCCAATATTGCTAAACAGAATCCCAAGCTTAACGCCTAAGCCTAAACCTAATTTAATATTTATAAAGTTTTTTATGTGTATGGGGGACGTGGACAATGTTAAGAACAGAGGCGGAACAGTATTATAAGCGTATTCCTAAAGCTTAAGCCTAAGTCTAATCCTAAGAATGAGCATATTCATAAGCCTAAGCTTAAACCCAAGCCAAGCAAAAAATAATCTAAAGCTTAAGCTTACTCTATTGCAGTCCCACAGAAAAACGTTCCGCCTCTGATCTTTACAAGGGCCGGGGATGTTTTGTGACGAGTTAAAGCAAACAAATACCAAAATTATTGAAATATGAACTTTAGAAATTTTATATTTCAGGTTAAAATCATCGACTGATTTTAAATTTTAATCTCAATAAAATTATTGGTTCGTTTGTTGTGTGCTGTTTGCGAGCAACATTATATTCAACTCGAGTTCGCTATTTATTTACCCAATCCTGTGTGCGCGTGTTGCCTTGAGTGTGATCCTAGTTGACTTTAAGCTACGTGTCAAGCTTTGATTCGACAATTTTGTTACGTTTCAATAAACACATATACAATCGCCGTTGGTTGAAGTCAACGAGTTTGCTTTCATTGGCTGATTTTATCACTGAATGCTCCTAACAACGACGTTTGACAATAAATGTAATCTGCGAAATTATAAGTATACTTAAAAACAAGAAAATATCGTTTTTAACAAAAAAATACTCTTAAAACGAGAAACTTTTATTCAATTGTTTAGCTTGATGCCATTATTATTCCTTACTGCTTCGTATAGTTGCTCAGAGACTAGAAATATTTGTGTTGGGATTGTAAGCTAACACTTAAAGCCTTCCTGGTGGAAACTTAAAACAATGACTAACAACAGATTTTTTTACCGGATGCGACAATTTGTGGTGCCTAGACATCAACTGTTTTAGACTAAGCTTACAGCTAAACCAGTAGGCCGCTGTGTCATATTTCCGGTCATAGTGTTTGGCCAACTGGTTTAACCTGGTTTGTACTGTCAATGGGGGGATATTCGTTGTAGCAACTTTTGTTCGGATTTGGTTTCAAAGTCGCATTTGGCTTCGGTTCGAAATTTGACTTTCAAAGGTTTTTGGCGTCCGAATCGCCTGAAATAATAACCAATAAATACTAAGGAAAGAAACAAATATATAAACAATAATAATAATAATATTAATAATAATAATAATAATAATAATACGAATAATAATAATAATAATAACAGTAGTAGTAATATTAATAATTACTATTACTCCAGAAACAATATCAACAACAACAACAACAACAACAATGAAAACAGTATAAAAACACACAAAACAAATAAACAATTGCAAAAATGTTAAAATGCCATCAAATTATGGCACTTATGACACTGCGACACATGCTCAACCATCAACTGCACGATTAATCAGTGGTGGTCCAACAACAACAACAACAGCAACAACAACAACAAATCCGGTATTTCCATATCCTACAGTATCCGGTTCCGAAACCAACACCCAGCCATTTCCGTTACATAGTAACGTTGCGTTTCAACACGGTATACATTTTGAAACTAAGGTAAGCTGCCGGTCGTCCAAAATGTGGCGACCGACGGAGGGGCGGATACAAGGAAGACATCATTTGATATTCCCCCCTGCGAAAGTTCTGGATACCCTATAGGCAAAACGCAAGTTTGCAAGCATTAATTAGTGTTTCAGTAGTTATATAATCGCTTCTGAGCAACACAATGCAGGCGTGCAAGAATCAGGCATTTTCCATTATGTAGAAAGCCGTCTCGTTGCTTCAAGGGCAGCAAAAGTAAAGGAAAACAATGGAATTCCTCTTTCTACTTTCGTGCTCAGATTTTGACGGGAAACGGGAACAGGAAACGGATATCCGGTTACACCCTGATTAGAGTACTATACTGGATCAGGAGCGTAGATTACAAAACAATTCTGAGGGTAGAAATTGTATTTTTTACACAAAAAAATTTTGTGATCTGCAACATTTTGTAAAGACCTTACGATTTGATGACAAAAAATTTCTGACGGTGGGAATGTACACTGTAAATTTCAATGAGTTGATTAATCAATTCAGCTAGCGAGTGTGTTATTTCTGAATTAATATCAGTAAACATTAACTTTACTCGTAGTTGAGTTGATTCTTACTCTAAGTTGCGTTGACTCTGAGTGAGTAGATTAATTAACTCAGAAATGAATCGATTCAATTCAAAATTCTGAGTTCTGATGGTCCTAACTCAGACTGAGTGATTCAACTCATTTTGAGTTAATATCAACTCGCTGAAATTTGCAGTGTACGCTCCCCCGTTCTCTCTGGATCTGCTAGTATTTGTGTACCCCCTCCAAACAAAAATCATGGCTACGCCTATGTGCTTGATCCTAGATGAAGAAATTTTACTTGAAAGCTACACGATCCTGAAACTTGAAACATTCGACCTTAGCGAATGACGTACTTCTAAAATGGGCATATTTTTCAAATTTGATATGACTTTACCTCCGTGCAAATTTTGACATCCGAAGCAACGAGAGTTGGTGAGTTTGAAAACGTATCGCTAACTGATGATAGGAGCTATACACATTTGAAACTATGGGCTCTAAAATCAGCGAAATTAGGATCCGTGGGCAACCTTGGCAATGAAGTCTACTTTGGCTCTTAGGGGCACATAGATTTATGCTGGAGGCAAGACACATTCAACGTAGAATCATTGTATTGCTACCGAAATGGCTTTCAGCCAGGGGGAGCGAGGATATCTTCCTGTCGGGGTGGCACCCTTTTGTCGATCGCGCGATTACGGCCCAGACTCAGCAGTGTATATTGGTTTTTCAGTTTATTGGCAACATGGAAATTCCACGCCCGAATAGTCGAGTTGAAATTGTTGCATCCATGCGAAGAGTTCGAGTGAGTGTATTTTTGCAATTCAAATGTTTACCGCTCACCGTTTGCTAAATTCGGTTTAAAAACAGCACTGAATATTAAGCAAAAGTCGCAAAACATAAAAAATAATTATGATGTTCAATATAAAAAAATATTGAACTCAACATAAAAGTTGCACTGTAAATTTAAGTGAGTTGATTTTAACTCAAAATGAGTTGATTCTACTCAGATGCGTTATAGCTTTGAATTTGGTGTTTTAGAACTCAGAATTCTGAATTGATTGAACTCATTCTGAGTTAATTAGTCAACTCAACCGGATTTATATCAGCTTTGAGTGCGTTGTTATTTACTGTTAATTGCTCAGAAATAACCAGAAATAACTAATTTTCTCACTGAGTTGATTAATCAACTGATTGGAATTTGCAGTTTGCTCAAATCTGTTTGGTTGTTTGTTTTTTATTACCGGCGTTTTAGTGAGATTGAAGGGGAAAGTATTTTCACGGGGGCCTCATGAGGGAGCTTGAGAAACGGGCTCGTGCAGCGGAACCAGGTGGTGATGCGGTCGCCGGCCGTTTTAGGTTTATTTTTGCCTTTTTGTCGTGGGGTTTGAATATCTGAATTTTTGTTCACCTGACGTTTCTTTATCAGTCCCCCCATGATGTAATTTCTCTATTGATCACTTCTTATTGCTCTATTTTAATAAAACGTGCAAAGCGCAAAAATTCAGTTTTGAATGATGTTCAAATTACGTATTTCGGGCGTTTCAGCTTTATTCGAATATATTGAAATGTATTTTCAGTACGAATGCAAAGCGCGTGGTATCAAAAAACAAAGTGTAATATTGACCGTTTGCGTTGATGGTATTAAGGTTGCCTTAGTACCTAAAAAGGTACGTTGGTGACAACGTTGATAATACTTTTGGCCCATGTATAGAACAGGGCCGGATCGTTTTCCGGAGTGGCTATAATAGAGTCAGTTTAAGCTTTAGGCTAATTTTTTACTTAGCCTTAGGCTTAGGCTTAGGAATAGGCTCATCCATACGCTTAGGATTAGGCTTAGGCTTAGGAATATGCTTATACTACTGTTCCGGCCCTGTTCTATACATGGGCCATCCTTTTGAGCAGAAGTATATATACAACTGTACAGATTTTGCTAAGAAAACAATGTACCCAGTGCGCGTTGCGTTTTTATTTGTAGTTTTGTTTCGTTTAGGTTTTCCCGCGAATGGCGTTTGCCCAAAAATGGTTGGAGTTTGAAAATTTTTGCATATTTCAGTTTGTCGTGAGCTGTCGACATTTGCACATGTTTGTACACCCAAATCTGAACTCCACTTTGAGCTGCTAATGATTCCAATTAGTTCGTGGAAACTTTTTTTGTCGAAAAGTTGGCCCACATGCCCCGTCCGTCAGATATTTCTGGATCAGCCGCTGTACATGCGGCTAGCGTTTCAGTCTGAGTTAGGATTATAAGAACTCATAATTCTGAGTTGATTCCACTTCTTCTGATTTAATTAATCAACTCACCCAGAATCAACTGAACTCACAGAGAAAATGAACACAACTCAACGAGAGTTAAAGTTTACTGTTATTAAACCAGAAATAACTAACTTTCCGTCTGAGTTGATTAATTAACTCATTGGAATTTACCGTGTTGTGTTTTGAAGTTTTACAATTTTTGGTCAAAAAGCAATATTTGTTGAACTCATGTTATAACCGCAACATTGAGTTTCAGATTAACAATTGGCATTGCTAAATTTTAACCACGACACGACTGATGATGATACGGGTTACTTACCTCGTCCAACCTTGATCCATAATCATCAGCTGTAGCGTATATTTGTCACTTTGTCGAAATCTTCGGATAATCGAAATGAAAACATTTTTGAAACTCAATTTACCGTTTGTAGGCTTTTTCCAAACTCAAGTGAAAAATTGGCGTCGTCAAATTCCACATGCGAGACACACAATACAATGGATGATGCATTACGATTTTAGTTTCACGTTTATATTTTGTATTTTTTTCAGAAACACAAATGGACTTGGGATGAAAACGAGGATCTGCTAATGTTCCAACCGATATACAGGTACGCTTTAAATATTACCGTTAATAAAATGTTTTGCGTTTAAATTTCAAGTTTACATCCAATAATACAGGCCAAATGCAGTGTTATAAACTCTAAGCCAAAATCTACACTGCAAAAAACGGTGAGTCAAATTGACTCCTTCCGAAATGGGCTCTACGGGACTACACAAATTGAGTCAAAATTTGACTCCACCAGAGTCACATTCAACTCACTGAGTCACACATTTGGCTTTAGCGGAGTCAAATTTTGACTCAATTTGTGTAGTCCCGTAGAACCTATTTCGGAGTGAGTCAATTTGACTCACCATTTTTTGCAGTGTAAGCGTTAGTCTAAAACATTTTTCGTTTATACAAAATGTAAGAAAATAATTAATTTTTTAACCAATTTACCGGTTCGCTTTAGCGATTCCAAAATATAATTCTTTGCCTAAATTTAGGCCCATATTCTCAAATGTATATAGTACCCTATCACCAGTTAATAGTAATAGGTTTTTATACTCACCAATTCCTGCAGAGGCCAATGTTACTTTTTAGGGGCGTAATGTGCTGAATTTCAAATCTCTCCAGTTTATCTGGGTTCGAAAGTTACAAGACCAATCACCAACTGGTAATAGGTTCTACACACATTTGAGAATTCGTGTTTTAAATTCAACAATGCTGCGAATCAAATCACTTTTCTGTTCGTTTTCAAGACTATAAGTGGGAGTGGCAGCTTCCGCTGTCACACCCGCTCCACTCGTTCAAAAAACATTCCAGGATTCGTTGTGACAGTCCGGTCGTTCCGCGTCAAATTCTCCCCCCCCCCCATAGAAGAGATCGGCCAGGGCTGATCGTTTTTTGTGGGAAAGATTTTATGTGAGAACACGCCTGTACCCAGCTCACCTTGCTAGGGAGACTAAAATTTTTTCAGGATTGGCATTCATGGGTTTTCAATGAGTTGCAAACAAGGTTGAAAACTTTGTAGGGGGCCAAAATTTTTCCAGGGGGGCTGAGCCCCCCTGGCCCCTCCGTGACTACGGGCCCGTGGGAGAATGATCAGTCTTTGTATCGCGGCGCCACCCTTAATTGTATATGTTGTTGTTTTTAATACAGGATATTCTACGTATCTCATGATTCTCAAGATTTGAAGATATTTAGCTATATTACGAAGGAAGGCAGCGGTGTGTTCAAAGTCAATGTATTCAAATGTTCTAAAAAGGTAAATAGCTAATTTACAACAGTTCGTCGACCGACAGTTCGTTGACCGACAGTTCGTCGACCGACAGTTCGTCGACCGACAGTTCGTCGACCGACAGTTCGTCGACCGACAGTTGATCGACCGACAGTTCGTCGACCGACAGTTCGTCGACCGACAGTTCGTTGACCGACAGTGCGTCGACCGACAGCTCGTCGACCGACAGTTCGTCAACCGACAGTTGATCGACCGACAGTTCGGCGACCGACAATTGATCGACCGACAGTTCATCGACCGACAGTTCGTCGATCGTCAACTTGTCGACCAACAGTGTCATAAAAGTTTAAGCAAAAAATGAGGTGTAATGATGGAGGACAAATTTTCCAGTTGACAAGATTTCAAATTACGAGTTGTCGGTCGACGAGTTGTCCTGCGATGAATTTCAGTGATACTGATAAATACGGCTTAAAATGAACAGACTTAGTCGCATTATTTTTTTGTTTATCTTTTAGCAAAGCTAACCGTGGTATTTTCCTAAAGACATTTCGCATGGAGTCTTAGGTCGTAGCCGGGGGGGGGGGGGTTGGGTCAGGCGGTAGACAATCGTCGTTTTCCTATGAAAAAAATTTAAGTTCTGTAAGTCTTACGAAATCAGCCACATGAGCCTTCTAAAATAATTTCGATCCCATAGCCTGTTGAGTTGGCTACGGGGTCTGATGCAAAGCTGTACGCTACCCGCGGGTAAACCTGGGTCGGGTAAGAAAGTTTCGACGCGGGTATACCTGAGGGTAAGGAATTTCAAAACGCGGGGAAAAATTTGGATCGGCGGGTAAAAAAATAAAATTTGCGCGGGCAACGCGTAGCGCGGGTAAAAAACCTGAACCCACTTACACATCTGGTCTGATGCAGCGGGGTATACAATGGATTTTGATGACTTACCAAGCAAGGTTGAATATTACGGTCCATGTAAAAAACAGGGACGGAACAGTATTATAAACATATTCCTAAGCCTAAATCAAGCAAAAAAAAATTAGTCTAATACTTAAGCTTTACTCTATTGCAGTCTCACAGAAAAACGTTCCGTCCCTGATCTTTACAATGGCTAAAAATTTCCAAGGGGGACCATACATTTTTCACAGTGGCCTTAGCCCCGACCCCCTTTGGCGGTACCGGTTTACAGGTTTGATTTTTGTTTACTTTACGTACCACTTTTACGCGTGTGAACGAGTGAAGTCATGTGTTTGCAACCCAAGCCATTTGTTCAACATTTGAAAGTTTCAAATCAATACAACGAACCGGCATTTAAATTATCGGGCAAAGTCCTTAACAAAACCATACCGTAAGACAGTAAATCAGGTTCGTAAAATTATTTAAAACCCGTTCAAGTGTTTACTTTAAGATCGCCGGAACCAGACACGTAGCCAGCTCACCTTGATGGGGGGGGGGGGCTAGAAATGTTTTCAGGTGGGGCATACAAGAGTTTTCGTTGATTTATATAAGCAAGGTTGAAATTTTCTACGGGGGTCAAAATTGTTGCAAGGGGGCTGAGCCGCCCTTGGCCCCCGCCTTGACTACGGGTCCGGCCGGAACCAAAACAATATAAAATAGCGTAAGTGTACAGTGATATATACCAGCTGAATAGTAGTCAATATTTCTATTCGGAAGGGTATACGTTTAAGTAATGGTCTTATTTTGCATAGCAAACGCCCAATTTTCAAATATTCGTACAGTTCTAAATTCGAATTCATTGGGTTTGTTTTTTCTATTTTTCCCCGTCTCTCTCACTCTCTCTAAATCTGTCTCCCAGTTGGTCTTGTAAGTAAAAATACCTGCTATACCCTATTATGACCGTTTGTGAATATACTTCTGGTTTGAAAGTATAGCAACTTCTATAGATCATTTTAGGTTATTTTTAAAGACTTTTTTATGCCGACAGCGGCGATACAAACGTCTTTGCAGGGCAGTTTGAGTTTGAAATCATATGACTCGTTGAGCACTAAACTACGGCAGCCGGAAAACCTAAAACGATAAGGTGTTTATATATATACATATATATGTATATATATATAAGGTTACGTAAGGGCCCAGGCTAAAGGACCTGCCCATTTAGCTTTAGCCTTAGCCTTTAGTCTAAACATAAGCCTAATCACCGTGGCGGATCCAGAACGTTCTGACGGAAGGAATGCGAGCTGGCACAAGTTTATGAAACACAATTTTTGCTGTATGCTATATAATTGTGCTAATTTTGTGAAGCGAAAAATTGTACGGTGGGTACCTTACCATTTTATCACAAAAAAAGTTTCCAACAGGAGGTGTACACTCCGCCGTTCGCCGCACAGGGACCGCTCGTGCCTAATATTAATCGTAATCTTAAACCTAAGTATCCCAGTCGCTAAGTCCTCGAGTATTACGGACTGCCAGCCGACGGATCCATCAAATTAACATGGCCCTATATGGATATATAGAAACGTATTGCGATGACCGCAGGGGTGTGACCCCTGCGTGAATATTCACTGCCCCCGCGGCCAAACATATTTGTTTAAAAAATTCAATGTTTATAAACAATTTTCATGTTCCCTCGAACGAACTCTCGCTTCTTTGTTTTGTAGTACTTACTGGCTGCAGGCTGGCTCGTAACTAGCTCACCGTGCTAGTGGGGGCTGACAATTTTTCAGGAGGGGCATACAAGGGTTTCCAGTGACTTGCAAGGAAGGTTGAAAGATTTCTACGGGGGCCAAAATTTTTGCACGGGGGGTCAGCCTCCCTGGTCCCTCTTGGCTAGTGGCCGGCTGAGGGCCAACGCGTATGTAACATATAATTATACATCAAACGCTTTTTTGTCCATTTTAAGTACCTGCCTACGGCGTGGTTTTTGTTGAGAAACACTGTCTTTTATATTTATTTATTTTTTGTATATCAGGATACGACCGGAGGTGAAAAATACTTACATTTTGAGCCTGCAATCTATTTTGTTCTAACGCCGACAAAAACGTTGGGCTGTGCCCTCGCTATGACCCCTGCGAGCACCCTAAGGGCACCGGAGAAACTGATTGGCCATCCGAGGTCAAAATATTTTGAGCCTTAAACGTTTCGTTATTCATGCTTTATTTGGCTTCTGGTTCGCTTTATCTCGCGAGTTTTTTTCGCTACACAGCAAAAAATGATGAGTCAAATTGACTCCCTCCGAAATAGGCTCTACGGGGCTACACAAACTGAGTCAAATTCGACTCCGCCAGAGTCAAACGTGTGACTCAGTGAGTCGAATTTGACTCTGGTGGAGTCTGATTTGACTCAATTTGTGTAGGAGTCAATTTGACTCATCATTTTTTGCAGTGTAGTAGATTAGCACCCGCACAAGGTTGACCGGTTACTGCACCACAGTTCGAGCCACGTCATCGAAGAACTCGGCAGCGCAAACTGTGGGACTGACGTTGTGAAATATATTTTTTGGTGATTTTTTTGTAACAAATCACACAAATTAAAAATTTTAACCTCAAAATTGGAATCAAAATCATTGATTGACATAAAGTTTCACAAATTATGAACAAACTGAAATAGGGGGTTTATGCCTAGCCGGCGTTCTGAAACTTTTTGGCATCCGTAAGGAAGTGAATGGGAGTTGACTTGGTTGTCTGAAACGTTTAAATGTTTCACGGGATTTGGTATAATTTAGTAAACCTGTTACCGTTTACATGGTCCGGGCCGTAATGAATGGAGTGGAACTTGAGTTCGCATCCAGAAAACCAAATTTTATCCCAGTAGAACAGGCGTATGCATAATAATAATAATATAAATAATAATAATAATAATAATAATAATAAAAATAATAATAATAGCAATAATAAAAATAATAATAAAAAATAATAATAATAAAAATAATAAATAATAATAATAATAAAAATAATAATTACAGTAATAATACAGTAATAATAATAATAACAATACAAATAATTGTCGAAATCTTTCGTTTGTGTTTTTAGCAACTGAAACAAAATTATATATACGCTCATAAGTTCTAATTGTATAAACTTAATCTGATTGAACCGAACAAATCTGCGTTCTTTGTAAAAAAACCTACTACTTAATTCTAGTAGACTGGCAATTGTATATGGTTATGCGCTATACTTGTCGTACGGCGCCGTTACCATAAAGGCATCGTACGTGAACAATTCGCGTACGATACCACACCGTGACGCACGGTGACAGACGGCGCCGTGCGTCAAAAGTATAACGCTACGCTTACACGGTAAAAATGGCGAGTCAAATTGAGTCCCTCGGAAATAGGCTTTTCCTGACTACACAATCTAAGTCAAATTTGACTCCGCCAAAGTCAAATTGGACTCACTGAGCGATTCAGTGAATTGAATTTGACTCTGGCGAAGTCAAATTTGACTCAGTTTGTGTAGTCAGGGAAAGCCTATTTCCGAGAGAGTCAATCTGACTCCCAGTGGCGGATCCAGGATCTCAAAATGGGGGCAAAATTTCACAGGTAATAAACTTACTTTTGACCCATACACAAACCACGAACTATTGTCACAAAATTGCTAAATAATTTTTGTCGAGATGCTGTTGGGGGGGGCCACGGCCGGGATGGCCCTCCCCATGGATCCGCCATTGCTGACTCCCCATTTTTTATAGTGTGGACTAAACACGACACCATTTTGCTAAATGATAGAGTTAATTACTACCGATTTTTTAAGATTAAGCTAACTTTGTGTAAGGCCCGTAGTCAGCGCACCTTGCTAACGGAGGCTAAAAGTTTTTCAGGACGAGTATACAAGGGTATTCGAATGACTTACAAGCACGGTTGAATATTTTCAAGGGCGGGGCAAAATTCTTCCAAGGGTCCAGAACTTCCCTGCCCTCCCGCTTTGGCTACGGCCCGGTCTATGTTTACTACGCTGTTTATTCGAGTCAACTCATTTTGAGTTAAAATCAACTCACTGGAATTTACAGTGTATGTGCAAAACTAAGCTTCAATTTTAGTTGTTCTCGGGTTAGCATTTTGTGAATTCCAAACCGAAAATATTACTTTATAATTGGCAATGTAAAGCCTAAGCATAAACGTTGTGTTTTAATTTGAGCACTAACCTTTGCACTCAATATGACCAGACCCGTACACTGTAAATCCCAGTGAGTTGATTTTAACTCAGAATGAGTTGAATCACTCAGTCTGAGTTAAGACTTTCAGAACTCAGAATTCTGAGTCAATAAACCTCACTCTGAGTTAATTATTCAACTTACCCGGAATCAACTGAATCAGAGTGAGAATCAATTCAACTCAGAGTGAGTTAATGTTAACTGTTGTTAACTCAGAAATAACTAACTCGCTAGCTGAATTGATTAATCAACTCATTGGAATTTACAGTGTAGCCGGATGAGTACCAGAAGGATCAGCATCTCGATAAAATAAAAAATTTTCTGTCTTCTTGTAAAATCTTGTAAGCTTGCAGCATATACATTTCATTGCATCCATTAGATTGTCTTCGATCTATAAGCGACTCAAGTATATATTTTGTCGTAATAAAATGTTTTTATTTAATTTTTTCAACTCTTCGCTTATTAGTATTCATGGCATAAATATAGCGTTGAATTTCACAAAATATTTCAGTCTACGAACCTTACTTAAATTCTAATATCGTTTAGTTTGAATATAACTTTCTTACCGATTTGCTTGTTGAATATCAACTGAATGGCAGTGTACGTTGAGTGCAGGGTGCAACCGAATTTCCGGTTCCGGCATTTTTTCAACTTCCGGTTCAATTTCGGTATTAAAATTGGGTCGGTGGAAATTAAGATATTTTACTAAAAATAACGACACAAATTAAATAGATTTCATTGGTGTAGTATGTCAAGTTCAGACAATCGCCGAAAATAAACCATCGAAGGTATATTTTGCTTCCGTGGACTATGAAAATCTAAAGTACAGCCCATAAATGGAATACCTATTCCCAACTAAGCGTTATTTCACTAATAATATTGCAAAAAAGAAAGTTAAAATGAATTTTTCGGTGGCATGGACTTTAAGTTTCCGGTTCCGTTTCCGGTTATTTTTTCAAATTCCGGTTCCCGTTCCGGTTCCGGTAAGTTGTAATTCTGGTTGCACTCTGGTTGAGTCTAACATTACATGCCCGCAACTGGATCAAAATACTGGGAAGCAGGGTGCAACCGGAGGTGAAAAATGCCGGAGCCTTAGGTCAACAAAATTTGCCGGAACCGGATGTGAAGCCGGAGATGAGGCGAAATTAGGCAATTAAAGTGGTGTTTAATTCGGTATTTTTAGCAAATATCTGTAAACGTGTTTAAATGTTTTGCTTTTACGCTTATATGTTACGAAATCTCGGCACTTTTTTTCCTCAAAATCGTACCGAAAGTTTAAAACGAAACGCACAAAACAAATATATTTAGTAAAATGATGCAAAAAATTTTACTACGGTTGTGCCCTGCTATAAAAAGGAATAAACAATTTCTGGATTTTCCATGAATACATTTTGTGGCTAAAAATTTGTCTTGAAATGTTGGCCGTCATAATTCTACGGAGAAGACTTTATAGTCAAAAACTAGTGATCTTAGCATCTTTAGATGACGGCTTGACTAGGTTTCGGGAGTCAAAATTTTTGCTAAAAATTCAGGGTCAGCTTTATTTCCTATAGGTTCAAATTTCAACAAGCCGTACACACTTGGCGTTCATTTTGAGAATGACACGTCATCATTTGACCACGTCAACTTTAAATTCGAAAATATTTATTTAGCATAAAAAGTTAATTTTGGTTAAAATTTTAATATAACTATTTGCATCTATGCGGTGGTCGACAGGTATAATGTGTAGCTCTAATTATACGCAATCGGGTATTATATACTACCGCAACGGGATACTGTCTACCGGATATTATTCCGGGTTCCAAAATCAAAGTCGGCTTGACTGGCAATTGGATTGTCATCCATCTCTTGATGAAAATATTCCGCTTGAGGTGAAGTTTGTTTACTTTTAACCTTTGAAGGCGGTACTGTTTGCGTTTTGCAATTTTAAAATATATAAAACAATATTTATTTCGAATGTTACAAAATGAGCTAATTAACCCTTTCTCGCATAGAGTATACTATGAGCAACTAAGCACAAAATGTGCTTCTCGCGTTATGACACCTATATGTACTGAAACGCCGTGGCAAATTTGCGTGGGTGGGTCCACATCGGGATCCCCGCCACCACGAAAGTTTTCTAGCGTGCTGGTAGTCTTGTGGGGTTGTGATACAGCTACCACGGGTATTGGTAATCATTAAACAACCATGCACTTGCGGTGTACCAAAAAATCATTACTGTAGCTTAAAATGTTGGGCCAATGTTACTTTTGGGGGGCGTAACAGTAGATTAAGCGTATTCCTAAGCCTAAGCCTACGCCTAAGCGTTGCCAAAATGTGTTCCTAAGCCTAAGCCTACGCCTAAGCAACAAATCTAATCTAGAATCTGAACCTACTCTTTTATAGACCCACCAGAAACCTGGACCACCGCAAAAGTAACATGGGCCAAATCTTGTCAATTGTTATTTACCACTCACTTGTTGGTATGCTTTGATTCGTTGAAATATTTGAGATTTGTCGTGAAACTGTGTTTTTGGAATACTTGGTCGTAACGACGTGTCACAAGCGTCCAAGTGGTTAACAAATAAGATTTCAAATTGTGAACAAAATATAGGCCCAGTTCAGGGCGACTCGATTCAGTTTTTTTCAGAAATAACAAATCTGGTTAAGTGTATTTTGGTTGGCAAATTTTTGAATTCGCAACGAAATACAAGGTTTGAAAAGGCTTAATTTTGAAACTGTTGTATTTGTTATATAATAACTCGTTGAAACAAACGTCTGATTGCGTAAAGTTGAACACCATTCAATTCAGCTCCGAAAGCGGCGTTGATTGGTTTATAATTTGTGTAAAGTTTTAACAAAATAAACTTTTTAAGTCGCGAAACAGTTGGTCTTGCGATTTTTGAAAAATCAAAATTGGCAAAAATTCAAATTTGAATGTCAAATGATCAGGAAGGTGGCCCATGTTAATTTTAAGGGGCGTCCAGGTTTCTGGTGGGTCTATAAAAGCGTAGGTTTTGATTTTAGATTACTTTTTTGCTTAGGCTTAGGCTCTTAGGCTTAGGAATACGCTTAATATACTGTTACGCTACTTAACGTAACATTGGCTAATAGTTTTAATGCCAAGAATTTTATTGAAGGTTTAAACTTTAGAATTCAAACAAAAAAGGAGATCTTGTGCTCTGTAATCGGCCCATGTTCCTTTAAGGGGCGTTCAGGTTTCTGGTGGGTCTATGAAAGCGTAGGTTTTGATTTTAGATTACATTTTTTTGCTTAGGCTTAGGCTCTTAGGCTTAGGAATACGCTTAATCTACTGTTACACCCCTCAAAGTAACATTGGCCAGGAAGGTCATGAGCAACTGAAGGAACACAAGAAATATTTTGAAATACAACCATTTTTGAGCAAACGCCGGATGGCAGATAACGGAAAAGGCCCCAAAATTTGTCTCTAAGAAGAGACAACAGAACCTTTTTAGCCTTTTGGTTCGCCGTTGCGGTTTTTGGCTTAATGCTAATGTAATTTCCATTTCAGAGTCAAGCCATGCGTGTGGTACGAACAATCGGTCAAGCCTTTGAAGTTTGTCACCAAATCAGTAGTGAACAAATCCGGGCCGAAGAATTAGGCGAAGGCATATTCGCGAGCGATGACGGCAGTATGGCGGGGTCTGTTGTCGTCGGCCGCGGCCACGACTCAAGTCCTCAATTGATGCTTGGACCCAAAGGGATCGATAGGAATGCCAGCGGCGCTACTTCCGGTTTGCCTTTGAGTTCTGGAGCGGGTGCTGCTCAGCCAAGAAGGTCGAGTCCGTCGCATTCCGTATCGTCTCAAAGAGCAACTAATCGTGGAGGTAAATTGAGGGATGAAAGTGGAGCGTGGAGCATCATGGGGTAGGGCAGGCCAGATTAGACCCTCCTTTAGGGAGCGGGGAAGATTGGACCCCCTCCCCACGAAGCGTGGCGGATTTGACCCCTCCCCTAGGGAAGGGACAGATTTTGTCCGTCGCATTCCGGATCGTCTCAAACGGCAACTAATCGCGGGAGGTAAATTAAGAGATGAAAGTGGGGCGTGGAGACCATGGGGCGAGGTAGGGCAGATTTGACCCCTCCTCTAGGGAGCGGTGCAGATTTTACTCTTTCCCTTAGAGAGCGGGACAAGCCTAAGCCTAAGCCTAAGCAAAAAAATTTGTCTAAAGCTTTAACCTGACTCTATTATAGACCCTCCAGAAAACGATCCGGTCTTGTTCTATACATGGCCCGATATATCTCAATTGTAAAATAAAAAATATAAAAATAAAACCCAAAAATAAACGTTCAAATTATGATATAATTATTTTGATAAATTAGGTACAAGTTGTCGGACGAACATCAACACCGATAAGTCCAAACACCTGAAGCCAACAACTCGACTGAACTGATGTCGGTGCAACCCAATTGATTATCTTTTCATTTTAAATGGTCTTAGACTTATTTCAGGAAGCGGATCAGTTGCGTCGTCTGGCACAATGCATCAACCACAACACCAGGTTCATCAGCATCGTCAAAGCCGCATTGCAAAAGCGGCGATAACATCGGCTGATGAGAAAACTTCTGACAATTCACAGTCGTCTTCGCCATTTCTGTCCGATCCACAACCGCTAAGGATACACGCTCAGGTAAACGCTCGCAAGGGCCCATGCATAGAACAGGGCCGGATCGTTTTCCGGAGCGGCTATAATAGAGTCAGTTTAAGCTTTAGACTAATTTTTTGCTTAGGCTTAGGCTTAGGCTTAGGCTTAGGAATATGCACATTCTTACGCTTAGGCTTAGGCTTAGGATTATGAATAGGCTCATTCACACGCTTAGGCTTAGGCTTAGGCTTATGAATAGGCTCATTCACACGCTTAGGCTTAGGCTTAGGCTTAGGCTTATGAATAGGCTCATTCACACGCTTAGGCTTAGGCTTAGGCTTAGGAATATGCTTATACTACTGTCCCGGCACTGTTCTATATATGGGCCCTTGCAAGCGATGGTGTAACGTAAAAGCGATACGCTTGAAGCGTGTACTCTCCAAAAGCTTAAACTGAAATTATAGCTTAACTAAACTTGAATATTAGTTTAAGTAAAACTCAAATGGCTAGATGTACTAACCAAACTGGAATTTTAAGTTTTACTTAAACTTAACATGTTTTTAAGTTTAACACGAGTTTATGTAAACTCATTCTTAGTTTAAGTAACAAATCCAGGCTAGAAATTATGTGTATCTGAGAGTTCACTAAGTTTAGCTTAAATTAAAAAATATAAAATTTTAAATTAGTGTAAGAGAGTAAATTAACCGGTTAGTTTAGTTAATCTAGAAAGTTAGTTTAATACTGTTTGATTAGCTAAAGCTTAAATCAAGTTAGTTTAAGCTTTTAGAGAGTAGTATTGCGCTAAATTTCGGTAGTGAAAAGCCAGTTTTGATAGTTTTCATAGCGGAAATTTTATACCACAGAAGTTCAAAAATAAATTGCGTTTTGATGATAAAATGTTAAAAAACTTCGTATGACGGCGAATATTTTCCGTGATTTGGGCTAAAAATTAATTTTTCGTTTGTAATATTCGGTTCCGGTTACGGTAGAATATCCGGTACAATTTTTACATTTCGGTTTACGTCTCTGTTTTCGGTATTTTGTAATTCCGGTTGCATCCTGGCTGCTTTAACAAAATAAAACACCAATCAGTCGTATTCTCAGTTACGAGTAAAACATGGTTATGGAACAAGTGGACTGTATAGCAGCTGCGGATTTGATGACAAACCAGTCTGAAAAATGTATTAAATTTCAAAAATCGCCATTTGCTGGTTCAAAATTTAGGTCTTTATACAGCTCAAGATTGGGCCGTTTTTCTGATGTACTGCAATAGAGTATGCTTAAGCTTTAAATTCATTTTTTGCTTAGACTTCATCTTTTAGGCTTAGAAATATGCTTATACTACTGTTACTACCCCGTTGTATATATTGGCTAAAATTTATAGCAAATATATACATTTGAGTATGTTAAAGCCTACATTTTGCTAAGTATTTGAAACAACACTGAACATTCCAATGAGTTGATTAATCAATTCAGCTAGCGAGTTGGTTATTTCTGAATTAATAGCAGTAAACATTAACTCACTCTGAGTTGAGTTGATTCTCACTCTGAGTTGAGCTGACTCTGGGTGAGTTGGTTAATTAGCTCCGAATGAATTGAATCAAACTCATACGTCTGAGTTCTGATAGTCCTAACTCAGACTGAGTGATTCAACTCATTCTGAGTTCACTATCAACTCACAAAAATTTACAGTGAATGCACAGTGGGTGTTTCCGTGTTCGAAATAATTAATCGTTTATTTATTCAAGTTTCCGAGTCGGCTGAAATTTTAAAATGCTATTTTAAAAAAAATACAATGTTTGTGTTAAAATAACATTTTCATTCACAGCCTACACTTTTTAGTATAATTTTGGTTACCTGATTTTAGGATGCGTATTTCAGTTTGGTACCACAACAAACAAACCGGTTTGAAATTAGTACACAACGAAATCCCATTTTTACCATGGACGTAGTGAGGATTTTTGTCCCGAGGCGAGGGACACACACATCAACACTTAGTGTGTGGGAGTGAAACGCACAGGACGTCGTAGTTTCAATTTATTCAAAAATCAAAATTTGTCCAAAACCATTGCGGGACGCCATGGCCCCCATTGGCTTCTCCTATGGCTACGCCCTTGATCTTTACCAAAATCACTGAGTACACTGTAAAAAATGGGGAGTCAAATTGACTCTCTCGAAAATAGGCTTTTCCTGGCTGCACAAATTGAGTCAAATTTGACTCCGCCAGAGTCAAATTCGACTCACTGAGCGATTCACTGAATCGAATTTAACTCTGGCGGAGTCGAATTTTGACTCAGTTTGTGTAGTCAGGAAAAGCCTATTTCCGAGAGAGTCAATTTTGACTCACCATTTTTTGCAGTGTACGGCCCTTGACGTAGTTACCCATACAAATATGAACCGGGTTTTTTTGATCGAAAGGTTAACGACATATTTGTCATCCATTTTACATATTTTCTGATCTTTATGGACCCAGACCCCTAAAGCTTTTAAGGGTTCCACTGGGCGCCCCTGAGGTAAACACTCAGACGTCTTTAGTATTGTTTTTGACCTTTTACATTCAAGCGATTTACCAGCCGTAACCGGGGTTTTTTTTGGTTTGGTTTCAAAGTTTGTCACTTGTCAAAATGTCAGTGCAAATTTTTTTCTCAAATTTAAAACATTTTTAAAAATCACAACTTTTGACGCCATATGCTACCAAATTGAGAAATTATATAAACTTTTTTATTACAAAATTATCAAAAATCCAACCGCATATTCACTGCAAAAATGGTAAGTTTAAATTGACTGTCTCCGAAGTAGGCTTTTCCGGATTTTACATAAACTGAAACAAAATTCGACTCCGCCAGAGTCAAATTCGACTGTGCTCAAGTCGCTCAGTGAGTCGAATTTGTACTCTGGCGGAGGCGAATTTTGACTCAGGTTGCGTTGTCCGGAAAAGCCTATTTCGGAGAGAGTCAATTTGACTCACCATTTTTTGCAGTAAACAGTCCGTAGTTTTTCACTTGTTGGTAAAATACCAACAGTGCATAATACAAGAGTGTGCAACTCTTTGGGGTTCGCATGGTACAAAATGTACCAGCGGGCGTTTGCGCGTTTTTGACCAACTCCCTTATTTAAAAGTGCGGCCGCTGTCGCATGCAATCACCCTAAATTAAACTATAAACCGATAACTTTTGTTGCCGGATACATAAAATGACTTGGTTCCGTACAGTGTGTTCCCCACTCTCAATAAGGGGGCTCGGCCAAAAACGCTACGCGTGCCGGGTGCCTTTTTTCTACACAGAATGTATCCAGTTGCATCCTCTTGTTGAAGTACTTATGCATCATACACCCTTGGTAAATACGTACGGTATAAAGTGATATTTTGCCGTGTAGATATAAATCTATTGTATTAATAGGTTTTTGCTACGGTCAACTGTTCTTAGTTAACATATTTATCGCCAAAATTGAACTTTTGCTTGGTTCCGCATTAATTAGGAATACTGGCCAAAATACCGGAAACGAAAACGGATACCGATTTTATCCAGAAAACAAATATCTCGGTTGTACATTTGAGTTTTGAATAAATAATTTTTACGCGTTTAGTACGAACGTGACTCAGCGGCGACTGAAGGCGTCAAACCTACCGCAATATCGTTTGGAGCGTCCGCAGGGACCAGCGGTCAACGTTTGACTCAAAATGTTGGCGAACCGTCCACTCCGGGATCCGGTGACAAGGCGCTGCCGTCCCAAGATGTAACTACAGCATCTGGTACTGCTATAACTGGCGGAAAGCATCGTGCATCACAACCAATCATGCCTGTTCCTTCAAATATCGCCATGCTACACGGAAATTCCGGCGGATCTACTCAGCCTAAACAACTTATCGGTGGTCTCAGTTCCGGTAGCATGCGGCTAAAACATAGACGAGGGACTGATTCCGGATTGCCCAGTCTTATAGAACCGGATACGGAAGCAAATGAAGACCGGATACTGAAATTTGGACGCGGTCCGAGCAAAGGGATGGTTGATTTTGTGGGAGGAACGCCGGGCAAGAATACACAAGGGGTCATAGGGGATGGTGCCATGCCGGGTGCCGGCGGCACTGGAGCAGTAGGACGACAAACGATTTCCAGTTTGAACATTCCTGCGGGACTTTTTGCTGGAAAGACAGCGATGGGCACCGCAGGCACTATGGTAAGTTAGGACCGGCTACGCTTGGAGCGATGAGGTGCTCGGCGATTCTCTTAGGAATTTTTCCATGATCTCAAATCAGTCGGCGTTTGCTCAAAAATGGTTCGATTTTGAAAAATTTTCGAATTTTTACGCCGCTTTTATCATGAGCCAATATTGTTGATCCAATGCCTGAATTTGATTTTTTTAAAAACGCCATTGTTAATGAAAAAATTCTTACTTGTAGTATCTATCACCGTTTCACTCATAGAGTATACTACGAGCAACTAAATGCAATGATGTACGAGCAATACACACACTGCGAACAGTGTTTAACATTTATAACATATATGCGCAGTGCACAATATCTACAAGACGTGAGAGCCTACTCGGGCTCGAGCGTCAAGCTCCTATTGCTCAGTGATAATCGTAAACGCCTTCCACCCGTGAGACTGGGGATCGAATCATTTACCTTGAAATTACATCTCATATGAAATTGAAAACAGTCATGTGAGAAACGGATAAGGCTAATGATCAGTCACTCGGAACCGTCTCATTTTTTCAAAGAACTTCTCCAATTTTGTACACCGCAACTCAAATTGTTGCTTATAAACCATTATTATTTTATAGATCGATTTAAATACTTAATTATACTTCAAGTTTGCGCGGAAGCAGACTTTGAGCACAAAACTTGGCTGTGATTATAGAAAAATTGGCCAATGTTACTTTTAGGGCCGTAACAGTAGATTAAGCGTATTCCTATGCCTAAGCCTAAGCGTTGCAAAAGCGTATTCCTAAGCCTAAGCAAAGAAAATGTAGTCTAGAATGTAAGCCTATACTCTTTTACAGGCCCATCAGAAACCGGGACGGCCCTAAAAGTAACATGGGCCAAATAATGAATAACATGTAACTAAACAGAGACAGAATTTCGCTAATAACTTGACAATCAGCTTTTATACGCGGAATCTTTGATTGTTTTCAAATGTAATTTGCGAAAATTAGCATTTCAAAGCTAAACAATGTCCATATGGAGCGCAGCCCTTCACGAAAACTTTGCTGCGGATGCGATGGAGCTGAATCCACAGGACGTACGGATTACCGGTATATATTTGAAACAGTACACTGCAAAAAATGGTGAGTCAAATTGACTCCCTCCGAAATAGGCTCTACGGGACTACACAAACTGAGTCAAAATTCGACTCCACCAGAGTCAAACGTGCGATTTAGCGAGTCAAATTTGACTCTATTGGAGTCGAATTTGGCTCAGTTTGTGTAGTCCCGTAGAGCCTATTTCGGAGAGAGTCAATTTGACTCACCATTTTTTGCAGTGTATTATATCAAAACACTACAGCGTGTACGCAAAATATTATGGATACTCCTGTAGTTGTGTATAAATTTGAAAAAAAAATTAAATTTTAGGTGCCAGCAGTGAACGTACAAACCGCAGAAGGTAAAACTTTCACGGCAACAATGATCGAAGATCCGCTGTTATCCGGAAGCGCCGGCACTTCGAGTATACCGTTTCGTGGGACGCTTCAACAAGCATTTGCAAATCCTACCGGATACAGTCAACATATTCCAATATCTCTCAAAAATTGTCCCAGCTTCAATTTTGGTCAAGAATCAACTGCCATCAGCATTGCGAACACTTCCGTTGCGAACCAGCAAGTACCTGTTGGTCAACGTGCCAGACTAACCGGCGGTATCGCGTCGTTTACCCCGGGTATGTATGACATCGACTCAGGTCGCCAGGTATCGGTCGATGGTGGTCAACAAAATTTTGACGCCCAACCCACGTATCCATCATTTCCGCAACAAATTGATCACGGCAACACCAGCGATTTTCACAGTCGTCTGCTGCAACAGCAACAACAACTACAACTGCAACAACACGAACTCAAATCAATGCTTCCGAGTCTGCAACAACTTTTATCGTCTGTTCAACAACAACCGCAACAACCGCAACAACAAAATCTATACGGTCTACAACAAGGAGGCCACCAGTCTACTATAGGCAACAATAGTCCGACGTCGCAAGCAAACGTTGCCGGACTGTATCAGGCAACATTTGACGTGACGTCGTCGCTAGCTGGACCCAACAGAGGTGGTCTGCTAGCGTTGGGTGATTTTCGTACACTATCACCACAAGAGCTCGTATCACCGTTGTCTGGTGCAACCAGTTGTGGAGCGTTATCGCCAACGCTTGGCGCAGCGATTCCGAGCATCGCTGCGCGAACGTTGGAGAATTATTCGCTTCAGCTGTTACGCAGCCAACTCGATCAAGCGCAACAGACGTCTCAGGTAAGTTTTGGGGGGGAAGTATCAAAGGGAACTGAGACGGAACTTCTATCTCCAACTTGGCAGCAGGTACCGTTTTTCGAGACCTCGCCTCAGCGACGTCGTGTTTAGATGGTTGTTCGCGTATAATCTGCATCCGCACAGTATGTCTATTATAATTGTAATATTATCATATAGATTGGTTACTTTTGGCCTGGACAGAGATTATATATTTGATGAAGCTACATAAGTTCTGTGGATAATTAAATATATATTGTAATTGGACGAGCTATCTCCTAGAATGCGTTTTCAATTTCGTTGGGTGGCCCCAGTTCCAGCCAGTTATACCCGATGCCCAGTTACCACTGGCCGCAAACGTGGCGACGGAGCGGCTCACAGAGTCTGTACAAATAAGTAACGAGTGTTAAAACACGCTAGTGTACCAAAACGCTACTTTAAGCAATCGCTTTTTAATAGAACGCCTAATTTGGAATTACTACATAGATTTTGAAACCACGACTGGCCTTTTGTAGGTTTTACAAGAATTCTAAATCTCGTCTACGCACAGAAATCGTTAGAAAATATTTGTTGTTTGCTGCTATCAAAATCAAATGAATTCTACGACAATTCGTCGCCCGACAACTTGTCATCCAACAGTGTCCTAAAACCTATTTTTCTGATTATTTCTCTGAGTTTAATGACAGGAAACATCAACCCGCTCTGAGCTGTTTTAATTTCGGTTGAGTTGACTAATTAACTCAGAATGAGTTCAATCAATTCAGAATTCTAATTTCTGAAAGATCTAATTCAGAGCTCAGGCGTCTGAGTGGATTCAACTGATTTTGAGTTACAATCAACTCACTGAAATTTACAGTGAACGACGCTAGCAGAAAATTCTGTAATATGTTTTTTGTTTTTGTATTTTCTTTGTTGTACTGTAATGAAAATATTGATTCATATGTTCGTATTGATTTTCTGTTGTGTTTTCGGAATTTCGGTGCGTTTTTGACCAAAATCGCGCAACAAATTTTAATTTCATTCAAAAAAAAATCATGGATCATAACGGATATTCACGGTATATTTCATTTCGGAACCATATCCAGAGCTGAGCCCATGGACCGATCAGGGAAGGATCGTTTTTCTGCGAGACAGCAATCGAGTAAGCTTGAGCTTTAGACCATTTTTTTGCTTACATTTAGGTTTAGGCTTAGATTACGGTTACATCCCGTTGTATGTACGTTGGCCTATAGATGTATACTGTAGTGACCCGAACAAGAAGGGGTGATAAGAGGGGGGTCCCCATTTTGAGTCCCAATCAATAGGAGTCCGTATCTCTAATAAGTGTGTTCGTAACCGAATAAAAAGGGGGGTACCGTTTGGAGAGGCCAAATGACTATCAGTCCCACCTCTTATTCGGGTCACTACAGTAAGATGCATTGGAGTTTTTGGCAAAATCATATCATAACTCACATAATTCAATATTTTCAGATATCAGCTGCACAAGTTCAACTGTTACGAGATCAATTATCTGCTGAAACGACTGCTAGAATGGAAGCTCAGGTATAAACAGGCTGGCTAGTAATCAGTTAATATGCAATTATACGACATTAATACAATAATTAAAAAGTATAGTACTACACGGAAGCTTAAAAATTCAGCTATTTTGTCATACCTTAATAATTTCAAAATTCTATATCCTTGATTAATATGTTGCAACTGTCAAATACAAATTGTACTTCGGGTCGTTTATAAACAAATTCAAACACTCTAAACCCAATCCAGTTAATAAATTTCTTATTGAATTCAAAACTAAAATATAAATTAAATTTTAAATTTTAAATTTGTAAATTTTAAACTTTAAATTTCAGGTTCGTACCCAACAACTGTTAGGCGCAAACCAAGAGCTGTTGTCGCAAGTTACGACGTTAGTGAATCGTTTACAAGAGCTTGAGTCAAGTATAACAACCAGTCTTCAACAGCAACAAGCGACGGTAAGAACACAGCGGGAGCGAGGACCTAGAGCTCAGGGTCAATGTAAAGAACGGGGGCGGAACAGTATTATAAGCATATTCCTAAGCCTAAGCCTAAGCCTACGCGTAAGAATGAGCATATTCCTATGCCTACGCCTAAGCCAAGCAAAAAATTAGTCTAAAACTTAAGCTTACTCTACTGCAGTCTCACAGAAAAACGTTACGCGCCTGATTTTTACATGGGCCTCGCTCAGGAACAGTGGGATAAAGTGTCGAGGGGATACACCAACGCTAGAATTTAGACATTTTAGTCTGTTGAGCAAACACTGTAGATTAGGGCAGCTTTGGTAACTAAATATTTCTAAGGAACGAACATTTTTATGCCGAAATAACTTTAGTCCGCATTTCAAACTAATATCCTGTAGGCAAAGTGAAAATCAGGTGCCATATTTGGGTTTATGCGATAACCTTTTGCAGTCAACCAGTGTTGCACTGAATGTGTGCTTGCACGTTCGATACCTACTTTTAGAATGCATTCTAAGTTTAAAACAACCAATTTTATTATTGCAAATAAATACTACAAGGAACGATGGAAACTTGCCCAAAATACGTATGTGGCGAATTCTAGTTTTAATTATATAGATTAAAAATGGCAATATATTTGTCGCGTAACAGCCTTCCGCCGTTTCGTGACAAATTTATCATTGAAAATTTCAAGATGCACACAGGCCCGTAGCCAGATGATCCTAATCAGGAAGCTAAACATTTTTCACGAGCGGCATACATGGGTTTTCGATGACTTACAAGCATGGATGAAACTTTTATAAGGGGGCCAAAATTCTTCCATGGGGGAGCTGAGCCACCCTGCCCCCTTTGGCTACGGCTCGGATGCAGCCGGCTAATAAAATTGTTAGGCCATTCTGCTGTGGCAAAAGTTCAAACACCAATCACCGACATGTGAAAGGTGCTACACACATTTGAGAATATTGGCCGAGAAGCAAATCCCAAAACTATTAAAAACAGTAAATTGATCGCATAGTTTCAGCATTGCACTTTTACTCATATCTGTATTACTTTTTGAAAACTTTGTCATTTTACTTCATTTCAGCTTCTACGATCTCCGCTGTCGCACATCAGGACCGGCTTACAAGACGCTGACGGCCGAAGCAAACCGAATCCGCCTACGCTAACATCACAACCCTCCGGTGCACCAGGCACCATAGTTCCGGTCCCAAAAGTTCCGTCTGGAATGGTTGGTTTGACCAAATTGCCCGGATTTGCTGATCCAACGCAGTTGCCACACGCTGGAAATCAAGCCACAACATGGCTACAAAGTAATAACCAGCTTGCCAGAGCACTACTCAGTCCAATTCCTATAAACATCGGGCAACAACAACCACAGCCCAACAGACGGGGAGCCATGCAACCCCATGCGACCCCTCAAGTCTTAGGACGAGCAGCACGGGCGGGCTCAGTACCGGCAGAAGAGACCACAGGTCAATCGCTTGCCGTAGACACGGAACGCTACAGTAGACGTGGGACAGTATCAAGTAGTCATCGCCAAAGTGAATGGATCACAGCATCGCAACGAGCAAAAGCTGCTCGATTTGCTGGACTTTCGATGGCAGTCAACCCTGACTCTGTCGAAGATGTCGAAGGAACGGCAGTGAAATCAAACGAAAACAACAACAACAACACAGATGGAGACAGTGGAGAAATACAATTTCATCGATTTGAATTTAATCCACAACAAACAAAACAGCAGCAGCAGCAACAACAACCAAACGTGAAAGACACTGCCGCAGCTGGTGCCAAATTGCAACAACAGCAACGAGAAACGCCAAAAATACTCAAACGATCGCCAGATGAAAAGAAAACACCAGTCGCGGCATCATCCAAAGATTCCAATATCGGCAATATCAAAAGAAACGACAGCAACAAAGAAACGTCACAAGCATCGACTGCGAATAAAGCCATCTTGTCGTCGAGCTACAACCAGCCGACACCAATCACGGATACAATTTTAACATCGAACATCAAAACGCTACAACGGCCAAAAATTGAATCGCAGCGCGGCGGACAACAATTGAAATCGAGCTTAAAATTGCTTCACTCAACATCAGGAGACGATAAATCAAGCAACACTGGTGGAGCGACAACCGGAACAGCGGCCCGACCAAATCCGTTCGCTGGAACCAAATCTGCCGCTGGTCATCAAGGGAGCACAGAAAGCTCGTTTGGAGGACCCACTAATGCTTCTGCCAAATCAAACGCGGCACCGAGGCGTAAGACTGCCGTTTTTGCCAGTCCAATTGAAGATAGCGATGACGAGTACGAAATTCGTTCGCGAGAATCAAAACCCGACCGCACCCACGACGCTTGCGCTCAAGGACCATCGGCAAATATCAAAGCAAACGTGAAAGCACAACGCTCATACCCACCGTCAGCAAGTAACTCATCTCGTTATTCGCACGACCCTAAAAGCTACAGTTTGGACAGTGCCAGGCAGCCGTTGGAGTCAGACATCGTCGCGACGAGTTCTAGTCAACGAAACAAAAATAATCCACAACAAAAACAACAACAACAACAGCAGCAACAGCAACAGCAAGAACAACAACAACAACAACAGCAACAACAGAAACAACGCAAACAACAACAACAGCAACAACAGCAGCAACAACAACAACAACAACAACAACAACAACAACAACAACAACGTTCAACATCACCATCGCCCAACACTTCATTGTATTCGCCACTTCATTCCAGTAATAAACCAACAACTGGCAGACAACAGACGGTAGAAGGGAGACCTCAAAAAGCACAAAGCTCGAGCAATAAAGGATTCGTTCCTATACGTCGTGTCAAAGGATCTCTAGAACACGTGACAGCCGCTAGCGGTTCAATCGCACCTCGTACCAGCCAAGACGATAGCCAAAGTACCCCGTCATCTTCTAGTGTCACCCTAAGAGACCTTTGGACCGGGAGTCGTAATCCTAGAGCGCCTGTAGACCATAACCACGTATCTGAACTCGAAAGTGTATCAAGTGATGATATTGAAACGACTGCTGAACTCGAATCAATTATTCATATCGAGCGAAATTCGCAAGATTCAAGTATCAGCTCTCAAGGACGCTCGGGTCAAAACGTCTTCACGACGAGTGGCGAAACTCCGATCTCAAAACTTTTTGATCCCAACTTAGCAAACAGACCACAGCCTCGTAACCCTGGTTTCGTTCGGATGAAACAATCGGCAACAGAAGAATCGTTTCAAACGGTCCAGCGAAACAAACCACGCGGGCATCAAAGTTCAGGATCGACCAAATCTGGTATGCCAGAGTCGTCTTCCAGTCTTTATCAGCTATCAACAACGGCTACAACGTCGTCTCATGCACCGTTCAGTGAACAGCAACGGCAAGCGACCACAGCAGCTCAGCTTGGAATCAGTGTTGAACAACTGAAACGACTCCGACTGACAGCAGAACGCAACAGTCAAAGTTCGAAAAATAGTTGAACGAGCAATCGACAATTACTTTTTTCTCCAAAGCATCTGCTGGGAAAACTCGCGTTGAGAAAACGATTTGAAGTTTGAAGTTGAACGATCACTGGAGATTTTCACAACGATTATGCACTGAATCTAAACTGAGCTGGAAGAATCGGAAAATTCTGCAGAGTCGGAGTCGATGGAACTGTAAAACACAGGAGACGCCAAATGACTGACTGACTTTAATATACACAGAACACGACGATAGCTATATTACCAGTCGTAGTGGAACTACATGTATTGCGTGAAGCTGGAACACACTAAAGCAATTAAGCTAATATGCAAATTAGTCATTAGCTAACTACTCATTTATCGGCTTTGGAAGTTTTTAAATATATTCAGATTACTCGCACCCAAAAACCCTTCAGTAACCCTAATAATTCGTGAAATAATTTGAAAGGTCCTAATTTAGGTTTATCAAGGCAAATATGCAAATTAGCTATTGATTAACTACCCAGTTATCGATTTTGAAAAGTTGTGGACAATTTATTCGTATTCCGTGCACCCGAATACCCTTTACTGTTGACAATAGATTGCCTGTAACCCTAATAATTAGTGAAATAATGTAAAAAGTCCTAAGTTAGGCTTAAGTAACGAATTATGTAGATTAGTCTGTTGCTAAAATTAGCGGTTCAAAAATTTTGAAACTTCAATGCGAGGTTAACACCTGGGATTATTGGCTTTTAAAAAGAAAAAGATTATCAAAATCGATTCACCGGTTTTTGAGATTCTTTTCAGACGGACGGACAGACGGACGGACATCAACCTTTCGACCCCCGAGTACAAAATATAAAACACTTCGCTCAATAATACAATTTCTCGAGGGCAGACAATGATTTTTCTTTATAATTATATAATGGAAATAAACCTAATGTGAATATATATGCTAAATCTTCCACTTCAAAAATAACTTGAAAAATATTTGTTCGATATGTACAGACCAAACCACGTGCAAAGTTAAGCCTTTGATGATTAACTGAATTCAGACGTATCGGCAACAGGATTGTAACAGTGGTATAAGTATATTCTAATCTTAAGCCCAAGAATAAGCTGACACCTCAGCCCAAGCAAAACAATTAGTCTAAAGCTTTACTCTGTTGCAGTCTTGCAGAGAAACGTTTCACCCCTGGTCTTTACACGGGTCGAAACTTATACTTCAATATCAGTTATCTGTATCCGTTATTTTGATCACTATCCGTTTTCGTTACTGTTAATATCCGTTTACACTCTGCAACAAACCACAATCATTATATTTTATTTTTCATCGTGGCCAATTTATCTGAGTATTTCCAGGTATACACGTATTAACTGTCGCCCACAAAACATGACACAAAAATTCGTAAAGCATTTTCAAATTGAAAAAATCATCGTTTCTAACAGACACCAAGAGATGCTTAAAATCCATTTTTAACAATAAAGGGGGCCAATGTTACTTTAAATGGCGTAACGGTAGATTAAACGTATTCCTAAGCCGAAGCGTTGCAAAAATGAGTTCCTAAGCATAAGCGTTGCAAAAATGAGTTCCTAAGCCTTGCAAAAATGAGTTCCTCAGCCTAAGCGTTGCAAAAATGAGTGCCTAAGGCTAATGCAGGGTTCAAATTATAATTGGGGCAGTCGGGTCACGTTTTGTCACATGTTGATCCGACATCAAGATAAATTTTTGATACTATCATATGTTGCGGACAGACAAAAGTCGAATATCATGTAACATTGCTATACAAAGCACGGGTACACAGGTTATCTTAACATACAAGTGTTCGAATGTCACGTGACGCAATCAGACATATTGCTGAATATCATATGATATTCCAAACTATCACAAAGTAACATGGGCCATAAGAGTATTGTTCAAATGCCTATTAATAATTGTACTGTTGTCACCTGAAGAGGGCCTCATATTAAATCCCAATTAATAGGAGACTGTAGCCCTAATTAAAGCCCGTCGGTAAATTACGTCTATAAGTCCTAAGTAAAGTCCACAAAACACACCAATGCAGAAAAACCTAGACTGCTCAAATGTCGAACAGACCTAAACCAACCAACATAAACTTTATTAGATCCAAAAAAATGATTAACGGACATGGCAATTAACAGTAGTGCTTCGGAACATGTACCCGTCCTACCCAAACAGAAGAATATGGAAAAGCACCTTGACTCTAACAAACAAGTGGAGAAGTAAAAATATGTCTGTGACAGAATTACAGGCGGTTAACTCTGACCAGGCAAATAATTATAAAACCACTCTTAATCGGGAAACTACAGTAGGAGTATGGACACTGGAAAACTAGGAAACTGAACAATTCGTGAGATTTAATAAAGCTGACAGAAATAAACAATATAAGTAAGTTTTAAATGCTTAATAAAGCGCAACTGTTAAGTTGACTTTGTGAAGTATGTACATAACAGGGTGTAACCGAAGGTGAAATACCGTAGCCGGAGGTCAACGAAACTTGCCGGAGCCGGAGGTCAGGTGATATTAGGTAGCAAAAATGATGGTTAATTTAGTTAATTTTAGCCAATATCTGCAAAATGTTGTTAAGTTGTTTGGTTTTACGCTAATTTTCTGCCAAACTGCGGCAATTCTTTCCTGAAAATTGTGACAACAGTCAATCGGAACGCGCTAAATAGATAAATTTAGCAAAATTATGCAAAATGTTACTACCGAAATTGCTGGAACTTCCGGCAAAAAGTCTACCAAAGCCGGAGCGCGATTTTGTACCGAAACCGGAGGCAGCACTCCGGTTGTACCCTGATACATAAGTAACATGTTTTAACGTTTTATTCGTTTAAATATCATAAGTTAATAAACGGAAACACATACCAAAAAACGGGTGCAACCAAGTGATCACAAGCCAGATATTGGAATAAAAATAACATTTCAAACATTTCCCTATGTTTTGTCGCCCGCTACCGGATTTTGTTATTTTTCACACAGAAATAACATTTAAAATTAATTTCTTATTTTAAACATGCAACTCAGCCCTCGCATACACCCACACGACAATTGTAAAATCAGTTCTGAGTCGATGATCTGTTTTATACAAGAGTATGAAACTAAGTCGGATTTTCACTGGCGATAAAACCTTATCTTTGGGGAGGGGGGGGTCGATATCGCATATAACAATTTTCTAAACACCGAAAATTTAGGAATTAAAGCGGATCATTTTCACTATCGCTGGCGTTTCGCTTTTTACGGTTTCAGTCCACGCAAAAATGAAGGTAAGGCACAACGCAATACGGGCTGGGTACGTTCTCTTCTACACTGAATATACCCCGTTGCATGCTCTTGTCTAACAGTATGCATTATTCACTCTTGGTTGTACCAAAAGTGCATGATACAAGCGTGAGCAACTCTTTGGCTTCCGCATGGTACAAAATGTAATACCGTGCGTTGCGTTTTTGGCCGACCCCGTTGTTTAGAGGGTGTTCGCTGTCACATACAATAACCCTAAATTAAACTATAAGGGGTGCCTCTTTGACTCTGCATACATAAAGTACCATCTTTGGCACCGGTTGTACCCCTCTAAATAAAGGGGGGTAGGGCAAAAACGCAACGCGTGCCAGGTACATTCTTTTCTACGCAGAATGTGCTCAGTTGCACACTCTTGTTAAATAACGATTATCCACTCTTGATTCTAGTAACCATTAAAAATACAGAACTGAAGCCACAAGCACAGTTTATACAATCTAAGCTGGGTATTCTGAAAATCAACTGCGGATAACATTTATCGCCAGTTGACGATTAGGCTTGTAGTCTTTAAACCACCAAATAGTGGTATTTGATATTTAGCATCTTTCCAAACGTTAATTTAGCAAAAAATTTTAGGGACAATTTAAAATCTACAGCTATCACTGGGGGTTTCTGCTTGAAAGCCTACATACTATAGACTAGCTGTGACAGTTGCTGCACACTGCTGAGAATATGCCATCTGATCAAGCCACTTAGTTTCCTTCCCAACACCCAGTTTTTCAAACTGAATCCAATTTTAAAATTCGCAATCAACTTAAAATGAAAACGCTACAAATACTGCATAATCAAAACAAACCCGACACCAACAACCGCCACAGATACAGGAATAATAACACGGCGAAATCTAGTCAAAAATCCTTTTTCTTCCAAGCAAACCGACACTTTTCGTTTCTTTCGTTTTGACCGTCCGCTGCCAAATTTACGCTCAAGCTCTTCTGCTTCCCGTGCACGCCGTTCTCGTTCTGCATTATCTTCTAAAGTCCCTTCCGTAAAGTCGGCTTTCTTTGTTGCTGCCGCAGACTGACAAGCCTAAAATTCAAACAATAAGCAATATTCATTTTCTACCTAGCTAAGTATTATATCGATCCATGCCAAACCCACCAACCAACTTCCTCCAACGTTCAGTTAAATTCGACGATAAGCCGGTCGATGTTATTGCATGCGGTGACAAGCGACTTGACAGGCAGGATGTGAAGCATCTCTCACATGCTTAGGGTTACTAGCAGATTTTGGTTTAAAATTATTATAACCGGTATCGCCACTTTTGTCTTGCCAAGAAATGAAATTAACGTAATCACTTCAAAACTTTGCCGTCAATAACAGTTTCGAAAGCAGATATACCGTGCATTTTCCAAATTTTGTTTAAAACTATAAATGGAGCCGTCACCCAATTGTCAAAAATTTATTAATAAAAAATGACTGAATCTTTTAAATTCGTAATACAGAATTGTCTAAAAATATTAATTGAAAAATTTATAACAAACAAACAAACAAAAGACAAAAACTCAACTAACCTCGTCGCAAATAACCGTTATCTGTGCCGCCAAATGACACTGCGCGGTTTTCTTATTGACACCGCACGCGCAAAAAATCGTAACTTTCCGGGTACACATCTGTGTATCTGGACACGGCGGCGAATGACAATCGTGTGTGCAGCGATGTCCACAACTTAACAGCTTCGGACAGCGGTCACCACACGACAGCATTCGGTTGCGTTCCTCGTCGGTGAGACTGTCCGCCGTCCAGTCAGCGCATACAATATACTGTGGGTTGAGCGTACAATGACAGGGTAGCCGTACCGGTAAGGTACACGGAGGACATGGGCTAGGGTGACATATTCGACGACGGCAAGGGTGGCTACACCCTGGTTGTCTTGGTAGCCCACAGGTATATGTACATTCATCACATGGGTGAGTATTGTCGCGAGTATGACACGGCTGCTCGCATTTATGATTGGTACATGGTAGTAAGGCACCGCATGGCCGCCCACAGCTAGAACTGCAAGCTTGCGAGCAAGGCCTATCGATTGTTTCATGTCCTCCTAAAATTGTCAAATCGGTTACAATCCCAAGTTAAATTATATTAAAGAACCTATAGTACAGGTTTCAACAAAACAAGCAAATCCAAAATATCTTGTGACAAAAGCATTCATCGCGCACCTGTTCGCAACAGGTTTGCCAAATACCGAATTACAATAAATTATGTGCAAATTTAAATTTCGCACAGGTGTATGATAACTACTGAATCATTCACGGTACCTTGTGTGTGCGACGTGAAAAAGTAAACAATTCAGTTTTGAACGCTACTTATTTTAATTAAAACCCATTTCATTAACGCCTCAAAATTATTTAATTTGGTCGTTTGTGGAATGCATCTAAAATAATTGACATCAATACCATGCCACTATAACAATGAATGTTTGACCGGACCCTTTTATTTATTATAAATTCAACTGCTGCTCAGCTCAGCCCTTATTTCCATTGTAGTAGTTCAATTTATAAACTTGCGCTGTTACCGTATCGTTCAAAATTACTTAAAATTAAATAAAGTCAATTCTATAAACTAAGAATGCAATCTCCAAAATGAAAATACACAATACGAAAGCTATAAGTACCTAAACAAGTCACTGGAACAGGTGTCATACACGGCGGACAATTCAACTTAACCCGTTCAATACGAGGCTCCGGTTTTTCCCACGGTGTACTCGGCTTCGCTATTTGAATATTTGTGTCCATCAGAACTGCAGAATGACATATTTCGACGCAAGTGTGATCGCACGATTGATATTTCTACAAACATAATTTATTTCAAAAAATACCATCATCATGTTATAAACACCAATAATTATGTAATTCTATAACCGAAAATCGGAATCGAATCTTTTAATTAGAAACCGCCCACATCATAATATCCACAGTGCAAAATGTGAGCTACTGTTCGAGCTTCGGGAATCTCGGCGTATATATTCATATATGTCAACAAACTATAAACTGCACTCTTGGAATAAAGTTGAGTAACTGTAGAGTATAATGCACAACCACACTATGAACACCACAAACAACGCTAAGTCAAACAGTAAACCTAGGCTACGGTAAAGCAGCAGTAACGTTCAAATCCAGTACACACACATGTATTTTGGGCCACGTTCCAAGCAACCAAGTTTTCTATATGTGTTTGCAAATTAATTTTGTTTATACACTGTTCTGTAAGGTGACGTTTCCATTACTTTATGCGTATATTTTGTTAAGATATATGCATATTGTTTCAATGGCTTTCAACTTGCTGACGTGAACCTTGAAAACATAGCAAGTAGGCTTGCAAATATTGCAACCAGGTTGACTAGTATGTTTCGAAATACCGTGACGCTGGCTTCTGCAACGTAATTTAAGTCCGACAAATTCATTAAAAAATTTGCTCCTGTTCTAACTTTGCCACACTAATAAAATACTAATATATATGTTACGTACCAAACCACAAATAATTTTGCACGGCGGACAGCGTCCAAAATGACAATAGTGCGGAAGGCGTTTTTCGTGATGACAGTCAGACTTAACTTCGCACTGATGTCTGCATCGTGGCGGTTTGGTTATTTTCTCTCGTCCGCAAGGCACACGGATTACACTTTTGCCACAAGCGCATTTAACTTCCACTGATACAGGGCACGGATAGCAAGCTCCTGAATGAGAAGAACAGATATATTATATTATATATTCTAAAACAAAAACAAAGCGTCAACAGGCTTTACACATTTTGTATGTTCAAAAGTATATACTTAATAGTTAGTCGATAGCAGGGTGCTACCGGTATTTCGGTTCCCGTTGGGAAATCCAGTATTTTTCACTATCCGGTTCCGATAAAAAAATCCGTTATTTTTCGCCGCTATTTTGCGGTATGAAAACTTTTCTCATTCGAAAATTTAAGATTTGGTATATTATTCTAACTTATTTTTCTAAAATTGTCAGAGCGTTCATTGCTAAAATTTTCAATTTGTGCCATACTCTATAATTTATCATACACTTCCAGCTACTGAATTTGTTTCAAGATTTTGGCATCCTAAATGGTGTGTTTACACCATTAAAAGCGATAAAATAGCGTTAAAAATAAAGTTTTCGGTAACAAGTATTTTTTGTTTTCCGGTTCCGGTTTCGGCGTTTTGTAACTTTCCAGTTCCGGTATTTTATAATTCAGGTTTCATTCTGGTCAATAGTTAAAATCTATTGAAAATAGTCAAAATGCAGAAATAAGTATGTTCTTTTAGAAATGCCGTTTTAAATCTACTTTACATAACTGAAACAATCGACAGAAGTAACTTCTTTACGTGGTTATGCGAGGTTCACAAAATAAGTTTAAGGCCTGCCACAAAATGTGTCATAAGGTAGGGTTAACGTAACGCGTGACAAATTTTAAATTTGTTACGCGTTAACTCTACCCTAACACTTTTTTCTGTTAACCCAAGTCTAACGCTTGTCACAAACTGCTCTGTAACACGCGTAAGGGTAGCGTAAACGCTTGTCAAAACAAAATTTAAGAAACACAATGCGATACAAACCGATCGTGTGTTATAACGCTTACACACAGAAATATGTTTGCGTCTCAAAATTTTTCTAGCGTTAGGTAGTTCACACTTTCCTCATTTTGTGGCAAATTTGTTAGTTTTGAGAAAATTGTAAGGAGACATACTACATATACGGCCCTGTTCTATAGATTGGCCTCCGTCCAAAGTGTCGGTCCTACAGATAAGCAGTGGTATTAGTATGGGCTAATATTTAAACGAACGCACGTGTACGAAAATACTTGCACTTTACAATTTGCCCTTATGGCTCAGTCTGCATGCAAATGTAGATACGTCCCTACTTAACAAAATTCTGAAAATTTCTCTGGGAATACAATCGAGTATAGTTAAAAGCTTCTGAGCATTTTTTGCTCAGGCTTGCGCTTAGGTTTAGTAAAACTTTTATACTACTGTTACAAATTTAGCAAATGCTATAAACTTCGTCATAAAACAAAAACTTAATCACACTTGGACACAAAGCAATAGCTTAATCACACAAGTACAGTTCCGCCAAAGGTGAAATTGAACTGTAAAATTCAGTTTCCTGTGACCTACATCAGTGCTCACTTCTCTTAGACTACACACTCTTTAATGTACTCTTACAGAAAATTTTAAATTCTTAAAATTTTAAAATTTACGCTCAAAAAGCCAATCATTGAGCTTTGCGTTAACCTTAGGTTAACGAGTGCAATTTGAGCAGCCCACATACATATAAACAATGTGTGTTATATATAAATATATTAAATTTTGCGTTAACTCTACAATATCACGTGTCACAAAGCGCTCTGTGACAAGCGTTAGGAAAGGGTTAACAGAAACAAGTGTTATGGTAGGGTTAACACGCGACAAATTTACAATTTGTCACGCGTTAACCCTACTTTATGACACATTTTGTGGCAGGCCTTAAATTTATATTGTGAACGGCGCATTAAAGTTACAGGGCACCAGTAGTATTTCGTTTCAAGCAACCAAAGAAATAAAAATTTCGAACTATAAATTTGCATACCTCGATGACAAACACTTGTACACTTATGATTTCCACATTTTAACGGCCGACCACAAATTGTTTCGCAAGGTGGACAATGTCCATTGCAACACTTTTTATTACACGGATGTCGGCCACAATTGCGTTTGATTTTGCACTTTATATCACAGGTGAAATCCTGTTGAGTACAAACAAACCATACACGTATGAATCGCCAGGAAATCTCACTGACAGTTAAGTGTTAATCGAGATTACTTCTTTAAAGTAATCAAGCATTGATTTATTTCGGCGTCTTAAATTCCGGTAATGAAACGCAAAACTTAAATATATATCGACTTTATTAAGACTTCAAAACCCAACCATTATCCTACATACACTGAATTTATAAAATCAATCAACAACGTATCGACCGGATCCGAGATTCGGATCGTCGCCGGATCTCTGTAATTTTTAAGATCCTGATCCAAATCCGGATCCGGTAAAATAAACTACCGGATCTCCAGATCCGAAATTTGATATAAACAAAAACATACCAAAATTGGTGTATGTATTTCAAATATGCGTACGTAATCTAATAAGCACTGTGTGAGCATTAATGCTTTGTTGGAATGTCTATACGAAATACCTATGTAAAAAATTGAATATAAAAGTGTATGTATTTGCAAGTTGCATAGCTAGTGATAGGTACAAACCGCTTGGCAAATACTTATACTTATATGTACTTAAAAGTGCAGTAAAATTTAGCAAAACAGTGGATATTCTAGAAGAAATGGTTGTAGCAGTAGCAAAAACATATTTCTAAGCGTGAGGCTAAAATTCACCATAAAATGCGTGATTGCAATAAGTGTAGTAATTATTAATTAGAAACATATTTTTCAGGAATAAGTTTCAAAGTTAACACCATAATTACATATACGTGGAGACCAGTGTTGTTGCGGAAGAAGAACAAAGATAAAAATTTTAAATACTTCTTTTTTAGTCGCTGTAGGTTTTGTTAACTAATTTTGCGAAAGAATCAGTTGAACTTTTCTATTTTATATACGTTAGGTAATGAAAAATTTGGATACGGTCGTTTCCTACAATCAACCGAAATAAACTTACTTTCGCACACTGAATTAACTTTCGCTTGGCCCCACACCGACACGTTTTCGTGGTTGTTTCGGTACACGGCGGACAAATTCCTTTATGGCAGCGTTCAAAACATTGATGCAACCCGCATTGCAATGTTTTGCCACACGTATCACCGCATGTAGATTGTTCATCACGACAAATGATTTCCTGCAGCAACAATACAAGAATATATATAAATAACAAATTTCGCAAAAACATAAAAAATGTTAAAAAATGAATAAAACGTATTTAATATTTTTCATCTCTACACAATTATCCGCTGCCTACTTGGCCGCACCATATCCACAGCTTTTGATAGTTAGCAAGCTTTGCAAATACTGAGAACATACGTAGCCGAAGCAATAATTGTTCGCAAACCAACAACTACTATCCAAATAAAATAAAATACATCAGTCGGAGTTATTTAAAACAGCTGCCATATTACCTATGCGAAAGTAATTCACCTGAAACTCCGTTTTCCCACAAGGACATGTACGCTGATCAACAGGTAAGCACGGCTCACAATCTCCACTATGACATTGCTTGTGACAGCGGTGGGTACCGCACGATAGTTGTTTGTTGCAAACTTTACTACAATGCCAGTTTGGTGCAGTACACGGTTGAATACGAGATTCCGAGCCGCAGTCACATAACTGTTCGCTTTTCTCTGAGCAAGGAGCACAGGTGCCTGGATGGCAAACATCAGGGCATGTGTGAAACCGACAGGCAAGTTGTTTGTTGCAAATCTTAAACAATTTATAACATACTGATTCCAAAACACAGCTTAGATTCAGGCAAAGCAATCACTTAATCAATTCTTCGTTTCTAAAACCGAACTTAAGTTAAGCAAACAAACACTTAAGTCACGAAAAATAATTCAATTTGTGTAAAGTAACACTTCTGGAAAACTATTCATGGTCTCGCTAAGACTGCACACGCAAGATAGCGCATTTATATAAACCAAACCTCGTGTCGCTCGCACTGGCACAACATTGCAATTCTCTGTTTTTGTCCAAAAACACAAGTATTAACTTAAGTACATAGTACTTAAGAAAAATTTAAGTAAATACTTAATTGAGATTTCAGAAACCCAGCCACTGTGTTTCCAATACCCTTCTCCTGATCTAAACAGCTATTTTTCAGGTACAGGTCAATTATTAGCCACACGATAGCTACAGACAAATAGGCTAAACCCCCATTCCTGAAAATATCCTTGAATGCATCTCTTAGCTAAAGATTCCAAGAGACTATACTGTGAGCGGTACCCTAATCAATACTGATCAAACAACCAAAAAATCTACCTTATTACACGACCATCCTTTATTGCCACATCTTCTTGCCTGAGTTGCAGCAGTGCCGCAATAACATCTGACACTCAATACTTGAGGGCATGGAGGACAGGGTCCAGGATGACACAATACCAGACAACAGTGGTCGCAATTCGCCAGCTCTCGCCCACAAACTTCACCACAAGAATGTGGCAATATCCACGGATCATCGAGTGGATCTTTGACACGACCACAAAAGCAAACATAACTGCTCGGACATTCAGACAGTTTATAACTTGCCCGGCATTTTGGGCAACACCATCTTGCATGATCACTTGCTGGTTGAGAATTTTGCTCACTATTCGGCTCATTTTCAGCCTCAAGCAAATCTTGCTGTTGAAGCTTTTGTAGTTCAATTTGATGGACTCCTTCGTTGACCCATCGCTGAACGCAAACCAAATGGTAAATGTTGTAGCAAGATCGGCAACTCCAAATAGCCTAAAAACTCGGTATGTTTTTTGACATTCATTACTTTGATAATGGGTTTCCGAACAACATTGGCAGATACAAGTTCTCACTGCAAAAACTTGCACGCGGAACTTGCAAGAGCAAATAGCGGCTTCAGTTTGTCAATTTGGATTCCTTGGAAAATAGACGGTTGTATGCTGACCTAGCTATGTGTTACTAAATTGTTCATGGAGACGTTAGTTTAACATTTGATCATTTTTTTCAAACTAGCACCTAATCTTGGAACGCGTGGTCATCCTCTCAAGTTTTTTGTTCCAACCGTTGGTAAAGATTGTTTGAAATATTTTTTCGCGTGGAGAATAGTTCCTATCTGGAACAGCTTACCAACTTTGAATTTAGGAGAACCTATTGTCTGCAGCAAACGTATCTTTGTTTAAAAAACGACTGAAGAACATTGACTTGTCAAAATTCCTCAAGTTTTCTAGAAATTTGTGACAATAATATTATAACTTGTTGTTAATGAGGGCATTTGTTAGAGGGTTATGTACACCTTTTTGCCCTGAAGAAATGTCCCTACTAAATGACATAGTTTATTTGTTATCTTTTCTCCCAACTTCCCGTTGTTTTCATTCGTAAACGTAGTGTTTGTCATATGCAAGTCTATCAATATGTATATTGATCTTTGTTATAATTGTCATTGGGTTTCATACTACGTATATATTGTTTTTTATTCAATTGGCTTAAATTGTTCTTGCGTTTTCTTCGTTATAGTAAAACGGGAAGTGGGTTGAACCTGGAAGGCGTGGGGGCTTGTAGTGCCAAACACTAAGTATTTTTCTTGTTTCTCTTGGCTTCTTATATGTTTAACTTTTAGTCTGTGCTCTTTGTCACTGATAATTAACTCTGCTTTAGTTTGGCACTGTAAGCGGCACAGGTGCTGGAGTAGGGGCCTTCCATCTTCACACCCCAAAAAGATTCAGAATCCGAATATTTCTTTGCAAATCCTTGAAGGTGTAAGTTACTCGTTCAAGTTACATCTGCGAGTTCTTTCTACAAACTCTTCTACAATCGTAACTTACGTTGGTGCGCTTAATAAATTCCAGGCAAATAATGCACGACCGAGCCCTCGAGCGAATGCTGTCCGATAAGGACGCTTTCAGTCGAACCAAGGAAGCTGATTCATTAAATTCTCCATCTGAAAACAAATGATGTCTGAAAGCAAAAGTTCAGCAATTGATAAGCAATATTCACTACCAATGTGTATTCAACGGAAGAAGTGGATGTGTATTCTATAAATCTAATTAAAAATCAAATAACACACGTGAAGGACATAACTATACGGAAACTTATTACCTTTCTGTTTTACTAAGTAATTGTAAACAGTTTCGACCTTGCCTATCATGATTTTGTCAAATGAAAATTTAAACCTGTTATGGAGAAATCTTCTGAATATCCCTTCAATATTGACGACAGCAGTTGCGGCTGAGCAGATATATCTTCCTCATCTGATCCTTCGTCACTTCCTGACATATCTATTTGAGCGCCTCTTTAAGCATGATATCACATGCGGACGCGGACAACTCTTAACCAAACAGTATTGTTCAACTTTTGAATTTTGATGTTCCACGCGTTGATCGTTGCCACACTTAACGTTAAATTTACTGTAACTAGCTATCCAATACTACTCCTTATCGAAATTTCGTACACGTCTACTCTATAAATGATTTTGTACTAGAAAATGTTGATCGGTTTGATGATCTTGGTGTAGTGTTTACATATGATCTGAAGTTTTCTAATCATTGTTTTACTGTTTCTAGGAAATGTTTTCGTCTGATAAACATGATTTTTAAATGCTTTAATGTGTTAAATATTAACGAACTTATATGTGTGTATAAATCATATGTTTTGCCCATTATTGATTATAATTCACCTGTATGGTCTCCTTATTTGCTGAGAGACATTGATCAGGTCGAGAAAATTCAACGGTTTTTTACTAGACGCCTGTCGGTAAATTCAAGTTGCCAGCAATGAATTATCTGGCCAGACTACAGCATTTCGGTCTTCAGTCCTTAGAACAACGTAGATTGATACAGGACATGGTATTGTTTTATAAAATATATCGCGGTGATTGTGGTTTAGATCGTAATGATTTTGTTGTATCTACTACTGAGAACCGCACGAGAGGTCATGATTCCCGAGTTGTCATCAATCATTGTCTCACGGATTCTCTTAAAAATAGCTTTTTCCATCGTGTTAAACCTATTTGGAATGATTTGCCGCAACATGTTAATTCAGTTACTCTTATCCATGCTATGAATGATAAATCATTTCGCAATACATTAAAACGGGTAGATTTCTCTAGGTATCTTAAATTCGATCGCAACCTTGATTAAGATAGGTGAAAATTACGGTTTACCCCCTTTTTTCATCTGATTATTGTTTGTTACGGAATTGAGTTTCCTTTATTTCATAGCTTTATCATGCTTTAAATTTTTCCCTGTTCAAATAATCATTTCCGCAATAAACTTTTTGTTTGTTTGTTGTTTGTTTATAATAAAGTCTCAGAGACAACGGACCATGGCTAAAACAAGCTTAAACTTTAAACTTAATTTTGACCTAGGCTTCGGCTTATACTTAGAAATAGGTTTATACTACTATTACGACAGTAATGTGGGGGGGAGGAAAACTTTTGCCTTCTGTCAAACTAACATTACAGTTAGTTTATATTTACTTCAGTTATGGTGTAATGGATTAATTTGTACGCTACGGTTTCATATTTTTTGTACTATGATTTACATTCGAGGCGGCTTTAGAGCTGCTGATTGAGCCTTCCATTTCATCTTGCTCATCTATAAATCAATAGTAATGATAATCATATAGCTAGTACAGTACTCCCTAAATCTTCATAAATTTGCTGAGGGCATTTCTTTGAGAGGATACTATTTCATCTGTTGAATTAATCAGCGATCTTGGAATAGTGTTTTCTAAAAATTAGAAATTTAGTTCACATTGTTCTATCTCAGCTAAAGCGTTTAAAATAATTAATGTCCTTTTAACTCAATGCGTAGGAGCGATTGCCAGCTTTTTGTAAAAGCGTACCATTGCTATGTTATTCCTGTAATGGATTATTGTTCACCAGTCTGATCGCCTTATCTCTTGTCTGATATTACTGTACTTGAAAGGGCTCAGGCGTATTTTACCCTTAGGTTGTTTGCCAGACTAGGATGGCCCAAGGTCACTTACCTAGATCGACTATGTACGTAAACTCATCTTAGACACTAGGAATTTGTGGGCCAAAACCGATCTGGTCTTTGTGTCTAAAATTATCTATGGCGACTTGGTAACCTGGATTTAAAGCTTGAGGACTTTTTCACAATGGTTATGGATACAAAAACTCAGGATATCTAATAAGCCGCGCTTGGATATAAAGCATCGCAAAGTCATCTTTGAGACAATAGGAATTTGTGGGCTAAAACCGTTCTGGTCTTTGTGTATAAAATAGATTTAAAGCCTGAGGACTTTTTCACATTTTTTATAGATACAAAAACTCGTGGTCACTCAAAGAAACTTAGGATATCTAATAAACCGCGCTTGGATTGTTATAAAGCAACCTTTGCATATAGATTTATCTGTGTGTGGAATACCCTCCCTGAGAAAGTAAATGATTTTCCAGCAGTTCCTGCTTCAAATGCAAATATTTTTCATGAAATTGTAAAATTGATGTTTAATTAGACCAACTTAATTTGAATGTTATAGGATAAATATAAGTGGCTTACCATCCTTCTTATCAGAAAACTTTGTTAGGCTTGTTGAGTTACTGTTATTTGTTTTTTTCAATGTGTATTATAAATGTTATCTCACATGTTAATTACATTTAGCTTAACAATAAATCAATAAAAATAAATAAAAATGCATATGCAGAGAACTACATAATAGTGTTGAAAAATATAACATGTCAAGTAGAGTGTTGAAAAAATTAAACCAAGACAATGATGACACTGTACTAGAAAATAGTCATTGTTTAGAAATTTCGCCTTCACCGTCTCCGCCTCAGGGCAACAAATTTTTCTTGGTAAGTAGAGTTGTGAGACATGCTTTGTAAGCATGTGAGAAATGCTTGTCCTAGCGCATATGCAATATATGCAATGCACATTGTGTTGTATGCTAACAGTAACCGGCAGCATATGTGTCGACATATAGTCGACGAGAAAGGCAGTTGGAGAGGCGGGCTATGTGGCGCAGTGGTAACAGCGTCTGCCTGGCACGCAAAAAGACGCTAGTTCGAAACTACCCGTAAACCGCTTTTCAGCAGCTTAGTAGAAGGGTCTTAAGTCCCGGTTCCTACCCGGACTGACATGCTTGTCAGCCAGGCCACGTGTCGCAGTGGTTGAGTGTCGCTTAAGGATCTGTAGGCTTAGAGTTCGATCCCCGCTCTGTAATCCTGCTTTTCCAGCTGCTTCGTTAATAGGTCGGAAGTCCCGGTTTTGAGCGCAATGGAAAACTGCCGCGCTTTGAAGACGATACCCAGTTCTAAAATAAGGTAGACGGTCAAGGCACGACCTTGTTGAAAATTGGGGACTGTAAGGTAAGCATGTGAGAACGTGTCGGTCCTCGTAGACCGAGAGTTTGATTTCCGCGCTGGTGGTCCGCGTTTCCAGCTACTTAATTAAAAGGTATGATGTCCCGGTGTAGCATATAATGAGTCCATATTATATGCCACACCGGTTCGTGCCTAGACTGACATATACCAACGAATGGATACCCAGACATTAGCTTCGTGTTCATGTTAAAATCATTAATTTTTGTTTCAGTGATAAAATATGCGCTGTAGCATTTAGCTTATACACTTTGGTACTGGATTCGTTTAAATGATGCGTCTATACGTACGTACGTACAACAAGATTAACTCAATATACATTTTTTGCGAGCTCATTCGCAGCAAAATATCTAGAATGTCCACGTCTGAAAAGCAATTTAATGTGTTCGAGGCCACAACCGTAAAGTTTTTGTTTTTACCGGATATCGGAATCAGATACTATTGTTGCTTTTGACGGATCCGATCCTAATGCTACGCCTGGGTACAAAATTTCAAATGTTTATTAGTTTAATTATTTAGCTGAGTGAAGCTGGAACCGGCTTTGATGACACCTGCAGCGAATCAAAAAATGTTTCCGAACATAAATCGTCAACTAATGCATACTGTCAACCTGCATCTCGCAAAGCCAAGCGCAAAATGAAACGTCGGAAGCAAGACAAGGTTAGACTGTTGTGTGTTTGAAATTTGTCAGCATTGTTCCCTGGGAATTAGCTTAATAAAATTATCAGTTTTGACAGCTTATTCTTGCCCGTATTGTGAGAATTTGAACAGCAAGCAGCCGGGTTTATGCAGTAGTATTTTGGTTTCGGTGTAAAAGTTACGTTTTTAAACGTTTTTGTAGTCAGTACGTATATATTTACTTAGTTTATGTTGCACAAGTTCTGGTATGTAAATTTGAAAACGTCCTACGTATATATTGCTTCATAGACATCTATTGAAGATGAAGTGGACCAAACAATACGAGAGTTGGAGCAGATGGATAATTTTAGCAACGAGTGTTCTCACGCCAATATACAGAAGCGGGATGCAAACATACCCGATTGCACTTCTCACAGCATGTGTTATAGTGAAAAAGAGCTATTCTCTGTGGACCATAGGTAGAGTTATTTATCGTGGCGTAATTCTGTCGCAAATATTTACTTGTGATGTAAGGAGTTTCATTTCATCGTCAATTTTGATATATCAATTTGTGGCTTGTTGCAAAATGATCGAAGTCATTTGGCGCATTAAAATGACTTCCAAATAAAATTCAACGTTTTGCTTCTAATATTTCATTGCCATTTCTCTTTCACGAACAACATTCGTTGTTATCGGCTTTGTTACGATTTTTGCACAAGTTTAAGGAACTTAGATCCAGAATACGAATTGAACCGGAGACTGGGCTCAAAAGTGTTTCCTGGAAAGAAAGCGAAAGATAGACAAACGCGCGGTTCATCAAAGCTTGTTTTACAAAAACCAGGCTGGCCTGTATTTGGCAAAACAGGTAAGTTGATCCGTGGCAGTTGAGATATGTACTGAGTCATGAACATGCGAATAGTTAACAGCGTGCAATAGATATAGGTTTTTCAAGGGAACTAGCTGTATTAGCAAATTAGAAATTCAGTACGTACGAACGGGCGATTGTGTAAAAAAGTATGTATATGTTGTTTTGTTTTTGAATTTCATAAAATTTGTTTAGGATTGTCTATGAAATTGCTTGAACAGAACAGCGATGGTGTTAACTTGTTCAGCTTCGAACATGGAACGACATATCAGGCAGCACAGATTTTGTTTTGGGACGTTGTCGAGTCAATGAATCACGATTTATTTGTGGTATGGAAAATTCTCAGATTTTATTGTTTATAGAAAATTGTGAAAGTATGATTTTTTTGTAATTAAGTACTTTAATTTCGATGACTTAAAGTTGAGATTGTGTTGAACCATGTCCATAGAACGCAACTATTGTTGGAAGATTTTGGAGTGTTCTATAAAATAAGTCTTATATCCGTTTTGACATGTCGACCAAGCAAGCCGAAATCTTACATATGCAATAGAAACAAGTGAATTTTTAATATCGAGAGCCGAATTCAGTTAAACACTGATTAAGATTCAGAACCACACGTCATAAAGGTTTCAGAAAACTGGTTCATTCTGTTCCAACTTCATTTCAAAAATACAAAGTTGTGTTTCCAAACATCACTGAATTGGACTTTCTTCATTTTTTGCTGGATTGTCAGACAGGTGTGCATATGCAATTCACAGATGGAGAATTTTTTACCATTGGATCCTGACAGGGATGTGTTAATTATTGCTTATCTTGTCTGATAATCGGAATCTGTAGTTAGCACTTTCTTGTATCTTAGCTATTTCATTATCTTTCTACGTATCTTTTTATTTGAATTGTGTTATAGAATATTATTAAAGACAATCCGTATCATATAGATTCACTTTTGCAATTGAGTGAAGTAATGCGCGTGAATGAAGACTTTCAGGCATCTCGTGACTTGATAGGTGAGTGCTTGAGCGTAACATTTTTGATTTTTAGTGTTATGCAATTGTTATACGGGGTTCTTTAATCTCAACTGGATCTGTAAGATCGAACACCTCCGAAGAAAGGTAAAAAAGGAAGCAGACAAGTAGTGTGCGTTTTGCTAATGGTAGCTTTAGTAATGTTTTCTGATCATGGTGAAGTAGCAAAGAACTTTGCTGATGTGGAAAGATGACTACTCTTTATGTCCAATTGCCTACATGTTATGCCAATACCCTCGACTCTCGACTTTCAGCTGCAATATTAACTGAACGTAATGGCTGATTCTTGTGTTTTAGTCGATCTTATTTCAATATATTTCGCGGGCTTTCTTTGATAATTCAACTGTTTTAGGCCGTGCAATTTATGGCTGTGAATGCGCATTTCATCCACTGTTCAACGTGAGCAGATACAATTGTAGACTTGATTATCGTCAGGCGGAAAATAGGTAAATTGTTTTTGTAATTTAAATTACAAGCGTTTCGAAGTTAAATTAAACAGGCTGAGAAGCACTTGCAATATTATGACTTGTAATACTGAATTTTCTTTGTAGTTTTCTGTTCGTTATTTGTTAGTCGCCTGCCTGCCCGATGTTCCTGAATTCTCAAATGTATTTAGCACCTATATCACTGTTTGATCATAAGACGTGGTTACGACAGCACTTAAGAGTGGTCGTTTTGTAACATTTTGACTATGTTGTGTGTTTAAAGTTCCAGTTGTGTTTGTTTAGGCCGTTTTTCTTGTCACTATTTCGGCACATGATATCTGTATATCAACGTGGGTGTCCAAGAACTGCTCTGGAGTTCTCAAAGATTATATTTGGGTATGTTTTTTATTAATTTTGCACTACGAATATTTAGGAGTTAATAATTCTCGCTAGATCTATATGCTTAACACTGGACAGTCTGACCGTCATGCATAAGCGTACACTAAGGATTGGAAAGGTTATTTTTAATGTTTGGTGCGTTTAGATTTGTAATGTTTGAGCTGGTTTTGTCGTTGTTGTTGTTGTTATTCTTGTTCTTGTTTTATGATTATTTATGGTTGGTTTATGTACCGTTATATTCACTGTTTTTAATATTTGTTTTCAGTCTCGATCCAGTTGAAGACCCATTAGCTATGTTATTATTGTTCGATCAGTTCTCGTTAAAGGCTGAAGAGTATGATTATCTGATTGATTTGTACAATGTTCTTGAGGTTTGTGAAAATTTTTAATTACACAAGCACGAACACCACATTGTATAATTACGTGAACTCTTTTGAAATATAGTTTGTTTTATTCCCAAAATTTAGTAATTATAGACTGAAAGTTGATTTCAGAAGGTAATCGAAAATATACGATTTTTTGTTCAGCCCAATATTGCTGTATTTTCGTTCCAACTGCTTTTTTTATTCAGTATGTTGTTTCGATCGTAAAAAATTTTCTGAGTCGCCTTAATTTTAACTCTAGGTTAGTCGTAATTTGTCTCAGTTGCCAAATTTTGTCTTCTCTGTGCCTCTTGCGTATCACAAAAAAGCAGGACTGCAAACTGGCGATTCTGCAATTCATCTTGAAGAAAAATCGGTTCAACTGGTAAGCAAAGTGTTTGCGGTGATTTGAATTTTTTGCCCCTGCAGTTTGATTGGTCAATCGGAATGTTTCTTTGAAAATACTTCTGCAAGAACTTGCACGTGTGAATGGGGGTTTAATGACGATAAATTAATTCGACTCGCAAGGCTTTTACTTATGAATTAAGTCTTGGTGTATATTCATCACGAATAACTTGCAGCTGTGAGTTCTTCAAACGAATTTTTGGAAAAACTTGCAGCTGCAAGAAATGTTTTCGTACGCGTAATGAAGGATTGATTACTTCAAATTTCTTATCTTCAAAACGGATTCATACCGTTGCAATTTTTATTTAGTGATTAAAAACATAAAACTACACCATCAGTATTGCCGAAAACTATTAAATATCAAACAAGTATAATATTTTAATTAATTCAAGCTTCTTGAATAAATTCAAAAACATCGAATTAATTCAAAAAGCGCTCAGCAACACAGTTTCTGACTGGCCAATCGGAATGCTTGTGCAAGAAATCCTATCTATTTGCAGTTGCGTTCACACGTGCGAATTAATTTTAACTGCATGAATATCAGTGAATAATTAGCAGCTGTAAGAAGTTCAAAGCTGCTTTGTGACCAAACTTACACAATGTAAGTTGCACGGGCAAGTTTTTGCTGCAAAACTTGTACGTGTGAATAGGGCTTAGTTAAGTTTGCATTTACCTAAATTTTCTCAGAATCGGGTTCGTAATTCTAGCGTTTCAGTTAACTGTGCTTATAAAAATATTCTGAGTCTGCTAATGTTTACGATCAATACTTTGTGGCCATGCGCATTGTCTGATGAAAATATTCTTTTAATCTAAACTGATGGGAAATGAATTCAATGAAAAATTTATATCATAACGAATTAGTTATTTTCAGATACGCGAGGCAATTTTAAAATTTCCAACCATGTTGCGTCCCTTGCTCGACAAAATTAGTGTTGAACCTGATAGCAAAGTCGCATCGCATGAGTTGTATTCAACTTCTGAAGTTTCCAGGTAGTTGGAAAATTTTTGCTTTAAGATAAAGAATTTGCTAAGTTTTGAGCTACTACAATGTGCTGTAGGTATGGTGGTATCCAAGATACAGTCTAGGTTTTTGGGTGTATGATTAGTGACTGTACGGAAACGGAATCTATTTTGGAGGATGCTTTGTTCTTGAATGGCTTTAGCAGAAAGGTTTCCGCTGTGCAGTTGAGCTATTATTGCTGTAAATATTGGGTGGTATTTATCGTGTTAAACTTGGAACTATTAATTTTCGAGTGTAAAAGTGTTTTTATTTTGTGCATGTGTAGTTGTTTATGTTTTTTGTTTATTTATCCATTTATGGTTTTCTGTTTTCAGTGACTGCCAGGGTTTACGGATGCTGATTTCGGTTTATGTCTCACGAAGTCATTTACTTTGGAAGGAAACTGAAAATTTGAGTTGGCTCGAATATAATGTACATTGGGTGATTGATCATTTTAAAGACGATAGTAGTCAAGTTATTTACAACGAATGGAAGCAAAGGTTAGCAGTGAGGGTTCAGGTTGAATTTTGCATGTCGTCTCCAGTAAGTTGACCACCAGAGAAACCTCTGAATGGCGAACGCAAAATGTAGACTTGAATTCGTAGTGTCAAGGGATCAAAATTGCTTTTTTGATTTGTTTTCTACTCTGCTATTTCGTGGTACTTTGAAAAATAACCTGAATTTGGCAAAACCATTTATTTTAGACGCCGTTCAAGGTATCTGGGAACACCGAAAAACATCTTGCGACACGTGATGCTGTCAGATTTGAAAGAAGCAATGTCTGAGATGCCTCATGTATGTTTAGTTTTTGAAATTTGTGTCATTATCGCATGCCGTGATGGTGAAATAGTAAATTGCAACTAATTTAATAAATTCAGCGGTTGTTGAGTGTTTTGGCTGATAGTGATTTGAAAGAAGTTGTAGTCATAGCACATATTTTCAAACGTTTGTAGCACCTATTACCAGTTGGTGATAGGTCTTGTAACTTTTGAACCAGGCAATGGTGAGGTTTGAAATTCCGCATAGTTTTAGCGTATGATTTGCCCAATTTTGAGTTCAACAACTGCGATAGTCAGTGAGTTTGAAAACCTATTACTAACTGATGATAGTTGCTATTCACATTTGAGAATATGGGCCCATATTACAGTTGACTGTTGTGTTTTAGGAAATGAGAAATACGCCAATACTGCAGCATGATCCTTTGCCGCCTACTGACTCACGTCGAAATTATCAAGTTCCCGACAGGTAACACAGCTGTTTAGATTTCGGTTTTTATAATTGTATTCTGTAATAGATTTGACTTTGTTTGGTATTTCTAATTGAATAATAGTAGAAATTTGAGCCATCAAAACAAAATTATTTCGCTATTTGTATGAAATGAATATGCTATATTATATTGTTCTGTTTATAATTTGTTCAGCTACAATATTTCATTAATTTATAACACCGTATTAAACCCCAGGGCCGGAGTTATTAGGGGCTTAAGTTGGCAGGCCACGGTCGCTTCAAGTGGCTTAAGTTGTTTGTACTTGGTAATACGCTAGTTGGGAAAAATTGATTTACACACAAACTGTACGTGCATATTCGGTGGGTATAATCAGCTTCTCTAGTAAAATGCCAGTTACGTCTATGGTTTGTGAGAATAGCTGTCTTGTGTAAGTTTGACAAATGTGTCTGCCATTTTTGTGCAGAATATTCTGATAGTCGTATGAACTTTGCTCTATTTTAGCACCATGGCGTTGTATAAATTTTTTTCAATTTCGCTGTGCATTTTTGCATGTGGTGTGTTTTTTGCATATCGGCGTTTTGCTCCTTGAACATTCCCCCCTACAGATTAAGGTAAAGGCTTACGCTTAGTTCGTGAAGTAACCGCGCTGGCAGTGGCATTTGGTGTTGTCAAGTATTTTAGACCTCAACGTCAAATGACGGATTCGTATTTGTCGTCATTCCTTCGATCACTGTCTCCAGATTTCAATCCGGTATGTTTGTTTACATATTTGTGTTACTCCCGAAACTCACTTTTTTGAATATTGACGCATCGTACAGTCACGAACAGAATAAAGTGCTCAGTAATCGCGATTGCGTCTGCTGTCGAGGTTTTGTAATCGCGGTTGCATTTTTGCTCGCGAGCAGAGTCGCATCTAGAAACGTGGTTGCAGTCGCTGTTGCATCCGCGTTTAAAAACGATCGGAAAAATGATAATTCCTGTTTCTGATTCTTGTGGAACATAGTTTTTGTTGGAGCCTAGGCCCGTATTCTCAAATGTGTCCAGCACCTATCACCAGTTGGTGGTAGGTCTTGTAACGTTCGAACCAGTGAATGCTAATACTCAAAATTAAACTTAACATTTTTTCGCATATGATTTGCTCTACTCCTGTGCCAATTTTGAGTTCAACAACTGCTATAGTTAGTGAGTTTGTAAACCTATTACTAACTGATGATGGTTGCTATATACTTTTGATAATACGGACCCTAGATGTAAGAATATAGCGGTTTTGGTTTAGATAACAAGTATGCAGCAAAGAATAAGTGCATAAAACTAATGTTTTCAGGAAACTGATTTGTTTGTTAATGATGAGATCCCTGATGGCGCAACTGGCCGGGCTAATTTGCATGAGTCGCTAAATCAACTTATGAACGCAGTCAGAGATTTGTTGGGTACGTTGTATAAGGTGTACATTCTGTGCTCATGAGTATGTAAATGAATTTATTTCTTTGTGCAAAACATGATGCTGTACTATGCGCCTGGTTACGTTTTGTTATTGAAACGGGGAACTGATTGTTGGGAACCCCGTGAGAGCAGATTTGGCGTGTGGTACATGTGTAAGAAGCATTGCATTTTCAAATTGAAATTCTCACAATATTGTTTTCATGTGAAGGTTAGCTTCATAACGCACGATAAAGAACGTTTTTTGTATTGTTGGAGTAGTTTGCAATACCTACTTTTTTCAGTGACTTTTCACATTTAGCTTTTATACGTTTATGAAGTGTAGTAAATTATTAAACGTATATTCATTTATTTGATAATTTAGGTAATATACAACCTGTTGAACCACCGAGAGAAGATAATAATGAAGACGAGAACTTGGGATTGGACTAAGGATGCTTTCGTTAGTGTACGTGGCTGATCAAAAAAAGAAGTTTGAATCCTTTGGTTAAGAAACTTGAAAAATACTTGAGTAAGATGGAACGTGGGAGAAATGTAAAAATACATTGTGATTTTGTTACAAAATCATTTTTGGAGTGATTTATTTTGTTTCCAAATATTTTGGCCAATGTTGCTTTAAGGGGCGTAACAGTAGATAAGCGTAGTCCTAAGCCTAAGTGTTGCAAAAATGAGTTCCTAAACCTGAGCCTAAGTAAAAAATGTTATCTAGAACCTAAATCTACTCTTTTATAGGCCCGCTAGAAACGTGGACGCCCCTTAAAGTAACATGGGCCAATATTTTAATGCCGGTTTTGTCGAATTTAATTTAATGCATTTAGTGAAGCAGTCGAACGATATTCTTATCGTAACTTTTGAGGAATTGTAGTGATTTTAGTCAAAATTGTGCTGAGACAACTAGTGTTTTGTCCTGTGAATGCCAAGAATACTCGTACGTTTTAAACGATAATATTAATCTATTTGTAAATATATTTAAACAGTGTTGGTGGCTGCAAAGTTATTATGAAAAATAAAGTTATATTTTGGATTGGTACTTGAGCAAGATAGCTTACTTGGAAAATTTCTTTTATGTTTTTTTCGAATTGCCATGCCGTGATAATAAATTGCACTTATTTAAGCCCTTCGACTTCTGTATAAAATTTTCAACACTTCCCTCGACGCAATTGCGCTAGTATGAGGCAGGGTGTAAACAGATAGTAAAAGTACTGAAAATGGTAGTGGCCGGAATAGTAGAAAACTGATGTTAAAATGAACATAAATTTCAAAGTTTATTTTTTGCCTAAAACCGAATGCAAATGTCAACCGAGATAAAACGTTTTCGATGAAATTCTATTTCAAATTAAGCAATTGCAGCCCATGTAAAGTAAAAAATTGAATTATTTATATGTGATTTATAACTACATTGTAAATTCCAATGAGTTGATTAATCAACTTAGAGAATGCGTCTCAATTTGTTTTTCATTTGAAATGACCAGACAACTCCGACGGTCGTGGGTACTGTGCTGTGCAACCGGAAGTGAAAAATGTCGATAATGGAGGTCAGCAAATTTGCCAGAGTATGAGGTTTTATTCGAAATTAAGTATTTAATATGATGTTCTACCCTTTGACGCCCATTGATGCAAATTTGCATTATAAGAATTTACCGCATCTTACAAGTCTACCAATTCACAGGACGATTTTCCATTAATGCATTTTTGGGATACATTCATTATACGTGCAGGTTAAATTTGCTAATTTTTGTAAATATAAATTAATGTGTAAAATCTTTTGGTTTTATATTTGCTGCCAAATCTCGTAGCCAGGGTGCAACCAAAAATCCGGTATTTTTCACTATCCGGTTCCGGTAAAAAATCCGGTATTTTTCAACCGAATTTTCCGATATTTTCGGTATTGAAATTGTTTTCTCGCTCGAAAATTTAGAAAAATTGACATCATTTTAACTGTTTTTCTTAAAATTGTCTGAGCGCGTATTGCCAAATTTTTCAATTTGTGTCATACTTTATAATTGATCATACGTTTCTAGCTACTGCATTTGTTTCAGGATTTTGGCATCCTAAATGACGTGTTTACACCGATGAAGGCGATAAAAGAGCGTTAAAATTAATTTTTCAATATCAAAATTTTTTGGTTTTCCGGTTCCGGTGTTTTACGCTTTCCGTTTCCGGTATTCGGTTGCACCCTGCTCTTAGCTATTAAAGAAAAAAGTAATTTCTTCAATGTTTCCTGCCCTGGTCTACTTTTTCATCACAGCTAACGAAAATATTAATTTTAACATAATGCGGGGTACATGTTATAAATGGTGCAGCTGGGTCACGTTTTGTATATTAGGTAACGTTTTGTCTACGATCTAAAACCCAACATGATATTCCAAAAACAGTGGTTGTCGGTTTACATCACGTATCTGGTCACACGTATTCCATTCATTGTCTGTCAATATCATATGATCATTGGTAACAAAATTTTATGTTGATGTCGAAGATTCGACTGCCCCAGATATAACGTGAACCCCGCATAAGCACGAGATCCAAACACAAAAGACAATTTATATATATTTGAATCGTCCTATTCACGATTACGCATGTCCAGCTCGTGTGACCGTTTTCAAAGTTTAAAATTTGTTGCTTTGTGCAACAATATTTCTCTCGTCGCATTGCACAAATTGCAACTGCAGTTTTGATGCGCAACGCAGCCATAGCAACAAGCGTTTGCATTGCAGTATAAAACGCTATTGCACATTTTAGTAAACAAGTCTAGTCAACATCCTTATATACGTGTCTATTTTAGACTGCAGTTTGACTGTTGGTGTATTTTTTTACTTTTATGTTCAGAATAGAATGAAATATATATAACTGTATATTGTAGGCAGAACATTTGAGTAAAATGTTTTTGTGTATTTCTTTTCAAGTATTTAAGAGTTGCTGCATGCAGGTTGCAACCGGAATTACAATTTACCGAATTTGAGAAAATTACCGAAACCGGAAAGTTAAAAATACATGCCGCCGAAAAATTCATTTTAACTGTCTTGTTTTGCAATGTTAATGGTGAAATATCCCTACCTAACATATAGGTATATATATTTAATCTGCGGTATTTTAGATTTTCATTATCCACGAAAGCGAAATCTACCTTTGATGGTTTATTTTTGTGATTGCCAGGGTTAATATATACTAATGAAATGTATATTATTTTTATTGTTTATTTTTATTAAAATTCCGGCTTTCCGTTTTACAAAATTGAATACAGGAATTTTTTATTCCGGTAAAAATTTACCGGAACCAAATTGCGGTAGCACCCTGGTTTTATTAAAATAGCTTTACTTAAAATATAGTAAATGATTAATTTTTATCTTTCTTGTTGAAAATTTGGCTCTATGTTTCTCGGTATCTCGGATCAAATTACAGTTGTCACCTACTAGAAACCTAGTTTTTCCAATGCTTTTTCTGGTACCAGCAGTGTGCAATGAGTCAAATTGACTCTCTCCGAAATAGGCTTTCCCGAACTACACACACTGAGTCAAATTCAACTCTGGCAGAGGCAAATTCGACTCGCTGAATTGCAAGTTTGGTTCTGGCGCAGTGGAAATTTGACTCAGTTCATGCATTCTCGTAAAGCCTATTTCGGAGAGAGTCAATTCGACTCACCATTTTTTGCAGCGTACGAAAACTTTTTATATCGAAATTACCATCGAAACTTTAGAAAAAGTTCACCCGAAAGCTTAACCCTTTCACTCATAGAGTACACTATAAGCAGCTAAATACAATAATGTACGAGCAATACACACAATGTGAGCAGTATTTAACATTTATAACATATATGCGCAGTGAAAAATCTCCACAAGACGTGAGAGCCCCCGCGGGCTCGAGCGTCAAGCTCCTATAGCCCAGTGGTCATCGTAAACGCCTCCCACCTTTGAGACTGGAGATCGAATCTCATCTTGAAATTACATCTCATATGAAATTGAAAATATTCATTTGAGAAAGGGCTAAAGTCCATAATACCTGAAACCAAAGGTCGGTAATGAACTCTTCGGATATAAAGCATAAAACTATTTCAAATACGTTTGGCATATAAAATGTACCACCGCGCGTTGTGTTTTGAACACCCTACTTAAATTGTACACAGGACTGAAAATTGAATGAAGTATATATACGGATTATTTTTACCAGCAGATAACCAAGGCGGGTGTCTTTCTCATCTAAGTAAATTTTGCTGCATTTTTAACGGTTTTTGTCTGCAGTCCCTGGTTTCAACCCTCAGAATATATTAACGAGACGACAGGGGCAAACCGTATCACGTGTCGGGTACAGTTTTTCCTACCCAGAATTTACTCATATACTATTAATGTATGTATCATTCATCTCTGCTTCCAAATAATACATACAAACCCTTTGCGGCTCTGGTACACTTACCCGTTCCCAGCAAGCTTAAAGACTAAACACTAAAGCCAAACGTATAAGCCTAAACATAAACTTTAGTCCAAACCTAAAATGGGCCATGCAAAGGTCACTGGCGGAACGTTTTTCTGCACGTCTGTATTAATAGAGTAAATTTTGAGCTTTAGACTAATTTTTTGCTTTGGCTTAGGCATTGGTATAAGCTCATTTTTACGTTTATGCTTTAAACATATTACGTTTTGGCTTATGCTTAGATATACGCTCATTGTTACCTTTTAGACTTAGGCTATGCTCATTCGTGTTCTTAGGCTCTTAGGCTTAGGCTTTAGCTTTAGGCTTACGAGTATGCTTATATCATTGTAACGGACCTGTTCTATACATTGGCCAAAACCAAAACGACGGGTAAAATTTGACAATTTCGAAACCTGTTATGGAAAACCGGGCCAATGTTAGTTACTTTAAGGATCGTAACAGTAGATTAAGCATATTCCTAAGCCTAAAAGCGTTGCAAAAATGAATTGGTAAGCCTAAACCTAAGCCTAAGCCTAAGCAAAAAGTAATTAAAATCTAAACCTACTCTTTTATGGTCCCACCAGAAACCTGGACGCCCCTTAAAGTAACATGGGCCGAAAACCGTTTAACCAGGTTCGCTGGGTAGTTTCTATGACTGAAAATGACTCATATTTTTCTTTTTTTTATAAAACATTCAAATAGTACAGTGATTTTACTATATTTAGTTGAAGTTTTGCGAGATGTTAGTATACTTATTTATGTCTGTTTTGCGTCTACAATACTCGTGTATATTGGTATTTTGCGTTTTATTTTCAATTTCAACTACACCCTATTATAGTATACGTATACGATTTTTTTCCGGCTGAAATATTTGTATTTTCAACACATATGGCAAGCGGGGCCCAGTACTTTAAAGGTGCGTCCAGGTTTCTGGTAGGTCTACAAAATAGTAGGTTTAGATTGTAGATTACATTTTTCGCTCAGGCTTCCGCTTACGAACACATTTTTGCAACGCTTAAGCTTAGGCTTAGGTTTTGGAATACGCTTAATCTACTGTTACGCCCCTTAAAGTAACGTTGGCCGCAAGCGGTATGGTATGAGCATTCTCGCAACTAGCAATCGTTAATTTAGAGGGCAACATTTATAGACAAGGGTCGGATGGGTGAAGACTCTGGCAACCTAGAGTTCTTTTGATGGCGTAGGAATTTTTTTTACTTTTGAGGGCGGAAACATAACAGAAGAAAGGCATGCGGCCCCCTGTCCGTGGTCCCCTGTACTGTATCTACTTTTAGACATGGACGTACTACAGCTATTTACATGAAAATGGTTACTAAAGGATTGATTCCATAGTCGCACCAGCTCAAGGGACAAAACTGACGGTGTGTAATTAAATGGAACCGGATGCGGATTCAAGAGTTTCCGGGGGTGGCATTGTTTTTGTGTTGCAAAATTTTGCAGTTTTAATGTGCTAAAATTTTGAGTTCCTGACGTACTGTATTGACCCGAATAAGAGGGGCATGGGTAATAAGAGGGGGTCCCCATTTTGAGTCCGAATCAATTGGAGTCCGTATCCCTAATAAGACTCCGTAAGCGGATAGAGTCCCAAACCTTAATTAGAGTCCAAAAATGTCAATTAACCGTAATTGTACGGCATAAATGACTCCAGGACTAAATAATTTGAGTTCGAAACTTTAAAGCGTACTTAAATTTTGAAGGTACATTCCTAAGTATATCCTTGAATTATCGCTCAAGCTGTTGACACAAGACAAATAAACGTTTAATTCAACAGATAATTGCTTGTACCGGATATATATCAGTAACGAAGGGCGGCGGAGCGTGGGTTTAAATAAATAACAGTCCGTAACCAAATAACAAGGGGGTCCCCTGGAGAGGCCAAATAAATATCAGTCCCCCCTCTTATTCGGGTCAGCACAGTAACCTTATTTTCTGCTATATTTGGCTATAAAACACATGACCCATGTTACTTTAAGGGGCGTCCAGGTTTTTGGTAGGTCTATAAAAGAGTACGTTTAGATTATTGATTACTTGCAATTTTTGTTTAGACTTAGGCTTAGGCTTAGACTTTGAAATTCATCTTTGCAACACTTAGGCGTAGGCTTAGGCTTAGAAATACGCTTAATCTACTGTTACGCCTCTTAAATTATGAGCTTCTAAGCATTCGTAAAGCGTAAAATGTTTAGCACGATTGGGAAAATCGAGGTACTGTACCGACATCCTCTTTAGATGCACCATTGATAATTTTTGATCAACATTAAAGATGTTTGTCAATTTTTGTTCTTTGAACAAACTTTTGTTAGGTTTAAAGTATAGAGACGGTAAAAGGAGCTATTCCCAGGTATGATACTGTAGAATGTTGCTGATTGACCAGTCAGATTCGTAGAACGTCGAGACGGTAAAAGGAGCTATTCCCAGGTATGATACTGTAGAATGTTGCTGATTGACCAATCAGATTCGTAGAACGTCGCTGTATTTTAATAATTTTTAGCCAATTAAAATACTTGATTGTCCAATTTTGAGCGCCTGCCCTTCCAATCATGGAATCTAGCGAACCGTCGTTCACTGGCGAAAGCTCATGGGCAAAAACAACCACCAGCCCTACAGAGCAGCCTAAAAGCATACTATCAAAAAAGCCTAAATCTAAGCCTAAGCCTCGTAAGCCATACTACCCGTCGGCCTCTTCGCCACCTCCACTAAGTCCGAATTCTGACGACAGCAGCAGCTGTTCAGGGGCGACATCTTCCGCCCTGGATCGCTCGTCAGATTCGAGACTCGAAACAACATTTGAACCTTGCGGTAGAATTGTTCAATTTGACGCGACAAATTTTATCGCCAAAACCCTGTCAGTTGTAGACGAGTCGATAGAAATAGCAGATCCTGGGTGCGAATCGCTTGTGGCGAGTGGCGAGTTCAAAGACTATAACAGTCATGTGATGTTGCCCAGGCCTACGCAACTAAGCATTCAATCGCAACAGTCATCGTGGCAACAACAACAACAACAACAACAAAAACAACAGCAACAACAACAACAACAACAACAACAACAAACACCACTAGCGTTGCCAACGAAGAAGAAAGTCAACAAATCGCTTTGGTTTCGTGGATCGAAATCCAACTCTCACGGACGCAACAACCAGAGAAACATCAAAGAATTGCCCACCGCTCACCAGACCGCCTTCCAACAAACCAGTGCCGATCGAACTAAAACTCGTCTTAAAAAATGCTACCGTTGTGGTCGTAAAATGCGTCAAATTACAACGGTCACAAGCCGAGATGCAAAATTTCTCGGTCGAAAGCAAAACAAATCAACTGGAGCCTGGAAAAGCAAGGCGCCGCCGACAAACACTTCATTCTATTGCCCGTCGTGTGACTCAAAGCCAAATCGCCAGGCCGAAACTGTGACCACAAATCTGGTACGTAAAGGGTCAACCAGCGAACCAGATTTGACCAATTTTGCCGGCGTCAGTCTTAAGGCAGAAGTTGGCGAAACGACGTCGCTCCTGGAAGCTTCGAACGATGTGTCCCATTGTAAATCCAAATCGATGAACAAACAACCACTGGTGATTCCTGACGGTTTAGAGCAAAGCTTTTCAATGGGGGAATCGGATATTGGTCCCCGGCTACAAGGTACTGATGAAATTGGAGATATGCAACTATTTGACCGAAATGATAATTTTTCAAACGCTGGGGGGACATCATCGTTGCTGCTGCATCCCCTTCAGCTGGCGTCCGATCGACGGTTGAGTGCATCGGTATCGTATGTTTCACAGCAATCTTCAAGTGTAACCACAGGCATCGGTGGGTTTAAGCCGCTGTGTCGAATTTGTCAAAATTATGGAGACCCACGAAATCCTTTGATATCACCGTGTCGCTGCTCAGGAACTATGCAACATGTTCATCGTTCGTGTCTTGTGGTAAGTGTCCCCATGGATGAATATGAAGTCGAATCGGGTAATCAAGAAGAGAGCAAGAGACCGAAACCTCCCTCTAGTAATCACAACAGAGGCGGATCCGCTCAATGGGGTCACGGATCATAATCGTGGTCAGGGGTTCGGGAGGAGATACACCGGTTTCAACCCCCTCCATAAACGTTTTAAGGACTAACCGATGTTTTCACTGTTTGACACAAAGTTGCCAAACTTAAATCGAATAGCGGATTCAGATCACGTTAAGCTTGAAATTTAAAATGTGAAAACAGTGCCAGATAATTTGCTAAATTTAAGTCAGGTGTTTAGGCGATAAGGGTAGCGCTATACTTGTCGTCCGGCAGCGAACGGCGTTGGACGGCGTCTCACGTCAAAAAATTTCCTATTTACCAATTAATATGTTGTGCAATGCAGCAATAAACGTGCGTTGTAGTTCGGTGCCGAACGGGCCCTGACGGTGATGGACGGCGCCGGACGGCTCCGGACGTCCCCGGACGGTGACGGACGGCTCCGGACGGTGCCGGACGTCTTCAAAACTATAGCGTCACCCTTATACATTGTAAAAAGATGTCCTTTTAGATTGTTTACATAATAATTCACTATTTATTCACTGCAAGAAATGTTGAGTTAAATTGACTCTCTGTGGAATAGGCACAGCGGGACTACACAAACTGAGTCAAACTCGACTCCGCCAGAGTCAAATTCGACTCACTGAGTCGCACGTTTGACTCCGGCGGAGTTGAATTTGACTCAATTTGTGTACTCCGGTAGTGCCTATTTCGGAGAGAGTCAATTTGACTCACCATTTTTTGCACTGTAATTTTAGCATTGGTTAGAGTTGTCAACACGAAAAATGTGTTCATCGCCACGTTGTGAGCTATGTGGATACAAATATACCACGTATTCATGTTTTGCGGTACGTTTTTAATATCGAAACCTGTTATTAAGGTTGTGTAACTCCTTCTTTCTAAGACCGTAGCCTTCATACCTGGCGAATAATTTATTTGGCACAATTTACCAAATTTTAGGCTTCAAAATTTCAACTCCAAAACGTTTTTGCCATACTTCTATTTTCAAATCCTTATAAACTGACTGATTATATCTGTTTCAATACGTTTTAAATTTCTATTTCCAGTTCACTTATTTTTTGCAACGTACACGCCCATGCATACAGAACAGGTTACAAACATCAATGTAAACCAAAATCTAAGCCAAAGCCTAAATGTAATCGAAAAAAATTAAATTTGCACCCAGTGCGAAAATTTCGATGCATTCGCTATTTTTTTTGTAAAATTTTTAGATAGCTCGATGAATATTTGCACGTCTCTATTGCTTTGACAGAAAAAATAAAACACCCATGAAATTTTTACCTGAATATCCGCTTTCCGTTTCCGTTATTTTTACTATCCGCATACATTCTGATATATATATATATATATATTTGAGTTTCAGTGCCAACAAATACACAGCACTCGCTGCGCTCCAAAAGACCGTATTCTGCATATCGTTTTTGGGTTAATGTTAACTGTTATGATCGGTTGTACAACATTGAGTATTATTTTCTTAAAAGCATCTAACAGACATAGGTAAATATGCAGTTTTATATATCCAAATATATGTTTTCGCAATTACACCTACAACCCCACAAATTCTAATGCCTAAACCTGTAATCCTAAGCCTTAGCCCCAATCAGTTTCACTGTTATCTCTCTTGCATTTGTGTTTGACAAAATAAATGAAACGAACCGTTCTCATCAAATTCTAATCTTTTATGGCTGTTACGGTGTAGATTTCGCATTTATAACGATGCAATGTTGTATCATCCTATCTGTTCTTTAAGCATCGTGTATTAAAATTGTAATCGGCATCGGTATTGGCATCGACAAAATTTTTGGTAATCGTCACATCCCTTGAAATTGTCAAAAACAGTAGCGCCACCGACGGATTCATCGGCCACTGTTACTTTAAGGGGCGTAACAGTAGATTACGCGTATTCCTAAGCCTAAGCCTAAACGTTGCAAAAATGAGTCCCTAAGCCTGAGCCTAACCAAAAAAATGTAATCTAGAATCTAAACCTACTCTTTTATAGACCCACCAGAAACCTGGACGCTTCTTAAAGTATTACATGGGCCGATTCATCAATGACAAATTTCAAAATAAACTCATAGTTTATTTTGAAATTTAAAATTAATATTAATTCTATTTGAGTTTATTTTGAAATTTAAAATTAATATTAATTCTATTTCAGTTTATTTTGAAATTTAAAATTAATATTAATTCTATTTCAGTTTATTTTGAAATTTAAAATTAATATTAATTCTATTTCAGTTTATTTTGAAATTTAAAATTAATATTAATTCTATTTGAGTTTATTTTGAAATTTAAAATTAATATTAATTCTATTTTAGAATTTATCGACGCTCTCTGGATTCAGACGACATAACTGTGATCTCGTGTTCAGTTTTGTTCTTTCTTGCGTTTTTTGTTGCAATTTTTACTCAATATCGCGCTCAAGTTTCCGTTTGCACTCTGCTGTTTCGATGCTGGCTTATTAACAAACACTGGAGAATCAAAAACTACAATCCTCAAACTGATTATCCACGTCCGGTTGCGTTATAATAATCGGCGATAGTTGCATCTTCCACGGTACAACGCTTCCGGTTCCGGCTCAGACAGAAAATCCATCTTTCGGCTCCGGCAGAAAATCGACCTCCGGCTTCAGCTGGTGGGTTTTTTTACCGGTGTTATAGTTTCATTTTCTCCCGTAAGGATTTCGCCCCCGGAGTGATTACTAGTTTGGCATTTTCCCCCGGACAAATTACACTAAATCTTGGTTTAGTCATAATTTAACATTTCCCCCAAATGAATCTCGCTCCGCCACCCAGGAAAGCTAACTAGCTTGTGTGTTTCTTCCTAAAATTTGTCATACTCATCACTCCAGTTTTAGTTAACTTTCAGACAAAATGACTGACGACATCGTTATTAACGATATAGTTAATTATCTCAAACGAATGGATTATCCCACCGCAAGATGGTTTTCCTTTAATAAGAGCAAGGTTAAAGAGTTGAAAAGAAATCTACGCTGAAACGCTGCTCAGCGGTTCACTTATAAAGAAAATACGGTACTCTACAGAACAAAAGGCAAGATTCGTGCGTATCTCAAAAGCAAAGGTTCATGGAACCTTTCCGTGACGGCAGAGGGCATATGGACGAAGAGCGCACCGCTAGCGCCACTGCATAAAGATATTTTTTGGGATTAAATCATATCTTAAGTGTCAACAAGTCAATCTTGGTGGATTCAGCACAGCGACAGTAGAGCAGTATCCTAATCCACTTAAGTACCCGTGGCATCACATAATAAAATAGACTTCGTGAAATAGTGACGGACAATGTTACTTTTCCGAGCGTAACAGTAGAGTAAGCGTATTCATAAGCCTACGCCTATGCCTAAACGTTCCAAAAGTGTGTTCCTAAGCCTAAGTCTTAAACAACAAAATGTAATCTAGATTCTAAACCTACTTTTTTATAGACTCACACCAGAAACCTGGACGCTCCTAAAAGTGACATTTGCCGTCGTGAAAATGTACCGAAAATAACTTTTTTTTGCTAAGCCTCAAGAAACAAAACTGAACTGGAAAATTATGCTAATTTTTTACTTTCTAAAGTATTTTGAACTTTGAAAAGATTTAAACCCAAAAATTCGATCTTTAATATTCGGCGTTTTAATTTTTTTCCATCAAAATTCATTTTTTGTTGTTTTTCGAGCGGTTTATATCAACTTTAAATCAAGAATTGCTAGAATTTCGTAAAAATACGCGTAAAACCAAACGGTTTCGCAACACACTACAAATATTGGTTAAAAGTTACAAATTAAACATCATTTTAACTGCCTAATTTCGCCTCAATTCCGGCTTCACCTCCGGCAAGTTTTGCTGACCTCCGGCTCTGGAGTTTTAGCGGTTGCACTCTGGCCTCTATCTGTGAAATAGTAGTAATGTCCTTAAATATTCTGGGCACCCGGGAAAGCTCCACAGCCCATGTATAAAACAGGGCCGGAACAGTAGTATAAGCATCTTCCTAAGCCTACGCGTATGGATGAGCCTATTCCTAAGTGTAAGCCTAAGCCGAAACCTAAGCAAAAAAGTAGTCTAAAGCTTAAACTGACTCTATTATAGCCCCTCCGGAAAACGATCCGGTCCTGTTCTATACATGGGACAGCTATAGACCTTGTAACTTTGTCTCTCAGTGGATGAAAAATGTTGATCTTTTATATACTTTGTGTCTACCAGATAATACTTTTAATAGTGGATGTGCCGAATTTGTTTCGTTGTCGGTTAAGCAATTGATAGGCACCATTAGAAACTTCCATTTAATCAAGACCGCAGTCTAAACACCAATCAGACAAAATGTTTCTTGTTCCGTTGCAATATCGTATGTTTTCCTTTTTTAGTAAAAACAAACGTTTAATGTTTTTTTCGTTTATTTTGGGAAAAATAAACAAATAAAATATGTAAAAAATCTAAAACCTTTACCAATGACAGTATGAACCATTGAGTTGCACAGCAAGCGTGGGAAAGGTTAGAAATGTGGACAAAATACATGGCTTTCAACGCCCGTACGCAGAACACGCCACGGTCGGAAAGTCAGACACCGACACCATCGGTACGGCATATAACATTCATGCGTGGGCTCAAGACCTGTCCGGACAATATAAAGATCAGGGACGGACCATTTTCCAGTGGAACTGCATTGAATACAGCAAGCTTAAAAACTTATAATATAAAATTTGGCATTCTGAATAGATATGAACTTGTATAAATTGAGTCTGGCTTATGATTTACAGAAAACACGAGACAATTAAGCACATTTATTATTCCGAAGAATAAAAGAATTCAACTCACACAAGTATAATTTTAATTAAAATGTAGTTATATTCATTTTTAACCACTGAATATCTACTTCCGAAATAAAAAGTCCAAAATTTCAAAGCTCAGACCATCGTTTACACAAATTCAGGCCCGTAGTCAGCTCGCCTTGCTAGGGGTGGGCTAAAAAATTTTTCAGGAGGGGTATTCAAATGTTTTTAATGACTTGCAAGCAAAGTTGAAAATTTCAAGATAGCCCAAAATATTTCCAGGTGTGGGGGCTGAGCCCCCTTGCCCCCCCCCTTGGCTACGGGCCCGCACAAATTAATAATTCAGTGACAACAGGCAACTTTATGTTTTGATTGTAAGCTTTAACTTCATTTCAACCTTTTCACAGAACTAAATTAACCACTTTCAATCTGCCTTCCCTTTGAATGACGTAAAACTGTTACTCAAAAATTCAGCCAGCATGTGAAATGAAACTGACGTTGCTTTTCTAATCACCAGTTGTTTTATTCTGAATGTATAATTCAATATCAGATACTGACACACGTTTCTGCATAATCATATTATTAACCAAAAATTATGCGAGCGACCTCAACGCAATAATTAGCTTTAGGCTAAATTAACAACCTTCGAAATATTACAAAACACGTTTCATAACCATTCTGCAAAATCATGGCCAAAAGCGCAATACATTTCAAACGCCAATATATAGAACAGGGCCGCAACAGTAATATAGACATATTCCTAGCCTATACGCCTAAAACGTAAGAATGAGTGTTTATACCTATGCCTAACCAAAACATAGTCTAAGGGTTAACCATACCGTATTGACTTCCGCAGAAAAACGTTCCGCTCCTTGGGTCTCAATTTAAAAATTTGGTAAACTTGTGCACGAGACAGACTATATTTATCTTTCGCCACGTTTTCTCATCAACGCTGCGTGTGATATTGATTTCTTTGCAGCTTGATGAATCTTTGCGTCTAATTTGTCTGCAACAACGAGTTAAAATTATTTACACAACGCTTTCACTTGCCATATTACAGATACTCGAAGAAGTTAGCAAATTCGAACACCTTAAGCTACCGCAAAGATAAACTCCGTATGCGCCGAGTATTTGGACTAGGGTCGTATACAAGGGATAAACACGGGATTAACTCCCTTGTATGCCTAGAAAGATGTAAAAACCTAATGCAATTTGACCTGTTTGATAACAGCCTATTAGTCTCACGGCCAAAAAACTTTCTGGATCGCTAAGTAATTTCACATCCTCGTCAAATCAAAGCGTCATGGTATACAAAACTCCAAAATACACTTACATAATTTATGCTTTCCAGTGATTGGAAATCGAATCAGTAGTTTTTGTGGATTCGAACAGATGAAAACATAAGGAGATGCCGATTCACCATCTGGATACTGAAAACATAAATATTCTGAAGCACATAATTACATTTTACAATGAACTGCTGCAAAGTGTCGGCATTATTCCAAAACAGCCATCTTACCTGCGCGATCAGATGACTATTAATTTTGGATATAATAAACCCTAAAACACGACTTAAAATTTTTTCCATTACAAATGTTTTAAATAATGAACAAAACTCAAAAATAAACTTACATAAAATCTGCGCCCAAAGTTTATAGGACAACTTACTTCTTCTACATATTGCTCCTGTGGTACGCAATCCAATACGTCGACACAACCAAGCAAACATCCTGTTGGATAGTCAGGAAACTTTAAGTTTTCACTTTTACCTGAGACGAAAAACGTCAAAACTTAATTTAAGTTTCAAATTTCTTTAAAACTTGAGCCATAATATTTTCAAAATTAGCAATAATACTAAAATAAAGACACGATACATTGCTGACGACCGATTTCCATACAGGAATACAGTTTTGAAATTTGTATCAAATTTAAAAAACTTCAGCTGTTATGTATAGTATACAGCTGGTATATCGGATATTTAAAAATGTTGTCACCGGATATCTGATTGCACCCTATTTATGCACCACGCCATTTTCAAACAAATACATAGGCCGGCAGCGTAGCCTAGTGGTTCATCGTCTTAACTGAGGTGACATGGTCATTGCCCAATCTTCGGAAAATATCTTTACCGCATCCGCACCAAAAATGACACTTCGTGTGCTGACCGTGGAGCTGACATCGATGATGAAAAATACGTTATTGAAGACTTCCCTGCATTAAACCCAGCTCGTTTGAAGTACCTGTCAACAACAGCCTGAGTGAACGACCTTTGGGTGCGTCCGAAAAGTCTTCTCAATGCTGCAACATACCGGGACTCTCACCCGACGTCAGTGATCGCTGGCTGCGACGATGAAAATAACAACAAACTAATAATCATAATATCCAGTGTTCAAGCCATCATTGACGCCCGGTAAATGTTTCTAAAACGACTGACATTTTCACTGGCCCCGATCTTGCGTGTCAACACTTACTCAAAACGGTATAATAGTGTTGGATTTCGTTAATATCATCTTGAGAAGGCTCTTTAGCAGCCGCTGCAATCCACAACCGACCACGATGAGGTGAGTACCAAGTTCGACCTTCGTGTCTAAAAACTTCAACTTTGAAAATTCGAGGCTGTAGTCGAGTAAGAATTTGTCCACCTATGTTCATAGCAAAATATGGTTTGAGGCCCCCACGAAAAAGTCTTGGCTGTGAGTCTTAAGTGTTCGAAATCTCGTACGGTGAAAATGTTACGCTGCGTCTGGGTTTGTTAAAACAAACGGGACACTACTCACCCGTCTATTTATACCACCTTATCACCAGTTAGCCATTCATTTTGTAGCCTTTGAACCAGCGTATCAAATTTTACTGAAAATCTGCATATCGCCTGCGTGTCGTTGTTATCGAACACCAGTCAAAGTTTTGTTACTCTCACATGCCACATAATATAGTGCCGTTATTTAGAACCTAAACTGCAAACTGGCCATACTTGCTATAACCATTTAGAAAACCAGCGTACAAACCTTAAAGGTTCCAATTAAACTCCATCATCTTTATGCTCAAAACCGAGTAAAGTCAATAATTATTCAATATTCAAGCATTTTTTAAGTATTACTCAAACATATGCAATCTTACTTTTTAATCCCGGCCACCAGCAATGACGCGTAAGGTTGATGCATACTCAAACACCAGCCGTCATCTGACATTTCTTGAAACGATTCATCCTGAAGCCGTGAAGATCCGTGCGTTCCTGACATGCCATGGTATTGAACGCCTGCGCTCTGCTGGATTTCGTCCAACGTTGAAATATACTGCAAACAAAAAATGCGAGCATTTTTTGCTAAACCCATGCAGTCCAACTCGTGCACCAGTAAATCCAGTTACTGATGCTACCACCAGTACACAGAATTTGACAATTATACTACACAGCCAATATCCGTGTAGCTTTTCCAAAGTAGGGCGCCCCCGTCATAGTTTGGCATAACCGTCAAAATACAATATCACCCTACACTCAAATATTTAGTAGTAGTGAATACTAGATATCCGGATAATGAAACGGTGAAACGCGCCGGATATCCTGAAAATTTATCATACCCAGTGCCCATCACAAGTATTTCAGCTGATCACCACACTATTTTAACTCATTTATGGTACACACACAAACACACATATATATGCGGTACAAAATTAAACTATTATTTGAACTCGAATCTCAACGCTAACCTTTGGCTGCAAATCAAACCGTGAATTTTCCGTGACTGATAATTCCGATACCACGTTCTGGCTGTCCGCGTTTGAATCCGACGTTGAAGCAAATTCAGCATTTTGGTCTTTATCATACATGCTCACATTATCACAGTCCTGCAAAATCCAGAAATACTGCAGAGTCTGAAAGTCCTCAGTGGCATACGAACTCATTCATAGTCACGGACAGAATTAACTATTTAGTATGCATCTCCGTTTCCACACGATTAAAAATTTCAATTTTACACAGTAGCGACGTCAAATTACTTGAGCAAACAAAGTGTCTTTTCGGTTATTCCTCAGCCGGCACTTGCCCATACACAATTTCAAAGTGTAACCATTTTTGGGCAAACGCTGGGACGGTTATAACCAAAAAAACCAGAAACAAGTACCATTCATGCAAGTAAACTAAATTCATTCTCGCAAAAATATAACTGCAAGTAAGCGATTTAGGAACTGTGGCGAGCGAGACATACTTGGCCTTCGGACGCAATTCTAAAAAGTCCCTAATTTCAACCTGGTGTTCCTCCTTGAATCTCGACGACAGCAGTTCCTGCATATCCCCTTGTATACGGTCTTGATTCCATCCAAACCTCATAGAACGCTAAAAATATGGTTGAGAGTTCAGTTCAACGTACACTTATCACTTTTCGTCCAGCGAAATCAATTGTTACCGTTTGCTCACGTCGACTCGCGAAACGTTTCTTTCGAAGTTGTTCGTACTTATTTTTAAGTTTATCTTTTTCCTCATTTGTCAACCACGGATTATTGAGCGCAAAATAGTCAGATTCATCATCAATAATTGTTGTCCGACGTTCGCTAAAACTACTACGTAGCACCCAGGGTACCACCAAATATCCGGCTTCTGCTCCGGCAAAATATCGGCATCCGGCTCCGGTTACGGTGTTCTACATACATACATTACCGGATAGTTATCGCTGCAAGTAATGCAAAGAAACACAGCTAATACCAAAATCGATGTAGTGACAAGATTAGAACAAAAATTACAGTAAATAGCATTAAATTAGTGCGATTGAGTGTCCTTTTTTGGAATACACACTTAAATTTCCGGATCCTGTAACAGCCGGAGTCTAATGGTTGCCGGAACCAGTCGAATATTGAAGTACCGGCTTTGGATCTGGTATTTTTCGGTATCCGGAATAAACCTGTTAGCACCTCGAATTCAATTTCTAAAAGATACCCGTTCATATCAGCTGGTTCAAGTTCTGTTCAAACACCATGCTGATATACTCGAGTCTATCAGAATCTAATCAGCATTTTGTTGCTCAGAATAAATAACCAGAAACGCATAGTGGAAAACGTAACCTTTGCTAAATTTATTCTTATGCCCATGGTTCCAATACAAAATCGACTGCTCTGTAATATTCAATTACAGGACAAAATTAAGTGCAATCGCGATCGCGTTCCACGTCGCGGCTCTGATCGCATTGGCTCATTTCTTGCGCGCAGTGGACTGCAACCGCGAATTCAGCCGCTTGCGGTTGCTGCGACCATAACCGCCAATGCACTCGCGGTTGCTGCTTCGCGGTTATCGTCGCAACAGCCGCGGATGCAGTCTCGGTTGCTGCCACCAAAACCGCGACTGCATCCGCGGCTGTTGCGACCACAACCGCGACTAAACCCGCGGTTGCGGCGACCATAACCGCGACAGCACCCGCGGTTGCTGCGACCATAACCGCGACTGCACCCGCGGTTGCCTACTATTAAATTTTCAATCGCATGTAAACGCGGTCACCACCATGCTTTAAGTTGCGACGGAGATCGCGTCTTCGAACGCTACTGATTGCGATCAAACGAACTTAAGATGCAGTTATAAAGCAGCAACCGCAGACGCAACCGCGATTAAAGCAACACTTAATTCTTTCAAAATCATTAGAACATTACAACGTCATCTTTTAGAATCTGACATGAAATTGATTTAAGATATGCTGTTTTAATCAATCTTTCAGAAAAAATGCTTAACGTCACAATATTTTCAAATGCTTGTTAAAGCAGGGTGTGAAAACATAGCCACATGTCAAAAGCAGCATTACGACATTCTGGATCACAACTGTAAAAATAAATTCCGTAATCGTTAGGTTTATACTTGATACCCGAACCGGATACAGATATTGGTTACTGCCAGATATAAAAGCACAACCGAATATCCGGTCGGACGCTGCAGTTAGTTAACTACAAGTCAGAAAACTATCGCCACCGGTACTGTTTCCAAACATGAAAAAATTTTGCATGATATATTAATATTATTGTAGAAGTTACATTACCCGCAAATTTTGCAACATCTTGCAATTGCATTACCAAACTTAATACTACCGCGTACATCAACCCGACTAACCTTGTACGATCAAAATTCAACAACTTATTTTTCGCTTCAATAGCGCGCTCAAGCTCTTTGCTAATTTCGGCCAACGAAAATCCAGTCGGATCTGCACTGTCTTCGGTCTCGTCATTGTCGTCCAGCAGTCCGCCCATTAATTTAACCTTAAGCTTCGATGCATTTTCGCCACCTGCGCGCAGTATTGCTTCTTCATGTCTCGAACAAACCTGAAATTACAATCAGTAGACTTTGTCAAACATAAATCCCCAGTCGCACATCGCTAAAATACTTAGCAATTACAGCAAACAGCTACTGTACGTATATTGCAATCGCCATAATTTTTTGACGTCTCAATTAAACTAAAACCTGTGAAGCTTTAATTACTTAAAACATTTTCATCTTATCAAAAATTGAAATTTTGATATTAAGTTCGGAATGGTCACGTATTTTGGGACCAAAGTTCCACGTGTGGCCATTATCAAACCACTTTTAGACCTGTTGACCGGCCTGAAGACTTTTAAAATCCCTGAATACTTACCAATTCACCACAGAAAAAGCATGGTCCTGATCCTTCCTGTGCGCAAATAATTCGACCACAACTGGTACAATTATTAATCAGGGTATGCCGTATTGCTTGACAATTACAAATATGCCGCCCCGGCAGTCGTACAACCGTACGCTCTTGTCCATCTTCGCTGAGCAAATTAACATAATTTGAACCGCCGGAACGCTTCGGTTTCAAATTTGTTTCGTTTGCTGAACCGTCCTGTTAAAAATTTTAGCCAATGTATAGAACAGGGTGGTATTAACAGTGGTATAAGTATATTCGTAAGCCTAAGCCTACGAATGAGCATACATCTAAGTGTACGAATGAGCATAGCTTAAGCCTATTCTATTGCAGTCACGCAAAAAAACGTTCCGCCGCTGATCTTTACATGGGCAAATTTTTGGATAAAAATTCAGACTTTTTATTTTTATGCCAGCACAACCATGTAAAATCTGCTTTATTTTTCCAAATTCCTATTATTGAAAAAATATACTTTTTGAACATCGGAACGCAAATTTGTAATATTTGTTTTTTCAAATGCAAAAAACAGGACCAATGTAAGTTTCTAAAAATGTGACTAACCTGCTGTTGCTGTGCATCGCATCGCTTCCCGGTTTTTGATTTCTTTTTGTTCGTTCGGACATTATCGACAACCGGTCCATACTTGTATTCGAGATCTTCATCCGTCGTCTTTTTAAAAGGTACTGGTGTACGCTCGCTCATATTTATATATTCTAGAGAACTCGTAATTTAATTGTACAGCCAGTTCAAATGGGGCCGTGAAATGTTCACAAAGTGGTGCGGTAAGCCAAGTCACAAGTTAGTGAATTTTTAGGAAAATTCTATACGGAAAAGCAAGTATAAACAGAATACAAAAAATCAGGCTGCAACCAAATACCCCCATTCCTGAAAAATCGCTAATTGCTCCTATTAAAGAAATACCGGAAATTAATCAAATTGATCCTTCAATAATTTTAAGTGATTTTGCTCTTTTTTCTTACCCATAATAATTGATTAGTATTTCCACGATAAAAAAAATAACGATGTTTCAAACTCACGAACTTGACCCAATTTACAGTTCTTGATAAAAAAATAGATGCACGAAGAAATTTACAGCAAATTTACCGATAAGTCAGTTCTTGGCTAACCACTAACTGATGACGTTTTCTTTACAGGCAAGCTTACAAGCCATCTACATCGATTTGAGTATTCAACAAATAAAGCTCGCAGACAAACGATACGATACAACACGCTACATGTCAATAAACGCACAGGCAGCTTTACTTACATACAATTATTTACAGTAAATTACAACTCTACTCATTAGGTGAATTTCCCTTGAACAAACTGCTGAACCCGAAATCCGTTTCATGTAACTTCTGGTCAAAAATTATCAATAATAAGAAGTATGATTGAAAAATTTCAGAATTTTTAGTCCAGAATTTGAGGCAATGAAGGCACTCTTATTAAAATTTTTTAAATTGCAGCCACTGTTTCTTAAATAGATGGGCCCATGTAAAGATCAGGAGCGGAACGTTTTTCTGTGGGACTAGAAAAGAGTGAGTTTAAGCTTTAGGCTAATCTTTTGCTCGGCGTAGGCTTAGGTTTAGGAATATACTCATTCTTACGCTTAGGCTTAGGAATATGCTTATAATACTGTTCCGCCCCTGTTCTTCACATTGGCCAATAGAAGAGACAATTATAGAACAAGTTTACAATGTAAAAAACGAAACAAGTATGTTATGTACAAGTAAAACAAATATAAGACAACTTGCAAATACGACAAACTATAGCAACACCAGCGTACAAAAGCTATTTATATCCGCATTAACTACAAAAGTTACTTTGTTTTCAGGTAATGCAAGATACAGTACATAAACGATTGTACGAAATAAATCATACCCATAATTTAGCAATTATACGATTTTTCCGTTACTTTGAAGAATTCCTTGATATCTCTGTACATTTACGTATGTTACGCAATAAACAATGACTGAAAATCCTCGCAACGGAATACGTTATCAAAACGTTTTTGCACGTTCTAATACAACCTTGAAACTGTTCCAAATCATGGCCAATGTATATAAATCAAGGCCGTAAAAGTAGCATAAAAATATTCCTAAGCCTAAGTGTAAGGATAGTATGTTGGATGCTATACCCGTTTTCAAGCCATAAATAATCTTCCAATCAACATGAAACAAGTAAATGAACATGTCAACGCAGTGTACGCAAGTTATCAAGAAACATACATTACCGACTTATGAGAAAAAATATTTAGATATTACCCTCCGACGAAATTGATAAATGTCTTCATTCAACATATGTCACGGTAGTTCTAAAGTTTGTCAGAAATCTTATCGCAAACGACGCTTTCGTGGCACTAGTAACGTATCGTCAGATTCTGCTGTTAAATTTTCAACACTCGAATCAACAAATTTGTGTTTCACTTCGCCGTTAATCTTCACTATTTCAGTATCCTAAAATGTAATTACCAAAACATTGTCCTACCAATCCATTGTACAATGAACCCTTGTATGTAGTACAAGTCACTAACAATAAGTGTAAATCTGTGTCCGTATCCTAAAAATGCATGCAACAGGTCTTGTTAATTTCGAACCAATCCCAACCAATGGAGAATTCCAATTTTGGCACGTTTTGCGCATTTGAATGTTCCTGCCTGTGAGGTGCGTTTGACGTTTACAGCCAGCGCTGTTCGCTTGTTTGAAAACCTATTGCTAACTAATGATGGGCGCTACACACAAGGACTCTGACGTAAAACTTATTAACATTCTGTAATCTCTTAAATTATAATAACTTCATATTTAAAATGTTCTAAAAATATGTGTATCAAAAAAGTTACTATTATCTGATTGGTATCTTGAAAAATTTATAACATTTTCAATCCAAAAAGTAAGAAAACTTACAGCAGATCTTGTTGCACGCATGACACAAAAATACAAACAAATTGCAGTACAAACAATCTGAAAGTTATAGAAACAACAATAATAATAATAATAACAACACACACGAACTAATGTTCAAACTGTTACGTACTGTATGCGCACTTGAAATTTTAGTTACTTAAGTTAGTTTAATCTTATAAAGAACGGTACTGTTGGAAAACTACGCTTATGCAAAATAAAATTTCCAGTTTCCTTCTAATAACAGACAACAAAGTTACAATCCGTTACTAAAAAACTTCACTTCTGATCTGTCCAAAATTCCCAAAAACACTGCCTATGTACAGCTCAAAATGTACGCACTGTGATTCTAATATCCTGACAAACTGTAAACATAACTCAACGAAGAACCACAGACTGATGTAGTAGCTACTACACTTACCAGTAACATTACCCATATCACAATTTTAATGACTTCAGTCTTTGCGAACAGCTCAAGTCCAAATTTAACGCATACAATTGACTCGGTAAAAGTTACGGCACTGAAATTAAAAACAACAACTGTATTGCATTCTTTTGTCGACTGTCATTATCGACTCTTGATTACAATAAAAGTGGTCGATACAAACGACACGGCAGCATGTAGCTTACCAATTTCTGCATGGCACAAAATGTATCAGCGCGCGTTGCACTTTTGCCGGATCCCCTCAATAGCAGGGGGCGTAATTACCACTTGAAAAGTAAAGTAAATGTAGACTTTCAAATATAATCGGAGCCATTTATTATTGACGATTACTACTACAGGTCAAATTGGAAATATTGGTACAATGTAGTACCGCTCACCCATAAACGGGGTAATGGGACCGGCAAAAACGGAACTCGTGCTAGGCTACATTTTCCCTGCATAGAATATAACCGGTGACAATAACACAACTCATTCTTCTTAACATAAAATTTTAAGTTTTGCAGTTTGCAACAATTTTGAAAACACTCAAACTTAAATTAGATACGTTTGCAGGTTAACCATATAAATCCTAATTGAAACGTTTATAAATAACTTATATCAATAAAACCCCGTCATTACCAATAAACCCAGCACTGTGTCCCAACGCGTTTGCACATCGGATCAGTAATGTAAGTATAGTATTGTCTAAAAATAAACACAACTAAACAATAAAAACAATAACCAAACATATCTAAATCTACTATAAACTACTGAACAAATAAGTGAACAGGATGCTTGCTGTAGCAGAGAATCAAGTTTACATAATCAAAATTATATACAGAAACCAAAATTATATAAATACTATTAATAATTATTCTCATGATTACTCGCTTTACGCAGAACTTAATCCACCCCTTAACGCTAGGTTCGTTCATCACTAATATAACTCAAGTTTTGTGAGTTTTCAATTGACATTATAATATACCCTCGCAAATGGGGGTAAAAAAATTAAGTTCTCATGCCGACAAAATTATTAGTCTGCACACTTACCGTATTGACGGCGCAGCGATCGCCGCAATAATAAAAATACGAATCATATTCAGTGGATGCTCAGTTTCAATCGCAAAAATATGCTTCAAAAAGAATGTGTTCAGTTCACCAACCTAAATAAAGTAAACAAAATAGATGTACAAACTACGAGATTTATCAACTATGATTTCTTTAAACCAAGTCCACTGTTGAAAAGTGACAATAACTACTTTTAGCTTAAACATTTCATATATCTTTCAAATGAGTTTCTAAAACGTCGTGTTTCTGATCTACAACTGCTCAGTGAAAAGACAACTGGTTAATTTAATCAGCAGGCATGAAATTCGCAATCAAGTAAAACAATACTAACCAACCAAACGAAAACGAAATTCCACAGAGCAATAACACGCATCCATGAGCAATTTGGATCAAGCCATCGCACGTGTATCCAGCTTAAAATATTTAACTAATAAAAAGTGTAATACATACCTCATATAAGTAAATGTGTACAACGTCCGAGTATCAAACTTCTAAACTATGGAAACAGCTCCAATTGATTACATTCAAATATTAAACTCGCTATCATTGCATATCACTAATTCTCTTCAATCGCAGCGATCTTTCAGAAATAAAATGACAAGCCAAACCTTTCAGGTGTGAACTGTAGGACGGCTCGTTTGATTTTTCCCATGGCGCTTGGTATATTTCTGAAAATATTACAAGAGCAATACACTATTTCTAAAAATTATAAAATATAATGTATCTAACTAAATCTGACCGCAGGCAAAACCAATACTCTGATCAGCGTTCAAACCAATTCTTGCTAAATTTCACATATTATAATTAACATTGTAAGACACCAACAACTTATTTTATACCGTTGCTAGAACGAGACTATTGTTGCATAAAATTACTCCTATCCAGTTCAATCTACGCATCACTAAGATAAGACATACAGCTACGACTAGCAAGCGCAGAAATACAAAACGTACTTAATGCTCTCCCAATGAAACGTTCTCATTTCAAGCTTGCGACAAATAAACAATCCTGTCCAAATGCCAAGACCGTTGCAAATCAGAACATCGAGCACTAACGAATCCCACCAGCATTCCAGAAAATTAGGAAGAAGATGCGAGAATGCAAGCTTAAAATACACCGTTAAAAGCTCATAAAAATTTACATATCAAGAGTCTACAATAACCAAAAAATTTAGATATGAAGAGTCTAAAATAACCAAAAAATGCTGATTAACTTTTCTTTAACCAAATTCCAACAAGATTTTTGTTTTCATGTGCCTTTCATAAAAATAATTTAGTAACCAGATACCATAACAACATACTTACCTAAGTATTTATGCTAACCTCAGTCACTTCCCATGCGATGCTAATATACCAGCACAAAAACGCATGTCGAATAAGAACAGCTTTCATAACCCAGCCAGCATAATGAGCAAATGCAAAATAGTCTAAGCTGTTGTAAATGCGACTCCAACTGAGTTGCGAACAATTAACGGCGTAATCCTGAAAACCAAAATAACAATTTGTTTGAGAAATTATTCAGTTAAACTAAACATTGATTGCAGTGTAAATGATACCGTGTTCTGTTTTGTTACATGCATATCACGCAAAGGAATTCAAAACTCTGTATACCATTCCGAACTCAAGTAGTTTCGTGCAGCAGCGAATCTCAAAATCTGTACAAAAATCGTTCAAATCGCATTGGAAACAAGTGAAAATTTAGAAGCTCACCCATTATTCGGTGGTTCAAAAATTAGCAGACGTATCAGCATATGGTGACAAGATCTATACACATTTGAGAATACAGGCACAAATTATTACCTTCGCGTCAACCCCTAATGATGCCCTGTCAAGTCTGGCTGGATCAAGCCAAGTCAACAACGCTTTGTTATCGTTATAATTTTGAAACAACACAAATTGCAGCGTAATCAAATACAGCACACTGAGTCCTGAAAAAGCGTAAGCTACAAGATAGACAGGTAAATATCAATAAGAGAGATCTCGAGGTTTGTACATCCAATTTGGTCCATAACACAGTCTTTTAAAACTATTGTTTCTCTATCTTGCAGGATGTCAACAAAATTTACCCGACAATATGTTTCCTTCACTTTTAACAATGAAAATTTCAAATAACTTGTTATATAAATCAATATTGCTTGTTTCGGAGCACAAATCTCAGAACTGAGGTCGGGGTCGGGCACGAAATATATTAACGATTAAAAGCTAGATATATATGAAATTTGCAAGATGCAAGTTCAGATTCGTATTCGGCAACTTAGCAATGGATTTGGATTCTGTCAAATCGTAGATTCGGTGCCACACTGCTACCTTGATTAATGCTGTGACTAAAATAAAAACTAGAATCTTGAATATATTACTGCACACTGGTTTGTTAATTATGGCATTAATCAAAGCTGCAGCCCAATTTTACCAGAATATATTTATATGCTAAATTATCCGTAATTATGTATGCATAGGTAAGATCATAAAATCGAGTCAAGCTTCAAAATAGTTGATTTAGAAAACAACTCGAAAACTCCTATACAGCTAACTTCTATGTAACATACCAAACACCATTCTCCAAATTACTGGATGTGGTCGTATAAATGGTCCTAAAACAAAACGTTAATTGACAATGAAAAAGCATATATGCGAATAAACTCCGATCCGCGAATTTATCTTTAAGCACTCCAGTTTTGTTCTGTGGAATTTAAGTTCAACACCTATGCAGTTGTGTAGCCAGCTAAGGGCTTCAGATAGCATAATATGCAGGGCAGTTCTTCAGCTTTCAACAAACCTCATATATGGCAATAGCAAATAGTATTTATAATTCGACTTTAAGTTCTTACCATTTGGAAATGCCAGCGAGCTGATTACCATAAAGAAAAACACCAGAGATTTAAGCCCTGACCAGATATTGTCATCTCTATTTGAGTCATCACTGAAAACAGTAGTTTAGCATATAGTAAAGAATAAGCAAGTGATTGCGCAGGAGTTGGCGACACTGTCTAAACTTAAGCGTTTTTACTAAATTATCCGGATATCACTGAACTTAAATCACTGCATTACATTTCATACATACTAAAACATCAAAAAGTGCGGAAGAGACGTTATAGCTGTCAAGCCAGTCCTTGGTTTACTAAAAACTTAAAAACGCAAATTGCAATTTTGGTAAATAATTATATTCGAGTTCAAGTAGACTCTGCGGTCGTTTATCAGACTACACGAAAAATGGACGCCCCTTCGATTTACAAGAAAGAATTCGTGAACAAGATTTATGGAAAAATTTCGAGATATTCGTGCTCGGTTCAACCTGTCAATTCCAAAAAATTACGAATATATCAATGTTTTTCTTAAAATCTGATTCACTAATCTTTACACCTTGACGGAGGATAGCGGAAAAACTGGCCACTGTAAAAAAGGAGTAGAAAGTCAGAGACAATAGTTTTCGTAAACATTTTTATATATTTGTTCTCAGCTCAATCTGGCAATTCCAAAAATATACTATTTAACTAACCATATTCCAGAAAATTTTTTGCGATCTTCCTCCAAGCCTTTATAGCAAACCAAAATGCTTACTCATCTTAAAGTATAGGTATTCACATTACATATTTTTGAAATACCCAGGTCAACCTGAGCATGAATATACTAGAAGTTATGCAAAGTTGAGCTCCCTTTTTCCTCTTGTTTTACCAGCGCCGAGAAACCCACCGAGTAAACGCGCTGTACAGCAGGAATCCAATAACCACACTAAGAAGCGTTAAGGTATGTGGTTTGTACAAAAATTCCAACGAAATATCGTCAACGGGGCGTTCGTTAATCGCTGTGAACACACCTGAAATAAAGAAGCTGTTGGTACTCTACGGTCTGCACGACCCCTGTTTGAAGTTCTGCCCAAAGTTAATGACCACGCCGGGAATCGAACCTCGGCCCTCTTGCGCTCGAGCCACGCATGCAACCACTACAGTAATTGCAACAACTTCTTATACCAGTATATGTGCACAGGCATGGCAACATTTGCTTTACACACACTTACGCGCACATATACCGACAGAAGCAATAAATGACAATTTAACGATTAATACGAACCTAATATAATATATATGTAATTGTATACAAGGGTGCAACCTGAGGCGAAATATAACAGAACGTGAAGGCAAATTCAGTACTTAAAAAACAATGTTTACTTGCTAATTTTAGCAAACACTTTAAAGTGTTGTGCAATTTGGCATACTTTTAAAATATGATAAGTTGGGTAAGCTAGGATATAACGGTTTTTAGTTCCGAGTTCTCGCAGCAGACAATAATGGGCGTCCTTACGAGGTTTCGATCCCATAACCCATGGTCGACAGATTCTCAGTCCAGCGCGCTATTACTGAGCCACGCCGGCGCACAATCAATTGCTGAGTTTTTCGTTTTTATGCCTTATAACAACCTTAACAGTACATTTACCTTGGGTCTTATATGTTTTACTGCTGCTACATTTGAAGGCACTACATATGCATCAGTGTTTCAACTCATGTGCAGCATTCGTACGAGGTATATTTTGTTTTTAAACATTGCACCAAATCCACTCTACATCACCAAGTCGTTCACGATGATGCATACCTCTGAAATATTCGTGCTCTGTTTGTATTTCACTCGAAGCGCGACGTCGACTGCCAGAAGTCCTGCGTCTGATATCTGGGGAGTTAGACATTTTGTATGACTGAACCTTACTACCAAAGCATTAAGCCTATAACGTTAAACAGAGACAACAATACAAAGAATAAACGTTAGCATACATGAATCATAGTCCTAATACCGATGTTGGAATGCAAAAACGACTGATCTCCTTATTACTTTCAAGGTTTATACGGCACTAGCCTAGTAAATATTGTAGTATACGTTCCTTTGCAAAACTAAATAAAGTTTAACATTTATCATTCATCGTACGCTGTGGGCTGTTTAGATGAATGTGTAATTTATGAATTTCATTGTTTAGTAAATGCGACCTTTATATATTATAATCAGTTTATAATCTATACAGGACATTGGCTACGTTGCAGAAACATTATTTGAATCGACCTTTGACTTAAAGTTTAGCCGAGGAAGAGGCTTAACTGCCGAAATTTTGGTAAATTGGCGGCCCCTGCACACATGTTGTCTTGAAATTTCAAGACTCCTACTTTTTTAAATTTTCAAGACATAAATGTCTTGTCAACTCAAAAATTCATCTCGGAAATGGTTCAAACAGATGTCTATATAAGACATAAATTTCTTCAGTTCAAGAAATAATGGTTTTATGTTCAAGGCTAATCTTCTAATAGTACATAACTAATCGAATTTCAAAGATATTTCGGTTTGAGCTCAATCTCCCCCCAACCTGAGTTTACGTCTTTAGACGTATCTTAGGTTGTTCAATATTAGCGAATTTGTTGACCATAAACTCCAAATTTTGAATGAGACTTCTCAGACAAATCTTGTTTCTAAAAGACATATGTGTTTAAATATCAGCAAAACAAGTCTTTTAGACATATTTGTCTTGTATTTCTGAAATATTTGTCTTAATAGTTTATGAAACGCACTCTTAAGTTTAAGACATTTAAGTGTTGAAAATTTCAGACACAGATTTCTGAAAAATTTCAGAAAGTTTTGCATTCAAGACATATGTCTGGAGTCTAGATTAGGTCATAATTGTCATGAAGTTAAGAAAATACTTCTTGAATATCAGAAAATGTTTTTGAATGAAGTTGTCAACTCTGTACTGTGTTACCACTAGCAAATTAGGACAGACGACGCAACTGTTGATTATTTGATAAAATTTTAATGCCAGTTGAAGACCACAGAAACGTGAAAGACCTAAGTAAGATCTTGACTTGAGTTCAGACCATGACTAAACGATATGTTTCTGTATTAACCCAGCCGTATTAAATACTGAAGTACTGGCTACCAGAACAATAACACTGGAAAATGGAAACGCAACATTTTTCCTTTCCAACCTCGACACAAGAATCAAGCAAGCACGACCCCTATTCGAGTCACTACATTAAATTGCAGAATTATTCACTGGTAGATAGGCTTAGGCTTAGGATTAATAATATGCTCATTTTTACGCTTAGGTTTAGGCTAAGGCTTAAGGTTAAGAATATGCTTATAATACTGTTCCGCCCTTGTTCTTTACATTGGCCAAAGTTTCGAAGAGGATTTCTTGTGTGCGTGTCAAAAAACCCCTGCTTCCAAGGGGGGTTAAAACCTGAACTGCCCCACCTGGCTACGTCCTTGTACGTTGTCTAGGCAACCTTTGCCTTACCATACGAATAAAATTTCTCAGACCTATAAGTCCTGAACAAAAAAGTAAAAATTCTTGTTTATCGTTATAATAGCCTCAGAATCGCGAACAACTTTTCACTTACAGATGTGCAAACAATACGACCACGTATTTGCTGGACGCTCCTGCAAATATTATTCTACAGTCGATTTTCTTTTTGTCTAAAATTTGGATTTTTATAACTTCGTTTGCATTTGCGCCCAATGTTACTTTTAGGGCCTTAACTGTAGATGAACCGTATTCCTATTAGCCTAAGCCTAAGCCTAAGCGTTGCAAAAGTGCGTTCCTAAGCCTAAGCCTATGCGACAAATACTTTACATGGGTCAAAATGTCGAACAATAAAATGTTTATTAACTATAATTTGGAGATCATTTAAGCCATATATATTAAATAAGACAGGCTTTTCATAAAGCAAGCTGCATGCGCTATATGATAGGAATAGGGCACGTATTGTCAAATGTGTATAGCACCTATTGCCAGGACCAATGTAAAGAACAGGAGCGGAACAGTATTATAAGCATATTCGTAACCCTAAACCTAAGCCAAGCAAAAAAAAATAGTCTTAAGCTTAAGCTTAACAAGTCCTGCATCTTTCTATTCATATTGATGTTCAAAGATAAACCTATTTTCGCATTTCATGTCCTTATTTCTGTGCCAGTTTTTAGATTCTCAATTGCGTAAACTGGTCAGTTTGAAAACCTATCGCTTATTTGAGATAGAAGGCTATATTCTGACGATGGGTGCGTACGCAGCCCGCCCCGTCCTTCTGGATCCGCTGGTGTATGAGCCCATTGCCTCATTAAGAATGCGTATACTTATACCTACTATTGATCCTAAGCTATTTTACGAGTTTGGTAACGGCTAGCCACCACGAAAGGTATTATTAATAAAAAATGATTTTCTCAGAAATTTTGGCCCATGTAAAGATCAGGTTCGAAACGCTTTAATATGGGAGTGAAAAGAACAAGTTTAAGATTTAGACTAATTTTTCATGCTTGGCTTAGGCTTAGGCTTAGGCTTTGACTTAGGTATAGGAATATGCTCATTCTTACGCTTACGCTTAGGCTTAGTTAGCCTTAGGCTTAGGAATATGCTTATAATACTACTCCGTCCCTGTTCTTTACATTCGCCGAACTTTAGAATACACACATCTAGTTATCCTTAAGGGCCGTTAGCCATACGCAATATACACATATCAGCCTTGAATTACCTAATGCGTTGAAATCAATTACCTTTAATTAAATTACCTAAAAAGGTTGCATTCCGCACACTGTCGCCTTATACATCCTTGTTCTGTAGGCAAATATACCTAAGTCTGTGCTAAATTAGCAGAACACAATAGTAAATTGGCATCGAGCCAATGACAATAAGCGCATGATACATAACTAAAACAACCTTTTCATTTATAGCCAGTTTAGGTTTGGACCCAGGCTTGTGGCATATAAATCGTTACCAGTTTGACCTGTTTGCTGAATTAAAAAATTTTCAGTATATTTTTTATTTTTCATCAGTCTTTATATTTGAAAAGGTCAATGTTACTGTTAGGGCCGTAACAGTAGATAAAGCGTATTCCTAAGTCTAAGTCTATTAAGCATAAGCGTTGCAAGAGCGCATTTCTAAGCCTAAACCTAAGCCTAAGCAAAAAATATAGTCTAGAATGGAAGCCAACTCTTTTACATACCCACCAGAAATCGGGACGACCCTAAAAATAACATGGGCCTTTGAAAAGATAACCTTTTTTGCCGCCCCTCTACTCAAATTGCTGCCTATTTTCAACACAAAGTTACCTTAAAAGCCTAAGTCTAAACCTTAACCTAAAACGCAACTAATTACAATAATTATAATCTATGACGAGACAATTAAATAGCTTCATTGACACCATTTCCGATCTGTCCACACAAGACGTCCGCCTCTGACCGTAGCATTTTTAAGTCATCAACTCTATTGTTTTTACTGTAATCGGTCGATTTTAACGTATTCGTTTAATTAATGTCTCGATTCAGTTAATCGTATTCATCAAAATCGGCAAGCATCGTCTTCAAAACCAACACTCGACCTCATAATCATAGAACAAACCGCAATCAACCAATCAATGTTCAGTGTTTGATTAAAATTTCAGGAACCAATAATAATCGATGATGATGACATCAATCCTCACGTCAGAAAAATTTCAGGAACCAATTATTATCGATGATGATGACATCAATCGTCACGTCAGAAAAATTTCAGGAACCAATAACAATCGATGATGATGACATCAATCGCCACGTCAGAAAAATTTGAGGAACCAATAATAATCGATGATGATGACATCAATCGCCACGTCAGAAAAATTTCAGGAACCAATTATTATCGATGATGATGACATCAATCGCCACGTCAGACTTAGCGTTATCAACAATGCCGTGTGACTAGAAAAATGTAGTGGCAGACGATACGGCGCCGCTGATATTTCAAATTCTGAAGACGCCTGGAAGTCTGGCTGTTGAAGATAGTCTTTTGAAAAATCAAATTCATAATTAGGATACGAGCTGGTTGTGTCTGTATAGTCATTGGAATCAATGTATTCACGGTATAAATCGTTGTCAGTATCTGAATCTGTAAAATTGAAAAGATAAAATTTTCTAGGAACAACGATTACTTTTAACCCTTTCTCATATGAATATTTTTTATTTCATCTGAAACCTACTTTTATGCAAGGATTCGAACGTTAGGGACTAAACTGAGAAACGTTTTACCACAGCCACTCAGTTTTTATACTGTTTGATGTTTTATTCTCAGCGAGAAACGCTATCCTATCAACCCAGGCCCGTCTAAAGATGCCAGGGGAAGCGGGAACTAATTTAACAGAGGCATTGGGTTGTTTTTACGAAACTTCGGGTATAAAAATTTGTTGGGGAGACGCAAAAAATTTTCCAAGGGTGTTTATTCCCCTGACACCATTCTGGCCACTGGTCGTTATTAACCGAACCAGAAAAAAAACTGTGGGTGAACCAAAAATGATTGGGTGTAACTTTCGCCCCTTAATCTTCCGCAACAATAATATTAGGCTAATCGGCTTTAGCCGGATGATACCTGAACTGGTCGATATTTTTCCACGCGTTGTAAACGTTGCATAAACCGCAGGCGCCATGCCGTCTCGAGACATCGTTTGCAATTGCACTAAGTATTCTGCACCGGACTCTAAATTTTCTATCCCAACAGAGTGCGATCCCTAAAATTGGGAACATTTTATTACTCACAACAGCAGTTCGATCAATAACGCCAATCAGAAATGTTGCCGCTACATTACAAAAAAACGGTGAGTCAAATTGACTCTCTCCAAAATAGGCTTTTCGAGACTGCACAAACTGACTCAAATTCAACTCCGCCAGGCCCCCACGCGCCGGAAAAGAGAACGAAAGAAAGAGAAACACACAGAACGGCCCGGGGAAAAAAAAAAAGAAAAACAGACATTCGAAGTATAAAAGTTTCAAAAATGTTTTATTTTTCTGCCAACACAATCGAGGCGTGCAAATAGTCACCGGTCTTTCAAAAAAATTTATAGCAAAAAATGGCGGATACATCAAAATTTTTTTTAATATTTTGAATGAGTTTCGTAAATTATACTTCATTTCGAACAATTGCAGCATATCTGTAGCGAACAATTGTGACATATATACGTGATTAATTGATTTCGACCGTAAACATAACCGGATTTTCGTTATTTCTGTAACAAAAACGGAAACGAATTCCAATTTTTACCGGAAACCGAAACGGATATCCGGTTACACTCTGATAGGCACAGAAGAAAAACGTAATTATGGACACTTACCGGATCTAAAACTCTTATGATTATGGTGTTCCGGTCCCAACTCGGAAATAAATCCGCAGCGGTTCCTATGCCGAGACTGTGCTGTAGAACTTGTCCATACATTAATCGGTACCCGGTGATTTTCGATTCCGAGGGTGTCGACTGTTTATCACTGACACCCCTCGCGGAAATTGAAGAAGGGTATGACCATGAACAGTTGGCTGATATTGGGGTAATACTGAGTCCAGAGGTAGTTGTAGCTTCGAGCTGACTAACGGGTTGATGACTAAACGCGTTGTTGGTTAAGTTGCATGAAAATAGAGCAGGTGCTAGTGGAATGAACGCTTAAAATAGCAACTGCAAAATTAAAAACCGACCATACAAGAGTCCATGATACAAGAGTCCATGATACAAGAGTCCATGATACAAGAGTCCATGATACAAGAGTATACAACTCTTGGAGTTCCGCATGATACAAAATGTACCCGTCACGCGTTGCGTTTTTGATGGTCCACCCTTACTTTGAGGTTGGAACAACCTGTGCGAACCATGGCACTGTATGTATCCGGCATCAAAAATGCTACGCTTCTAGTTTATATTCGGATTACTCATGTGACAGCGACCCCCATCTTAATATGGGGGTCGGCCAAAAACGCAACGTCCGGTGGTATATTTTGTACCATGCGAAACCCGTAGAGTTGCACACTCTTGTTAATGAATATCATGCAGTCTTGGTAAGATGAATGAATATTTATTCAGCCGAACTTTCCTCGAAATACAAATAAAAAGAGGTCTATTCACAGACTTCTACCAACCGCTTTGTAGCGGTTGGGCAATTGTGCGTCGTATGCGATGTTACGCTGAAAAACGTTAACTAAAACACTTATACCGTTCTGAAATGAAATCCTGACAAAGTCCGTGGTCAAAAATACCATAAAGCCACATTCACACGTACAAAATTTTGCAACAAGAACTTGCACGTGCAACATGCATGTGCAAATTTGGTCACAAAGCAGCTTTGAAGTTCTTGCAGCTGTAAATTATTCACTGGAATTCATGCTACTTTATTTCATTCGCACCTGTGAACGCAGTTGCAAGTCGCTTGAATTTCTTTCACATGCAGTTTGATTGGTCAATCGGAATGTTCCTCTAAAAATACTTGCAGCTGTAAGTATTTCGTACAAGTTGTAGCTGCGAGTTCTCGCTGCTACATTTTGCACGTATTACTGGGGCTTTTTTTCAATTTTACCTGTGGTAGGGCACGTCGGCGTCACGTCTCCTCGAACTGGGGTCTTTTGACATTTCGGGGTCCGAAAGTGAACTTGTCCACTTGCGCTTGGCGTGTCCGGTGTTTCAACTGATACAAACCGTCGCTTCGTTGAACCTCGAAACCTGTCTTCGGTGAGTTGTTGTTGTTGTTCAACATTAGCACCGGTTGTTTGCAATTGCTGGCTTGGCAACGAAATTGTCGATATGTTTGCAGTGTAATCACAGTCGAATTGAAGATCGTACAACTCGAATGTTTGTTTCTGTAATTACAACAGAAAAACAATGACTTGTTTACTTTACACCCCACACTAAAATGTTAATTTAATAGAAGGCGAAAGTTTCCTACCCTCGCAGAATTTTTTTCCACCCACGCCATAATGGTTGTATTATTATAGTATCACATGCTTAGGCTGAGGTTTAGGTTCATAATGCGTGGCAAAGGGTGCTTGGTGTGGGAGGGTGCAATTAAACAAGTACCAAAAAATAGAGGTAATGTTTAGGGCGTATCATTTGGCCTTATTGTAAGCCCCAGGTGTAAGAATAAGTCTGAAACTAAGCTTAAGCAATGTCGTAAGAGTATATAATGCTAAGCGTAAGCCTACGCGTAAACATAACAACCAAACCTATGGAAAATTTCGCAATAAGTTTGCTTCCGACAAGCTGGTATGCTTCGAATACATGTCACGCCCTTGTGGAAAAAATTCAAAAACTTTTATTTCAAAACCTTATACCAGGGTTCCAACCGGAGCGTAACTTTGTCGGGATCGCAATCGGAACCGCTGATTAAATTTGCTCGTCGGAACCGGAATTGGAACCGGAATCGGAATTTTTAGATTGAAATGTGTTATGAGATTTTGTTAATTTTTAATCATAAAACCAAACAGATTGTATTTCACAGTTTACAGTATACAAAGTATTTTCTCAGAGTTAATTTTCCGTGGCAAAGTATAATTTTCAAAATTAAGTGGTTTTGCAATTCGTTTTCTGTCTTTTTAATTGCCTTAAATCAAGGTGGAACATAAGTATAAATATGAAATAATTTTGACGGAAAAACACACGTCATCAAAAGTACCGGAATTCCGGCATCAAAATCACACTCCGTCGAAATCGGAATCGAAATGCAAATTTTGTCGAAATTTCAGCCGGAATCGGAATTCCGTTCCAACTCAGCCTTATATCATTCATGTTTACATAGAAACAAATGACGAACCTAATTTATACAGCACCGTAAGTTTACCTGAAGACCGTGAAGTTTTCAAAATTTTTCTATAAAATGAAAAAATGTTTGAATTTTTCATAATAATAACTGCGGAAAGTTAATATTATAACAAATCCAAACATTTTTTTTTCATTTTCGATTAAAACTCAACTACGAGATGGTGTTCTGTAAACTTTATCTCAACGAAAAAAATCAGCTAATTTTTCATATTGCAATAAGTTTACAGAAAACCGTCCAGTTATAAAATTTATCATCAAAAATAACAAAATGCATCGATTTCGCATAATATTAACTTCCGCATGCATATACGGAAGTTAACATTACGCAAAATCCAAACATTTTTTGCATTTTAGATAAAAAATTTGCCGAACTCGACGGTCTTCTGTAAACTTGACATCGCAAACAAATTAGAAACCAAAAATTACTACAAAAACACCGTCCGATTCTAAATTTTTTTCTAAAATGAAAAAATATTTTGATGTTACCGAACTTCCGAATGCATATATTCATCACATAACAGTGCATGCATACGTCGAGTTCAAAAAAGTTTACCTGTACATAATGACGTAACGGGTTTATAATTGCATGGTCTGAGGCGAAATGAGGTGATGAACTCAAACAAACCGTCGGCCCCCATTTTACTTCAAATGTTGTATTGTTTGGTTCTAAAATTCAAAATATTAAATAAGATTCATCAGCAAAAATATATCGCAAGTAAAATTACAGCCTCAATTCTGGCAACAGAAATTACGACTGTTAGTTTAAGGTCGATCACACTTCTACAGTGGCCATAAGCTGCAAAAACCGAATTTTATACGCAAACATTAATTACAAAATCTACTATAATCATCGTTATAGACATCTTAGCTGTTACACGTTCCGTATCGGAAGCGTAGACAAATGCCAATTTATTACCCGGATGTCCGGCATATTTTGTCGCTGTTACGCAAGTTTTATTTGTTTAAAATTAATATATTTTTCTAAGTTGTTTTCTTTGCCGTTTTTTCACCGCTTCGGCAAAACAAACAATACTGAAAAAAGGGGTTTTTGTGTCGGTTTCCGGCAACTCAACATTGATTTTAAGGTTGAAATATCTTCGACCGACCGCAGGCTCATGACTGAAATTGCAAATTTATCACCACTCTTTACATGGATCCTAAAATTTTAAGGCTCATGTATAGAACAGGGCCGGATCGCTTAGGCTTAGGCTTAGGCTTAGTCTTAGGCTTAGGCTTAGGCTTAGGCTTAGGCTTAGGCTTAGTCTTAGGCTTAGGCTTAGGCTTAGTCTTAGGCTTAGGAGGCTTAGGATTAGGCTTAGGCTTATAGGCTTAGGCTTAGGCTTAGGGTTAGACTTAGGCTTAGGCATAGGCTTAGGCTTAGGCTTCGGCATAGGCTTAGGCTTAGGTTTATAGGCTTATAGGCTTAGGCTCATGCTTAGGAATACGGTTATACCAATGTTACGGCCCTGTTCTATACATGGGCCAATTTTAAGGTTCCGAACTTTACCTGGACCAAAATAATTCCACGCCAATCGAGCTTTGACCAGACCATTTTCAAAGTAAGGCTTATCAACTCGAGCGAGGGTGATTGTAGGGATTGCGTACGCAGCATAATCCATATTGCTAACTGCAGTCCTGCCAGAATAATTTCCCTGCTTCGATTTGGTTAATAATACTTTGCCCGTTTTGTCGTAGTTCGATGTATCTAAAATGAAACAAAATACAAAAAATAATTTTGAATAAAGCCCCATTTCACACGTGCAAAATGTAGCAGCGGAAACTCGCAGGTGCAACTTACACGAAATGGTTGCATGCTGCAAGTATTTTCAAAGGAACAATCCGATTGACCAATCAAACTGCAGGCACAAGAAATTCAAGCGACTTGCAACTGCGTTCACAGGTGCGAATAAAATTCAATAGCATGAAATCCAGTGAATAATTTGAAGATGCAAGAACTTCAAAGCTGCTTTGTGACCAAACTTACGCATGTAAGTTGTATGTGCAAGTTTTTCCGGCAAAAAACTTGCACGTATGAATAGAGCGTAAGAAAACTTCTAAACCACAGTACTAATACAAGTTTAAATCAGTATCAACAGGGTCGTAATCATCAAGACAGGTAATGAGAACATATCTCCTATCGAAATTTCTATTAAAACCAGAAAATAGAACTTTTCAGCAGGTTTTTAAAATAACATTGCTAATCTTACACGTCAAATTAGCAATTATTTTCGTTCGCTACGCTTGTTCGGAACAAAAAATGTTTTCATAAGATTATCAGCTTCCGAAACAAACGTCTGGGGTTACAAGTGCCGGAGCAGGCATGGGTGGGGGCTACCGCCAAACTCCAGGATGGGGACCCCCAAATTCGCGAGAGAATCGATCGAGCAGTCAGACGCATTTTAAAACTTAAACGGTTTTTGTTTCAACGGGTTTGGGTGCGGGACACCTTTAGGGGTGGGGACCCCCGAAACGAGGGGTATGGGGGGTGGCTACTCCGGCCCTGCTCGTTACACCCAGTAGGGTCGTATGATTGGTTATAATAGTTGAATTGACGAAAAGACTATTTTAAACGTAACCGATAGCAAATGTCTTCTGCCTTGTGTTCGCCATTGAAAAAGGTACCGGAAAAAACCGTTTCAGCCTCAAGGATAAAGCGAGCAAAACCCAACTTTATATGGTTTCCTTGAAAATTATTCGTTACCCTGTGACATGTTCTAATCGGGAAGGTTACCTAAGATTAGTAACCAGACATTTAAGCTTTGTGAAGCAGATATTACTTGGACCAGCTCGTCACAAGTGCTCCCAAACCAACATCCTGAGACTTCGGCAGAACCAAAATCCCATGATTTGCTAACAACTTTAATCAAATTTCTAAGTTTTGCTAATTTGAAAGATGGCCTTTTACCAACAGCAGTGGACATATCATGGATTTGATTTCGGCTGGGTGGAAGTTTGGGTAAAAATAAAAATCGTTTGACCTCCATGGATACGGAAGGTTAATATTTGAAAACGTGCTAAATAATCTATTTTACTTACCTGTAGAAATTTTGGATAAAAATATATTTCTTCTATCGCTCACATGCTACTAGTCAACTGGTGATAGATGCTACACACATTTGAGAATACGGGTGCAGAACAAAACGGCCCATGTATAGAACAGGGCCGGAACAGCAGTATAAGCATGTTCCTAAGCCTAAGCCTAAGCCTAAGCGTATGAATGAGCATATTCCTAAGCCTAAGCCTAAGCTTAAGCCTAAGCGTAAGAATGAGCATATTCCTAAGCCTAAGCCTAAGCTAAGCCTAAGCGTAAGAATGAGCATATTCCTAAGCCTAAGCCTAAGCCTAAGTCTAAGCCAAGCAGAAAATAGTCTAAAGCTGAAACTGACTCTATTGCAGCCCCTCTGGAAAACGATCCGTCCCTGTTCTGTACATGGGCCAACAAAACGCTCACTTTGTTTCCGTTTTGTCATAAACCGTCTCTTCTGTCAACTGGTGATAGATGCTACACACATTTGAGAATGCGGGCGTAGAACAAAACGCTCACTTTTATCCGTTTTGTCAGAGACAATCTGTTCTCGCGACGGCACCAAAATGATCGCAGCTTTCTCGCCATGCCATTCGCCTTTGTTGTCCCCACAATGAACGATTGCGTGTACTTCCACCAAATGCCTTTTTCCAACCGCTAGCCCTGTTAACAGCGCTTCATTTTCGCTGCCGGCTACTAACCGAGTCTTGGTGCGCAGCCTGGTTAAACCGGTTAATAACGGAGGCTCAGCTGCCGCTGAATCACTTAGTACCTTCCTCTGTGATAGCGCTGTCTGGTTCGCGTCCGAAGAATTCTGGCTCGACGAACCAAGGAGTCCAGGGTGGCCACTGCCGAGGGGAGAATCAGCAATCATATCAGAGGTTAGGGCACTGTTGCGAGGAAGCTCTGACCACGACACTTGGTAGTGAACGATCGGTAGGTCAGAGTGTGGAGGCGTCCAGCTGATCCATTGATTCACCAGGTCTGTGGCACCAGGGACCTCTGAAGCCGGCCCTGGAGATAAGTTGGTTGGCTTTCCAGGCGCTTCTGGATCTGAAATTAATCAAAACTGCGAGTTGATGATGTTGTAAATCATGAACTCGTGGTAGTTCTGGGATACACGAGATTTTGTGGCATCGTTGACAAAATTATTGCGAAACGCGTATAACAGTCTCACCGTTTTGCTTAGGCTTACATAGATTTACTGAAGATAAAGTTTTAGATTAAGGGGATACTATTGTGAGGTGAAATCACAAAATATAGGGTATACCAAACTAAAACAATATTTGCACTCCTATATTAAAATAATACAAGTTTCGGCTAATTTTAGCGGGTCGATCATTGTTTAGTTCGTCGTTTTATTTGCCCTCCCCATACACTGCAAAAAATGGTGAATCAAATTGTCTCTCTCCGAAATAGGCTTTACCGGACTACACAAACGGAGTCAAAATTCGACTGCGGTAGAGTGAAACATGCGATTCAGTGAGTCAAATTTGACTCTGGCGGAGTTTAATTTGACTCAGTTTGTGTAGTCCCAGAGAGCCTATTTCGGATAGAGTCGATTTGATTCGCCATTTTTTGCAGTGTAGTAGTTTCCGTTCAGAAATCTTTGGCATATCCATAATACTAAGAGTGGATGATCACTCTAACAAGAGTGTGCAACTTCCGAAATTTGTGTGGTATAAAAAGTACCACCGGGCGTTGCATTTTTGGCCGACCCCCCTTGTTTAGAGGGGGGTCGCTATCACATGGATAGCGCTAAATTAAACTATAAGGGGCGCATGTTTGACGCCGCATACATAAGGTGCCATGGTTTGCATTGTTTGTACACCCTTCTAAATAAAGGGGGGTTGGCCAAAAACGCAACGCGTGCCGGGTACTTTCTTTTCTGCACAAAATGCGCCCAGTTGCACACTCTTGTAACGATTATCAACTCTTGATGTAACTCACTTTGTTTCAACTTGAATGGTGGATGACTTGGTTCCGAAAAGCCAAAAGTTCCATTTTCGTTGACTGAAGCGACACGAAACTGATAATAGCGACCAGGAGACAGCAAATGTTTGACAATTGCAAACAGTTTGTTTCTCTGAAAAAAATTAATTTTGAAAGTTCAAAAATTACTAAAAATTGCAATCAAAATTTGTAACTTTGTATATATTAAAAAATATTTTCTATATTTTCTGCAAAATCATTTGGCATAAAGGTCCAAAGTACGTAACCCAATAAACCAGATATTTTTGCTTAAAGTGCAAAAAAATTTACTATTTTTACACCAACAGCAAGAATACTCTTAGACCAAAAGCGGCCGGTTTATAATTTTCGGCTCTGGAACATAAAAAATTTTGTGTTTCGAAATTTTAATATGATTGCAAAATGTTTGCACTTTGCAAGTGTTATTTTGAATTTTCAACGCAAAATTTTTAACACACCCACCTCGCGGGCCCGTAGCCAGGGGGAGGGAGCTCATCCCCGCATGGAAAAGTTTTGCCCTTCCCCTCTAGAAAATTTTCAGCCTTGCTTGTAAGTCATTGAAAAGCCTTGAATGTTCCTATTGAAAATTGCTTAGCCCCCATAGCAAGGTGAGCTGGTTACGGGCCTACCATCTCGGTGGGAAATATAACTTATTTTGACCGAGTTATCTCATCTAACGATTATACCAAGAGTGGATGATCACTGTTTATAGCAAGAGTGTGCAACTGGGTAAATTCTGTGTATTAAAAAATGTACCCGGCACGCGTTGCGTTTTTGGCCTACCCCCTTGTTTAGGGGGTCTTTATGCAGTTTTATATCGTAGTAAAGGAGGAAATTGTACCCCCCTTGTTTAAGGGAGGGGGTAGGTGTACTGAAGCATACTGTTAATCTCTTGCTTGAACCCGCCCCCTGATTGAGGGGGGTCGAACAAAAACGCAACGCGTGCTGATACATTGTTTAATACACAGAATGTACCCAGTTGCACACTCTTGTTATAAAGAGTGATTATCCACTCTTGATTATACTAACGATGTATATACTTGCCATCAAAAGATACTACTGATTTACTGTACTAAAGTTACAAAACATATCACCAACTTTCAAGCATCGAATATAACGCGTAGGTTATACTTACAGCTGAAATAGTCTGCCACGGGGTCATACGTCTGGGTTCGTCGGCGATCACGCCCCAACGCCACTGGACCACGTATAGATTGGCATCAGTGGTTAAATGTTGCGGCCTGAGGCGCGACATCACCCATCGAATGGCAACATTTCCGTGTCGCCGTTCGTGAATGCTTACTTCTGTTGGCATTGGGAGCAAAGCTTAAATTAGCAAGCGTATTTATTTAGAAACTCACAATTGCTGGGTTTCTGAAACACTATTTAAGTAAGACATAGTACTTAATACTTAAGTATGTGCTAAGCAATTATTAGCCATTTGCTGGGTTTCGAAAATCCTACTTAAGTACGACTTCGTACTTAAGTACGTGTTAAGTAATTACTCAACCATTTTGTCGTTTTTAAGAGCGTACTTAAGTTAAGTAAATACGTAAGGTCATTGATTAAATTTGATAATTACAAATTCACATTACAGGCATACTGACCTTGGTCAAATTGAATTTGTAGACTATTGGTACCTACTCAATATAAAGCAAAAACTATTACTTTCTTCTTATAACAATGACTGACATTTGGCGTTTATTTGTTTTTGCTCGAAAACTGAAATATTTATTTAAGTCGGCGACTTAAGTAAATACTTAAGTAAGATTTTAGAAACCCATTGTGTTGTTTTTAAAAGCGTACTTCAGTTGAGTAAATAAATATTTAAGTCACTGACAAAATTTGATACATAACAGAGTAACAGTTCGGTCATATTTGACCTAATTAAAACTGTTAACTCTAGACACCTCCTCAATATAAAGCAAAACTGTAGCTTTTTTGTTATGATCGTTTCTCACATCTGGCGTTTATTTGTATTTGCTCAAAAAGTAAAGTATTTACTTAAGTCGGTAACTTAAGTAATTTACTTAAGTATAACTTAACCCCTTCTCACATTGAGTTGCCTATAGGCAACTTAGCGCAGTGTATATGCGTTAAATAATATATATCGCACCGTGTTTAACAATTGCAACACGTATACATAGTACTAAATCACCACAAGACATGAGAGCCCCTCGGGCTCGAGCGTCAAGCTCCTATAGCTAAGTGGTGATGGTATACGCCTCCCACTCCAATACACCGGAGTGAGAATCCTAGCATAAAAGTAGGTATCAGGGGAAATAGAAAATATTCATGTGAGAAAGGGTTAAGTAAATACTTCAGTAAGATTTTGGAAATTCAGCCATTGTGTTTTCTTAGCCAAACAGTTGCAATAAAACAACGGCTTTAGTTTAGCAAATACAGTAACGGTTATGTAATAATTTGTATTCAATTATAAGCTCAAACTATCAACAACTCAGCTGAGTTGAGCAAATAAATTTTGGTTTATAAAAGGCAAACTTTGCAATTTTGACTGCAGTTAGCAAATTTATCCTGCGAGTCTCCTGACTTTAAAATCGTTGAGATGCAATTTTTTTCTAGAAGGAACTAAAATATTGAAAGCTGAAAATCAGCTGTATAATAGGGTCTGATGCCGAAACTTTAAGAATTTTTGAAACAGTCGCTAATATGAATTTTAGTTGAGACATCCGATCTGACTAAATCACATTGCTAAATTGCCATACTTCCCCGTGTCGCTAAATGTAGAACAAAGTTAATTTAGTCAAATTTAGCTCAACGTCTACTTTAGTCTGAAACCGTGTGAATTTACGTATTGAATGTGAAATTCAAACTTAAATTGAAAATTTCAAACTTTAATATGATTTGAAACATTGAGTAAATTCAACTTGATCGTTCAACGGAGACTCAACTGGGAATTCAACTATAGATTGTCTACTTAAAGTATTGAAATTATAGAGTGTGAAGCAATTACGACGGAAAACGGGGTCCCGCAGTGGCGGATCCACGGGGGGCCACCCCGGCCGTGGCCCCCCCAACAGCATCTGGACAAAAATTATATAGTGTCAATTGCTGTTCTACGCTGTTTATTTCTCTGTTTTATACACAATAGTATAAGCACGCTTTAAAGTTTCTTGGCCTGTGAAATTTTGCCCCCCCCCATTTTAAGATCCTGGATCCGCCACTGGGGTTCCGGTGTCGCATTAAAAAATGACCCACGGACACATTTTGACGACGGTCAAATTTTTATACAGCAGTACTAAAAATGTGACCCCCTAAAAACTTGTCATTAGGTTCATTTCCGGGGGGGGGTCGCTTTTTCATTCGACACCGTAACAAAATCTAATCCGTCCAATCAGAGCACCGAAAAAAACTGCAAACTACTTTTTACCCGAGTCCTATCTCACGTTTCTTTGACTCTAATCGATGTACAAGGTCAAATAGTTGTGTTTTCACAACTTGTGTCCCTGTGTCTAACGGTCGCCTGCGGTTCCGTTAAGGGTAACGAACCCCCAGGGAGGGGAGTATAGATTGCCGCAAAACTTTATCTGTGAAACGTTCTGAAGTCCGTCGATAACAACTTGACAAAATTTAAACAGTGTAAAAACGAGTATACTGAGAATCAGGGTCAATGTAAAGAACAGAGGCGGAACAGTATTATAAGCATATTCCAAACCATAAGCCTACATCTAAGCACAATAATGAGCATCTTCCTAAGCCTAAGCTTTAAGCCAAGCAAAAAATAAGTCTAAAGCTTATGCTTACTCCATTCTAGTGCCACAGACAAATTTTCCGCCCCTGATCTTTACATGGGCCAGAATCAGGAAGCAAGCGGAATTATAATTTACCGAAATTTGAACCGGAAGGTGTAAAAATACCGGAACCAGAATTCCAGTTTCCCTCTGACAAGAATATTAGGTTCTGTTACTATTAAAAATTGCAAATTTTTTAATATATGTCGTAGCCTCGGCAGCAGTTGACACTGGCCCATAACCAGCTCACCTTCCTATGGGGGGGGGGGGCTAAACGTTTTTCAAGAAGGGCATATAAGGGTTCTCGATGACTTACAGAGCAAGGTTGAAAATTTGCTAGCTTCCCTATGGCTACGGGCACGCATTGACACAGTGGTTGACCCACGCCAAAAGACGTCGAAAACTAAAGCATACTTGGATTTGGAATATACTCGTCGACACATCTGTTGCCGCAACCATGATCGCAACATTTCTTCTGTCCATCGCAGTCGCCATCATTGCCACACGATGAAATGCATTGCTAAAATAGAAACAATGGCTGCGTTTCCAAAACCCTACTTAAGTACAACTTAGTACTTAAGTACAGTGCTAAGTAATTACTTAACCATTTTGTCGTTTTTAAATGCGTACTTAAGTAAATACTTAAAATCGCTGACTAAACTTGACATATTACAAGCTAACCGTTGAGCCATGCCAACCTTGGTTTATTAGAAATTATATGCTCATGGATGCTGCTTAATATAATGCGAAACTATTACGTCCTCGTTATGACAATGGCTCACATAGGTGTTCGTTTGTTTTTGCTCAAAAAGTTACGTAATTATTTAAGTCGGTGACTTAAGTAATTAGTTAAGTATAACTTAAGTAAATACTTAAGTAACATTTCAGAAACTCAGCCATTGTTTCATAATCAGTGACCCATGTTAATAGATTTAGGCTTAGGTTTACGTTCAAGTTATTTTTAGATAGCGGGCAGACCGTTATAGTTAGCATAAACCTAACCAGTTAACTATTGCACGCATATATCACCAGCTGGCGATGGTTTCACGACAATTCGCCGCCCGACAACTTTTTAAATCGATTTTTTATCGACTCGACAATTCGTCGCCCATCATTATGTTTAAGCTTAGGCTTAGGCTTACAATTACGCTTATTATTATGCTTAGATGTATTGATAGGTAAGAGTTTAGGACACAGTTGGACGACAAGTTGTTGGGCGACGAATTGTCGTAGATTCGTTGGCGATAGATCCTGGGTTGGGTGGTACAGAGGATACGTATCCATAAAGAGTGCGCTATACTTGTTCTGCGGCACCGTCCGTCGACGTACGTCACCATCGGTCATTGTTCGGCATCGTGCGACAGGACAGCACCGAACGGTGACAGTGGACAACGGAAGATGATTAACGGTGACTACCAGTACTGGGCGGTGTTAGTAAACTTTCAAACCGTAAATTTCAACAGCGGTTTGCAACCTGTAGCCGGAACCAGGGTCGTATTCGTATTTCACAGAAAAATACAAGGATATATTCCCATGTTGAAATATCGGATCCGGTTAGAAAACAATGTTTAATAGACCATAGAATGAATTTCGGAATTTTAGAAATCAAAAAGTCTTTTAAATCAGTGTCAAAAATACTCTGCCGAATTGCAATCCTGGCCAATCCATTGGCAACAACTTACATCTGTATATTTCGAAACGGTTGGAAGCTTTTGACACGTCCCTGGTTTGTTGCGTGCGATATGCGCGACAAACGAACACGACCGATAGCACGAATCGGGAACTGAGGCACCCTGAAACCGAAAAAAAATAATATTTTTCCTCCAATTGAAATTATTATATTTTGAAAATTTATTTTAAAAATGGATCGTACAATTGCAAAGGAACATCCACAGGTATGCCAAAAACCGGACAATTAAAATATCACCAGTTTTGATGGTCTATGCTAGGTTTCCTTGAGTCACATTCCTTCACCAAAATGATAACAGAAGGTGGTAAATTTGGGCTTTGGATTTTAAAATTAGGCTTCGAATAGGCATAGGTTTAGGCTTGTTTGGCCGGTTTGACTAAATCCTACACTTAAATTATATACCATCATATATAAATAAATAAATAAATAAAGAAAGAAATAAATAATAAATAAATAAATACAGAAATAAATAATAAATAAATAAATAAACAAATAAATAAATAAATAAAGAAATAAATATATTACATATTGGTATAGCTTACGTCACAATGCAGTGTTTGACATCGACTCAGGCTTTTTGATTGTTGGGCTGCTAAACACGGACGAATACACTGAAATTAAAAAAATTTAAATTTCAAATTAAAATTTGTATTTTCAACTGTGTGTAGCACCTATCGCCAGTTAATAACAATCGATTTTTAAACTAACGAACTCCTGACAATGTTGCTTATCTTAAAATATGCACAAAACCAGGAAAGTTCAAATTTTAAAAAAATGTGTTGAATACCAAAACAACGTCGTTATTGATTGGTTAGAAAATTGCTCAGCCAATCGGCAACTGGCGACAGAGTGGATGCTACACACATTTGAGAATACGAGCGTATGATTGGTGTTTTTTCAAGTGACCATTGTACCTGTGGGCCATTTTCGGATTTTTAAAATTTTCTGTTTTGTTGTGTAAATAAGCAAAATTAATATTTTAAATTTAAATTTTTGGTTGCGTTGAAAAATACTTCGATTTTTTGACCAACAAATTCCAGACTTTGAAATGCGGCACACTTTTGATATTATGCTTCACTCATAAGTAGATTGAAATTATTAAATTTAAAAATCATTCTATAAATATTATAAGATTTTTCGGGTCTTCGGTTATCCCACTCCCCAGGCCGTGTTTGCCAAAAAGTGGTCGGAATTTGAAAACTTTTGCATATTTGAGCTTCTCATGGCCTCTCCTGATAACTCCATGGCCAAATTTGTATTTTTGAAAAATTCGATTATTTTTAAGGCACCAAGGTCTCCTTAGGATCCAATGAAATATTTGTCAAAAAGTTTGACAAATTATATATCATTTGATGCAGCTTGCGGAACCGAGTGCAATGGAGTTAATTTTTTGTAATCAGACGAATGGTTAACGAGTTATTGTAAAATATACTGACTAGTGGCGCTGCCATGATTTGGGTCGGCACCAAATCAGTTTTTTGGCCATAATTCGTTAACCAATCGTCTGCTTGCAAAAGAACTGACACCGTTGAACTCAGCTCGACAAGCTGCATCAAACGGTATATAATTTTAAACTTTTGAACAAAAAAATTTTGGGTCCCAAAGGGTCCTCGGAACCTTAAAAAATCGGATTTTTCTAAATTCAATTTTTGGTGTCAAATGATCAGGGTAAATGATGATAAGCTCAAATATGCACAAAATTTTCAAAATCGAACCATTTTTGGGCACACGCGGGCTGGGGGGAGGAATAACCGAAAAGACTCGATTTTTCATTATTTTATGAGCTTAAAAATTATCACAACATCCGCCGTCAAAATAGTGAAATTAATGATTGTAAAAAAATGAATAAAGTTTTAAAATAAAATACAAAGTATGATTCGTCAAAAAAGTACTTACAGATGAACAAATATGATCATTTTCACACAGCTTCACGATCATATGCTTGAGCTGTCGTCGCTTAATACCTTTGCTCTAAAATAATAGAATATATAATATTAATCGCTAATGGTACACTGCAAAAATGGCAAAGTCAAATTGACTCTCTCCAAAATAGGCTTTTCCGGACTACACAAACTGAGTCAAATTCGACTCCATCAGAGTCAAATTCGTCTCACCAAAGTCGCTCAGTGAGTCGAATTTGACTCTGGTGAAGACGAATTTGACTCAGTTTGTGTAGTCCCGAAAAGTGTCGCTAGCTTATCTACAGTGGCCCGTTTCCAACGGTAATTGTATTACTTAAACTTTACCCCTGATATTTTTTAGGGATCATGGGGTTAAAAATGTTCGGTACTGCGGAACATAAACTTGCATGGTGGGTAATAAGGAATGGGTATGTCTATGCTTCTATTCATCGCTAACTTAATTTCAAAAACCCTAAAATGGTGCTTATACGACGAGCACTGATTGTTTACTGAGAGGCGTTGCAAGTTTATTTGAACGAACCTTCCTGGAATAATCGCTACCTTAAAGACGCCTTAGAAATTTCCAAATTCTCTAATCACAAAAGCGGGTTCCTTGTTGATAATAACCTTATTCCCTTTCATGGCATTAATTAAACGTTTCAACCGTACTTGCAACGGAAACGTTAATTAATCAGTAAATTCTATGGCCTTCGCAGGCGATAGCAGAATAGCGATGACCTCACTGTCTTAAGCTGTTGAACTAAATTTTATTGTATTTCCAGCCTAATAAAACGCTAGGAATGTGTTTGTTCAATACCAAACAAGTATTAATATTATTAATATCACAATACCCAATGCGGAACGAGAATATAATAAGCGAGTTCCATAAAATAAACCAAGTATGAGTTGCAAATTTAATTAATGCTCACTGTTACTCGCACTAGCGAGTCGAGAGGGCGGGCGAGGGCTGGGCGTGCGCCTCCCCCCATCAGAAATTTTTTTTATTTGTTTTGTGATAAAATAGTAACGTCCCTACCGTACGATTTTTCTCTCAGGAATGTCTTTGTAAAAAAGGTAAGGTCCCTAATTTTTCTCACAGAAATTTTTTGTGATAAAATAATAAGGTTACCTTATTGTTTTTTCTACCTCAGGAAACTTTTTTATGATAAAATGATATGGTCGCTACCTTACAATTTTTGCGTTCTATAACATTTGCCACCCCACCGCACCCCCGTCAGAAATTCCTGGATCCGCCGCTGGTCAATTGTAACCCTGAGAGATTTCCAGCAAAGATGCTTTTCTGCTGGACCGAGCGGGTATGAACCCGTGTGACTTCTAAATTTGTTCCTATTCAGTGTAAAATCTGTTGATTAAGCGAACCAAATTAGCACAACTGGTTTAGTAATGCAAATTCCACAATATCATGCGTACACCAGGTGACTTTCGAGGGAGAAGTGTGAGGGACACTGAAGTTTTTTCGCTTCAGTGTGCAACGCACTGAAGGTTTTTGGCATAAATATGAAGCACATTGAAGCGAAAAACTTTCAGTGAGCAGTACACGGATGCCAAAAAGCTTCAGTGTGCAACACACTGAACCTTTCTTGCCTTCATTGCGCTGAAGACTGAAAGCATGGTTTCAGTGTGCAGCATACTAGAAGATTTTTGGCTTCAAAGTGCAGCACAGTGAAGCTTTTTTTAGTTCAGTGTTCTATCACACGATCCCCTCAAAAGTCACTTAGCGCACGCATGATATTGTGGAACTTGCATAAATTTTCGGCAGTTTGACAACAAAATTCAAACGCCATCCTATAAAATAACGAATTTTTTCAAAATTCTACTTTAGTTATAAAATGGCGCGACAAGATGTTTAAGGCTGAAATATTTCAAAAAATTCAAAAATTTTCAAAATCAAACCATTTTTGACAACAGAAAAGTTGTAGCTGATCTTAGCTGACGTGTAATTTATGGCAGATCCCATTATCTCGCCATTGAGTCGGATCAATTTTACACTTAATGGATATGCACCAATCGACGTTAATAGCGTATTGGTATTATTAATATTTGACAATTGAAATATTTAATTTTTCCCAACCTAAACTGCCAAAATTCGAAATGTTTGGGTCCAGCGACGTACCAACGATCTGAAACCGGTGAAGGCAGTAACCGAAAAACCGGTCGACCGTCGTGGATGGCGGCGCTATACTTTTGATGATATCCGGCGCCGTCCGTCACCATACGTCACCCGTACGGCATAGTACGTGAATTGCTCACATACCATACCGTATAGTGACGGCCCGTACCGGACGGCACCGCACGACAAGTATAGCGCCACCCTAACTCCTCATATGGTTTCAGGGGGGGCAAACCTTGAATTCTAGGAAAACTTTACCGGTGCCACAGTTTCGAACTGAGCCAGACAATGTGAATGACACCTTGCTGCGAGTAGTTCTCGTGCTGAATCGGTATTTTCGTCCGTCATAAACGATGACGGGCAAACGCCGTTAAAAGTTGCCACAGAAATCAATAGAATCAACTGGACGTCTGCGATACTGTACATGAGTCTGCAAAATGTCGCGTGGCACGATTTGTTTATTTGTATCAACATCGTTTCTTGCAAAATGTCGCGTGACACGGTCGAAACCGCTGAACGTTTTTTTTTTGACACGGAGGAATGGACAAAATGTCGCGTGACACGGCAGTTGATGATAACGGTGTTGTGACACAATGGACTGGGGAAAATGTCGCGGAACGGACAATGCAAAGAAGGCAAAATTAGCACCAAAATATGGTCAAAACGTTGTGATACAAGTGAGCACAGGCAAAATGTCGCGTGACACGGTTAAAATCGAACGTTCTGTTACACGTTACAATCGGCAAAATGTCGCGTGACACGGTAAAAATGTACCATGATTTTTGTTGTTAAAAATCGTTTGTTTCACATCCTCAAAAGTAAGTGAAGCCTACATTTTAGGCCCGAAACTTAACAACCAAATGCTTAAAGCTAACGTCCGTAGTTGTAAGACAGATTGAAGCTAACATAATTTTTGCGGAATGTTACGTCGGCGAGATCAATCAAACTGTGATCCTAAAGTGATATGTATATCATATATATTAGATTAATAATACTATTAATATAATCCTGAAATGTAAATATATACTACGATCGAAGGAAACATGGATGTAGCCAGAATTTTCGTTTCGACGGGGCAAAAATACGTTAAATATATAGTGTATTAATCGTACAAAAACAGTCACTACACACAACAACGTGTGAGAACATAAATTTTAGTACATATACCACTAAAGCAATATCGGTTCACAATACGAAATCACCAATAACAAATGTGTGAACAGAAGCGCACAGATTATAATTTTACTTTGATTCAAAAATGAAATTTTTTCAAAACCATTAAGGGACTACGGCAACCTTGCCCCCCCCCTGGGACTACGGCACTGGTAGGAAAGTTGGACGAAAATTCATGATCCAAATGAAACGTGAATACACTGAACTGTTATATAATAGTAGTAACTTTATACGTTATTTTGAATCAAAAATGTAACAAAATATCCTTATATTTGAACCGAAATCCCGTGAAAAAAGAGTGTCTTAAATATTGACAGAAAAACGAGAAATATGACACGAATTGTTTGCTAAAACGACCAGCTGTAACTCAACGGTCATGTGTTTGATATGTTTATAATAGTGATTAAAACTGCTAAATGGTCAGTAACGGCCAATAATTTTAAGTTAAATAGCAACAAAAAATTTAGTTTGAGTAACGTCAGACCCCCCGTTCTAAATTATTCAAAAACACGATTACGTTGATTTTTACAAAGGGGACGACAGGTCGAGCGGCTCGAAGAATATTTAATGTTTTGACCCAGTTTACGAATATAAAATGATTTTAAAAAATTGCTGTTTTAGCTATACTTAGTTCCAAAACTACTATTGTTTCAGACCCGTAGCCAACTACTAACCTTGCTACGTGGGACTAAAAAATTTTCAGGAGGGGCATACAACGGATTTTGATGATTTTCAAGCAAGGTTTAAAATTGGTGTGCCAAAATTGTTCCAGGATGGAGCTGAGACACTCCTGGCTTGCGTCTGGCTACAGGGTCCGCGCGCAGTTTGTTTCGTTTAGGCAATTTGCCAGTTTTGAACAGAAAAACATTACTAAGAAAAAAAGCGTGGGATAAACGTACGATCCAAACGCAATTTTAGTAATAAATCTGGTTGAAAAAGTCGCTAAAAATTTGTTGAGTTTATTAATAAAGACCGTAGAACTCTAGACGATTCTTGAGTATGACACGTCTGTAGGCAGTTCACCTCGCTAGAGGGGCTAAAAAAATGTCAGAAAGTTGTTCATACAACAAGGGTTTTCGATGACTTATAAGCAAGGCTGACAGCTTCCTAGGCGAAACTAAAATTCATTCAGCGGAGGGGGCTGATGCTTTTTCTGGTCTTTTTCTGGCCACGGGCAAAGGTTACGAGCTTGGATTGAAATATATTAAGGCTCGTTGTGAACCAGAATACCGATTCGATAATCCGCGCTAAACGCATTATGCGTTGAAGTGAAATAAGATCTAAATCATCAACTGTATAAACACCAGCGGATCCAAATTAAGCAGGGTCCCGTCGGGCACGTAACCAAAGGGGGGTTGGGAGGCTCAGCCACTTGGAAAAAGCTTTGGCCCATTTCAAAGTTTTCTACCTTGCTTGTAAGTCAACGAAAGCCCTTGAATGCTCCTCCTTAAAATTTTTAGCCATCCCCCATAACAAGGTGAACTGGCTACGGGCCCAAGATGAGCTGGCTACGGGCCCAAGATGAGCTGGCTACGGGCCCAAGGTGAGCTGGCTACGGGCCCAAGATGAGCTGACTACGGGCCCACGGTGAGCTGGCTACGGGCCCAAGATGAGCTGGCTACGGGCCCAAGATGAGCTGGCTACGGGCCCAAGATGAGCTGGCTACGGGCCCGAGATGAGCTAGCTACGGGCCCAAGATGAGCTGGCTACGGGCCCAAGATGAGCTGGCCACGGGCCCAAGATGAGCTGGCTACGGGCCCAAGATGAGCTGGCTACGGGCCCAAGATGAGCTGGCTACGGGCGTGGGTGGCGCACGTCCCTCGTCAAAAATTTTTGGGCCCGCCGCTGTATACAGATCATTCTAAACGCGGCCGCTACAGTAGGCACTTTTGAGTTAATGATTCAAAACACTGCCGTCGGGTCGCGCATAATTTAGTCATCTTTCTGAAAATAGAAAAACACAATATTTTTTTGTGCTAAATAAATTTTTTCAAAAAAATAATTTTTAATTTAATATTAGCTTCATCTGCGTTTTGCTGCCCATAGCTGAGTCATGACTATAAAACGTCTCAAAATGCACTGCTCTGATCAAATTGACAAAGCCGCACAACAGTTTGAGAATGACTTTAAGGTTTAGCAACACGCAGGTGCAGTCGAAAGATAAATTACATTTTTCAATTATACGATTTATTTCTTGGAAACGTATTTAATATCATTAAAATATTAATTGCTCGACAACGACGAATAAATGCCGACAGTGATATGGACGCAACCGTCGAGTATTTCTTAGTCCACCCAAATCTGCGGTTCAATACGATTCGGTCCAAGCATCGATCCAGTATGACCTCTAACCACTATCGAACCTTGTGTACACCCCGGACAGGTGCTATATCCATTTGAGAATATACGTATACAGCTCCCACAAAACTGTGCAGATATTTTTCAATTAAGCAATTACCTTAGTATTATAGTTTATCAATGCATCAAATGATAAAATATTAATTAATTAAAAACACAGTTCAAAAAATGCCAGTCACAAATCACACGTCAAACTGCGGCCGAGTTTAATTAATTTGGCGTTGATTCGAAAGTTACAAGACCTATCATCAACTGGAAATAGCTAAAATAGCGTTTAGCCTTGACATTATCCTAGCGAAATGTGTTAGACCTTTTTTGGCCAAAAAAATTACGATTTTCAGCCTAATTAATAATGTTGTCTATGAGAAACTTGTCAGTTCAAACACTCCCTGAGGAGTTTAAAACTCTAAAACTAAAGCGTTACTAATTAATTTTAAAATAAGCGATACGTCGGATGGAAAGTAAAAATTAAATTACTTCAATATATGGGACTGTAACCTGGGGGTATCCAGGGGGAGCTAAGAGGAACGTAGCCTGGGGGTAGGGGGAACTGAGGGGACCGTAGCCTGGGGGTTGAGGGAGCTAAGAGGACTGTAGTCTGAGGGAGCTAAGGGGACGGTAGCCTGGGGACTATCCAAGGAGATCTAAGCCCATCCTTGAAAAATTTTGCTTCATAGACAATTTTTAACCTTGCTTGTAAGTCATTAAAAACCTTTGTATGCCACTCGTCACAATTTTTAAGCCCTTCTTGCAAGGAGAGCTGGCTACGGGCATGTCAACATATTGTGGGGTTTTATGTCACAATCCAGACAGAAAAGTTTTTAATCTACACCGTTCTGAAAATGCTCGTTTCGTAGGTGTTCATTTGGGGGACAGGTCTGGGTTATAATTTGGTCTATTTACTGACGGACCCAAATCCGGAATTAGTCAAGTCCAAAACCCGGACCCGGAATTTTTCAGTGAAACTATCCGGTATAACCGGAATACCTGTACTATGATGAAACTCTAGGGGAACTCCACTCAGACCCAGGATTACCACCAGATATGTAAAGTAGGTAAAGATTCCTTTACCCGGTTGCCGCTTTATCCGAGCCAATTTGAATTTTTTACCCGCGGATATATCAGTGCAAAATTGCTCGAAGATACAGCCTTCAAATATAGAATCCGGCAAGCAAAACAAATGTCGACCCCATATGGCCTATCGAAAACCAAACAGCCAATCAGGAACGATATCCACTCAATATTAAATCCATCTCGTAGACATGAACCAATGGCGATAGAGGGTTGTAGTTGTACAAAGGCGTGATGACAAATGAGGTCACTTAGACAATACTTAAACGTCATAGAGACCTAAGATTAATTTCGTCAGGATTAACCCCTCTACCCCCCTCGGACGTCTTAAAATGGACAGCGAGTCACCGACAGGATTTCTGGATTGGTTATAATGATTGATTGGATTGTAAAAAGTTAGGGTCACGAGATTAAGGATGCTTAATCCTTGGGGTACGAGTTAGAATGATGTCACTATTTAAGGGTAGACAAAATTTGTCAATTTCTATTACTATATTTAAATGTCAACGATTGAATAAACTGGCAAAAGGCTTAAAATATCGGTTTTGACGAGAGTGATATTTATGGGTAATAGCTTTCAATTTCAAGCCTAGGGTCGGTTTTAGCAAGAATTGGACCAACAGACCGGTAATTTTGGCACCCATAGATGACAAAAAATTTTTTTAGACATTAAGTACAAAGTTTACGTTCGTGCTCAAACGCCCTACCCCGTAGATACAGAAGGCAGGGTGTAGCCGGAATTACAATTTACCAGAACCGGAGTTTGAAAAATTACCGGAACCGGAAAATAAAAAGACATGCCACCGAAAAATTCATTTTAAATTTCGTTTTGCAATATTACTGGTGAAATAATTCGTAGTTGGAGATAGGTAATCACTTTATTTGTTGTATTTTAAAGTTTCATAATCTACGAACGCGAAATTTACCTTCGATGGTATATTTTCGGCGATTGTCAAGGTTTGCATACTATAGTAATAAAATCTATTTAATTTTTATTGTCATTTTTTAGTAAAATATCTCAATTCTCAAATACCAAATTTGATAACTGGAATTTTTAATTTCGGTGACAATTTACCGGAACCGGAAAGTGAAAAGATGCCGGAACCGGAACTCCGGTTGCTCCCTGAAAGAAAGATACTTGGTTGTTACAAGCAGCGATGAAGAAATCTTTGCAAGCAGAGCGACCGACCGATCATACGCGCTTTAGTATCAGTTTGAATATTAAATCTTAGATTAAAATGGTTCTGTTCGAGAAAATATGTTAAAAACATATGTAACGTATTTAGGTAATAACACATTATTGCGGATACTTCATAAGGTTTAATTCATTACGGACAATGCATTTTCAGTCAGGCGTATCATTTTTATAATTATTTCGATATTGCCATACATAGTCGCATACAAAAAAACGGTTTTTACTGTCTTACAAATCAGCTTCGATAGTTATATATCATAAAAATGTTCTTTGTGCCAACACCCAAAAAATAATGTTGAATCAAATCCGAAAATGAAAGCAATGTTGTAATAAATCCGTAACTGTTTTTAGACCACTAAATACACTTGCTTGAATTGTAGAAACAGAAGTTGCAAACCAGATGAAAATTATTTCAGAATTAATGCCCCCAGAAGTTCGATTGCTGTGTTCTTATATACCGCTTTTAGCCATAAAATTTGCATTCGATTATCTTGAAGCTGATGCCGTATGTTGAATAGAACATCCAGATGAACCGTAAAAAGTAAATATATTTCGCAAATACCATGGTAATAGTTATAAAGCTTCCTCTCGTTGCATTGCATAATTTCGAAATGTATAATATGGTAATTGATAAAAACAATTGGTGAAAATACCATTAGTCTGCATGATTCGAATATTGAATGGTAGCGTTCAAATTCCGGCCGATCATGTAGCAATTTACAGTTTAAAAGCTGTTTGCATACATAATTAATCGCCTGGGTATTAGCAGAATAAAACAACAAAATGTTGGAATGTTGGAATGTAAAAATAATATTGTACCGAATGGAATGTTGAAATTGTATTGTACCGAATACCAAATGTATCAACGTCTTTTATGGAATTTGCGATTATACGAAATCCGAAATTAATTGTGTACCAATTATGAATGAATTGCATTGGAATTAGCATAATTCTCGCCACATTATTTTCCATCACCACTGGCGTGGACTCCACGCTTTGCAAGAACCATCGAACCGTATTATTTGTTGCTGGACGATTGATTATAATGGCAATCAAGGCTTGATCTGCTTGAAAAATATACTGTTTTGCGCATTTTGCACGATTTATATCGCTTAGATAAACGCTTGGATTTTTCCTTCCAGAGTTCTCGGATTAAATTGTCGATATCTTGATCACTTAAACTTTTGTAATTGATTGAAAAACTCTTCGACGTTGCTGGCATTTGGTTCAAACTAATTTGTTTGCTGTGTGTTGCTGATCTCGAACTATCAGAAACAGTAATAATCGTAGGAGCGTTGCCGTCGTTGTCCAATGTAATTAATGTGTTAACCGACTGATTATCTGAAAGTTCTATAACAGTTATTCCATCGCTATGTGGCGGTTTAGTATTTTCCATCGTATAAAATTATTTGAAATAACACATAACCTGAAATATTTATGAAATAGATAAAAATTACATCAGTTCGAAGAAATTCTGATGGCGTGCTGAATTTAATTATTATGCAAGTTAAGATTGTAGCGTTCCAATTTATTAGTTACTTAATCAGTGTTAAAAACATCACGTATAGGCTCAGTTGCAACAATTTAATTTTTATAGTGTATTAGTTTTGGACCTTTCTACGCAAATTGTAACGATTTCCCGCGAAGTCTTCATTATAATCTGGTCCTTGGATTGGTATATTTGCTTCAGGAGAAGAATTTGGGACAGGAAAAACATGGCTTGTGCGTTTAAGTCGTCTGATATTCACTCGTTTTTCATACATCTTTGTGGTTTTTGTCAGAGGCGCTATGTATGCTCCAGTACCGTCTTCAGTAATCCTTGTAACTCTGTATGGACCTTTCCACGGTCGTGCGAATTTACGAGTTTTTCCTTGTGATATGTATGGTACGTGCAAATAAACTCTGTCCCCCTCTAATATTATTGTTGATTTCACGCATTTCAGATCGTGATATTTCTTTTGCTTTCCCTGTGACGCTGATATCACACTACTTGCAACAGTCCATGCCTCATCTAAGTTCTTTGCAATGTTATATGTATAATCGTCGTACGTATTCTCGATTGTGGGCTTGAAATTGCCAAGGTTGATATCCAGCGGCAGCGTTGCGTCCCGTCCAAAATTTAAGAAGAACGGACTTTGTCCGGTTGATTCATGTTCGCTGTTGCGATAGGCAAAAGCCAAATATGGTAATAAATTATCCCAATCTGTTTGTGCTGTATTAATGTATTTGCTAATCATATTTTCCATGGTTTGGTTGAATCTTTCTACCATGCCGTTTCCAGATGGGTGATATGCAGTTGTTTGTAGCTTTTGGATGCCCAGAAATTCACAAACGTTCCGGAACAATTCAGAGGTGTAATTCGCACCTTGATCAGTTAATATGACATGTGGTACACCAAAACGACAAACGATTTGTTCAACAAAGATTCGTGCGACCCGCGTTGCTTTCATATCCGGCATGGGAAAACATTCAACCCATTTTGTGAACGCGTCCATAAACACGATTACATATTTATTTCCTCGGCTAGTTCGCGGAAGGGGACCGACAATATCCGATGAAACTTGATACCACGGAGACACAGCTTGTATTGAATGCAGCTCTGGAATTGTTTTGATTTGGGGATTTCGACGTGTTGTACATGGAATGCAACTAGCACACCATTGTTTGACGTCCTTGTATAAAGTTGGCCAATAGTAATTCTTCTGTATATTTTGCAATGTCCTTCGAATTCCCATATGTCCACTTAAGACGTGGTCGTGACACGCTCGCAATACTTGTTCTCTAAGAGCTTCCGGTACAACCAGCTGCATGCTCTTTCGCTTTGATTCCGATTTGCGAAACAAAACGTCATTTTCGATGATGAACGTGTATTCTGCAGTGCCAATATCGGCTTTAATTTCCGGGTCTAACAATTTACCTTTGATCGAAATAATAAACGGATCATTCTGTTGCAATTCTTGAATATTGGGCCCTAATGAAGCCTCTTCTGATTTTTCAAATGTAATGTTGAAATTTGTACCACCATGTTCTTTAATCGATTGGAGTAGCTTATTACAAGTTTCACACTTCTTTGTTGAATCATTTATCACGAATTCTGCTGTTAACGACTCTGGTCTTCGCGAAAGCGCGTCAGCGTTTGAATTTTTCCTTCCAGAACGATGATAGATTGTAAAATCGTATTCTTGTAACATCAAACTCCAGCGACACAGTCTTCCGTGAGGATCCTTTACTGTCAATAACCATTTGAGTGGTTGATGATCGGTTACTACTTGAAATTTCCTTCCATACACGTAAGGCCTAAACTGTCGAATGGCCCATACTACGGCCAACGTCTCTTTTTCAACTGTTGGATATCGCTGCTCCGTTTTAGTGAGAGTTCGGCTAGCGAAATGGACGGGGTGTTCCTTGCCATCAGGGCCATGTTGACTAAGTACTGCTCCAATAGAATGTTCGCTAGCGTCGGTTTGAATCGTGAAAATTTTATCGAAATCCGGAAAAGCCAGAACAGGTGCTGTACTAAGCAAGTGCTTCAATTTATCGAACGCAATTTGGCATTCCGCAGTCCATTCGAACTTTCGATTCTTTTTGTATAGTGCGTGAAGCGGAGTTGCAATTTTCGAAAACCCCCAGACAAAGGTTCTGTAGTAACTTGCCAAACCCATAAACGACTGGACTTGTTTTGGAGTGGTCGGTACAGGCCAATTAATAATCCTTTCTACCTTCGAACACTGCGGATAAAAGCCTTCTGGCGAAATAACGTGTCCAAGAAACGGTACCGTGCTGCGCCCAAACTGGCACTTTTTCATTTTCAATTTCAGTCCTGCAATTCGTAGTCGTTCGAACACCTTTTCCAAACGTTGTAATAATTGGTCAGCGTCCGAACCAATTATTAAAATATCATCGAGATACACAAGACATATTTTCCAATCCAAACCATGCAAGACAGCTTCCATCAATCTTTGAAAAGTCGCAGGTGCGTTTGACAATCCGAATGGAAGTTTGTTGAACTGATATAACCCTTCATGACTGACAAATGCTGTTTTATGTTTGCTACTTGGATCCATTGGAATTTGATGATAGCCACTTTGCAAATCCAACGTGCAAAAGTATTTAGCTTTATGCAGTGATCCAATAATGTCGTCAATTCGTTTCATTGGGTAGTTGTCTTTTCTTGTTACTGCATTTAGTTTTCTATAGTCAACGCAAAATCGCCAGGTTCCGTGAGAGCAAAGAGCAGTTTCACCAAGATCGTTGTCGCCACAGGCAAAAA